>JACWFM010000014.1:0-252603 GCA_019775565.1 Melanodothis sp. VS III C KN 2
CTACTGTTCCATATCCCCTACAGTGACGTTATAGTTCGGACACTTGAATCCACGTTACTGCTCTAATGTATGCACTGCCTGACTCGTCTCTAAGATACTCAACGACCATATTTGTATATGATCCTCAAAACAATGAGACAGTTGTTCCATAGCTTCTCCTTTGCAAGATAGATATTGCTCTGCCATCTCACATTCCAGAATATTCTCGACGGATATTGCAACGTACTTGACAGGATTCACTAACTATGTCCTTAAGGAAGGACTTCCGATCGAGCGGGGTATACCTCGTTTTTGTGATCATTATTACTGTGTTGACAGTGAGTATCTTAACCACTAGAGATTATAGCCCTCCATAGCTGATTGCCGAAATCCAAGATACGATATTAACCTCAATCGTAAGTCAACCGACTGAAAAATAATACGACGAATATAGTGCATGCTGAAATTGAGAAAGATAATAATACCTGTTCTTCCTTCGATACTGTCATACCGAATTCAAGTGCCTAACGAACAAGGTATCCATAGCCTGACTTTCCTAACGCGGCGACTCATAGCCGTTATAGTAAATACTGACTTCTCAATAAAGTTGCTAAAAGTGCTGCAAATCTTTTTTCCACTTTCGGAGCCGCTCTACTCGTCTCACCCGGGTAGGTGATGCCCTCCAATCTGCCTGAAGTCAACTTGGTTAACGATGTGCTAGCCATCATTGCGACGATCATGTACTTTTATCTATCACCAAACGCCCTCTTCACCTTGAGCCTCGCGACCTCGACTGCATCTGCTCTGCTCATTTTCAAAGGGCACACGCTGCACCTGCTCATGATCTCAAGGGCTTACCAGGGATTCTCTACAAACATCATTTGGACTACGGGTATGACTTTGGTCAATTCTCGTACCAAGGTTGAAAATTCAGGACGCGTTATAGGAACGATAACAGCTATATCCTCGGTTGGCGAGCTTACTGGATATGGCGTTGGTGGCATATTTTACGACGCAAATAGAGAGCAAGGTCTTTTTTCAGTTGCCTTGGGCTTCATTATTCTCGACGTTCTTGCAAGGTCGCTATTACGGGCACCTCAGTAAGCTCCTTTGGATGAAGAACGACGCCCGCTCTTCGAGGCTAGTTGCAGTAGTCCTGTTCATAGTAGCCGTATGAGCCGTCCCTAATAAGTAACCTTACATGTATCCTATCTGTACGCCTAAAAATCATCTTAGAAAGTATCCTATCCCTTTAACTGGTCAGTAGCGCTTCCTGATGAATTGATAGTCTACTAGTCTTCTCTAGGAACCAAATAGTCACCTTAACCGCTACTAGATCCGGCTTCCACTTCTCTTTCCGGCTATCGAGTAGCTGCCTATTCCTCACGTCCTTTCTCGTACCCTACCCTCCTAAGAGGTAAGGTACATCTTCTTACCTATCTCCTGTAGCTGCCCGAAGTTCCCTATAGGCTTCCGCCTACTACAGACATAATGAAAAAACATGTCTAACAGTTTGCTCGTCGTTTTTACACTCGCATTTTGCACTATCTACTATACCTCTTTAGGCAAGGTTTTGATTTAGCCGGTAGTCCCCTATCCTAACTTGAATACGAATCGACACCTAATCCGATATAAGCTATCTATAGAGCTAAAGGGTATGTTTGTGTTAAGGGAACACCTAATCAAATAGATCAAAAGAGGTATATCGCAATGTAGAGAACACTAAAGCAGGCACAGCTAAGGTACAAAGACTAATTGTTGCTTCCTCGCAGCTGTCTAGCATGCGAGTCGAATATGTCGCGCGGGCTTCTGCTAAGTATAGTATGATGCGGAGCCGCGCACGTGATTTCAGACTTCACATCTGATATCCTCCCGTAACAGAACCCTTACACCTCAAACTCGTGAAAGAAGTAGAAGTAGAAGCATTATAAGGGAAGTCAAGAAAAAGATAAATGTTGAGAGCTATTACTCCTAAAATCGAGGATGAGGAAGAGGAAGATATCGAGGAGAGTATGTAGCAGAGCGAGAGTGATTGTATTATTGTAGTGAGTAGTAGGTCGAAATCTCGTAAGAGAAGCTAAAATTATGTCCGATCTCCAGTACTGTCCGATCTTTGGTACATTGATGTTACTGTAAAGCGAACGAAGGCAACAACGCGAGCGCCCTCTGTTCTCAACACTTCACTAACCTTTTTTTTCTGGTCATGAAGAAATTCCTGCTCTGTCAAGGATATCTCATTAGTGAAGCGTTGCATAGCGGTCTTCACCCTCGCTTCTGCCATCTCAGTCGAAGCACCAGCCTGCATAGCTAACTCTAGCTGCCTTCTGCTCTCGCGCAATAGCACATCCGCTGGAATGTCGCTGGGCTGGGTATAGGCTGGATTGCACGTTGCAATGTGCATTGCGATAAGCTCAGGCAACGGGTGACTGACAACGCCTTCGATGGCCACTAAGACGCCGATGCGATCACGGTAGGTGTAAATCCCGAGGTGTGCGCCTTTGATCTCTGCGATTCTTCGGAGCTCTACTGCCTCTCCCAGATTGGACATTAGAGCATTGCACTCCTCCTTGAATTGCTCTTGCAATTTGTCGATATTGGCGATGCGATCTGCGAACGCAGCGTTGGCGACGCGATCCGCGAATGAAGTGAAGCCTTGATGATGTACTCCAAACTCTGTTTGACAGCTGATCTCGAGGATTATGCCGTAGCTGCGATCGGCACGGGCCTTAATCACCCCATGTGCAGCTACCTTCAAAGCTCGTTCCGCGCCGGATTTTGGAAGCAAGTTGATGGCTATATTAAGGTCGCCATTCGCTTCGGTCAGCGCTTTGCTGCAGTCCAACATGCCTGCGCCTGTGCGCTCGCGCAACACTTTGATCAATGAAGCAGTGATTTCAGGCATTGTGGGCGCTTTCGTGTCGAGTATGGTGAAACTTGTCGCTGTGTTAGAGAGACTCGATGACTACCTTCAAAACCTGCGTATAAGGGTTTATATACCATGGGATACTGCCGATTATTGAGTCACGAGGATGCAAAGCTAGTTACATAGGACCTGGAAGCTGCATTAACTATCTAATTTGTCTCCACTCCATCATAGTATAGCGTCGGTCTAGCGAAGTTAAAGCGTCGTGTAATATATGGGTAGTATATTGGTAACACGCTAGGTGATTTGTCGTTGAACTGCTAAAGAAAAACCGATAGTAGGGCCGAACTATAGCTTAACTATTTAAAGGTGCAGCTAAAAGGTATAGTTGAATTGTCTTATACAATTAGTCTAAGAGCAGTGTGCTATCTTATCTTCTATAGCAGAGAGCCTCGAGAATATCATCGTAGGGTAATGCTATCTCCGAGTATGAACCTTAATAACGAAGGATAATTAAGATAGTATCTGTTACGGGTAGGAGACGGATCGTGCGAGAGGTAGGCATAAGAGCGAGTCGGATCAGATATAGAGCAGGGTGTGCCGATGCAGCTTTTCGATCCGGATAACTAAGGAGTGGCGGTGTGGTATTAATAGGCTTGCGCTATGTTTGCAGTCATGAACGGAACATTTGACCAGCAACAACACTTTCTTGATCAGTACGCTAATGGTCAGCGTTACTAAGAGATCCGAGATCCCTTGCTCTTTTGCCACCCGAGCTTAAGTAATGCAGTCTTGACTCGCTATGGCTCTATCTACGCTCACAGTCCTCTTATAGTAGATCTTATCGTCTTTTGTCTCAAAAATCTCCTTCACTTCACTGCCTACCTTTTCCGCCCAGATCTATGAGGGCCTATTTATAACTGAACGAATAAAAGAGTGAATGAGTGTTTCCTCTAGACTATTCACGATGGCCATTGCGTTCTTCATGAGGTCGAACGGGTATTGCCAGTTAAGGAAGCCATGTGGGCCAGTCATTCTCTTTGTACCAAGAAGTTTCCTTGTGTCCCATGTTTCGAGCATAGCGCGGGGCATTGACGAGGACATCTGAAGCAGACTCTGTAAACGCCATACTGCTTGCATGCAGATAGATATCACGCAAAGAACGACTGTAGTCGGGCATGATCTCGGACGCTGTAGAAGGCCAGCAGAGCCCCAGTATGGCATAAATTTTGTGGCGAGACTCCAGGTTATGTCGATCGTGGAAGCTGCTAAGCAGATTGACAAAGGTGGTTCCAATTTTGTCGTCGCTTAAGCTGTGTTCGTTTTGAATCTGAATTCTTGCCAGACGCTTGTCATACAGCTCGGTGGCATATTCCATCTGTGGGATCTGCTCCACTTTTAGGCTGCGAGAGGTGTACCTCCTGTATCCATTGTTTCTCAAAATGACGGCCAGTGTCAAGAAAGTGTCCAGATCTACACCAGTTGATACGTAGAAGAAACTCGCCTGCTTACTGAGTACACTTTCCTGCACTACACACAGCCGCATAAACCATGGACTCGAGACAATTGTCGGAGCAATCCTATGTCCAGATGCTCGAGACATTGCTGTACTTTCGATTGCTTTCCCTGCTCCTGCGATTCTTTATCATTAAGACTGGCCGTAACGTCGAACTTCTGCACATTCTCCGCAATGGATTGCATAATTTCTCTCGAGCCATCAAATGGTTGGCCAAGTTGTATGTGGACCCTCCTCACGCAACGGTAAACGTCTGCCATGCATGCAACTTGATGTGATCGGTCAACCACGTCGTCCTGGTCCACGTAGACAGTATCGATCCAGACGAGGGCATCCCTTCTAGCACTAGACAGGACCTGGAAAGTTGTTCATACGCAATCCAGCAGTGAAGAGCATTTCAGTAGGCTCGTACCTCAGAGAGATATCTTAAAGTCCTTTCCGCATTTGCTGAGATGTCGAGTGTGCAATCATCCACGATAATTTTATGGGCTTCATTTTCTTGTCCCCATACATATGATATGGCATGATAATCTGGAGAGTCATCGAGCGAGACGACGTGCATTGTGAATTGCAGTATATCATCGGCTCCGCCTGCGTCACCATGCTGGAACTTCAGCAGTCGTATCCGCCTCCCCAAGCAAGGATGCAATTTTTAGTCCAGAGGTCCGGTCATGCTGGCGCAAATTGTGGATTGATCGTTAGAAATGACGCGGGTAAACGTGTGAACGCAGGGTCACAAGAGCTGTTCCTGCATTACAACCATTCAAACACTGGTGACACGTTGCACAGCCCCCTCAGCCTCGTCTTTGATCTTGGCCTAGACAATAGGAAAAGCATGTGCATGTCTTCGCATACGCTCAGCCCTTGTACATCCCGACTTTTTCACTGGGACAAGGCAATCGGTGATTTCCCTGGTTCGAACAAGTGAAAAGTTAGTTGAAGAAGCACCCGCGCGGATATGGTGTCCTGCCAAATTTGTGCCGAGATCAGAGCGATGGAGGGGATAAACGTTGAGATAAATCACTACAGTGAAGCCAATTCTCGAAGAAAGGGAAACCGAAATGGTATAATATATCGATCCTTGGTCATGTTCAATCCATATCTTCCTATCCTTGTCGCCTACCCTAAAGTAAAACTCTCCAGAGCTGTCAAAACGA
Organism: Melanodothis sp. VS III C KN 2; assembly: GCA_019775565.1. Lineage (NCBI taxonomy): Eukaryota > Fungi > Ascomycota > Dothideomycetes > Cladosporiales > Cladosporiaceae > Melanodothis > Melanodothis sp. VS III C KN 2. The sequence goes on from JACWFM010000014.1 coordinate 5,516, forward strand.
TCCTATGGAATCCACCTTACTCAAACCCACTCCCGCCTCCAAACCCAATCCCCTTCAAAGAACTACTATTCGCCCTCCTCAGCTCCGCAATCTTCGCCGTATTCTCCGCCCTCCTCCTCGCGCTCTTCTCAACAATAGCCCTCCTCTCCTCTGCCCGCGCTTGGTACGCAAGCGAGCTCTTCTTGTTTCCTCCACCGACTCGTGCGCCGCCCCCGATGGTAACGCCGCGGTCGTTGCCACCTGCCCCAGCGCTTCCAGTTGTGACGCCGCGATCGTTGGCACCAGAGGCTGCGAGACTGGTTGTCGCGCGTCGGAGGAGGGAAGGAGTTTTGGAGGTTTGGCTTGACCCGCCGGTCGACCATGCTGAGCGGCTGTCGGCCGAGGTGGAACTGCTGCTTGCACGCTTGAGGCTGAGGCGGTCGACGACGGCGGTCTTTGCAGCGGAGCGGCGTTGAGGACCTGGCAGACGCGTGGGTGGTGGCATCAGAGCCATGTCTTCGACGGACTTGGGGTTAGGAGCGAAGCCACCGTCGTTCTGGCGGGCAGCCTCGGCGGCGAGATCGTCGTCGTCGCTTTCGTGGAGCAGGGAGTCAAGCTCGACGGGCTCGCCTTCAATTTCGAGGTCGGAGTCGTCATCCAGGACCGAGCGACCGACTGCGACTTGGTCTGGCTCGTCGAGGAGGAAGCTCAAGCTTTCGCGGACTTGTAAGATGGATGTTGGGCGAGAGAAAGCAGTATCGGTCTCCTTGACACGGCGCTGTTTGGCGGCTGGTCTCTCCTGGGTTGTATTGTGATCCTCTTCCGCGGGACGCTTGTTGCCACTGATCTCTTGCAGAGGAACACCGTCAACTTCCGGCTGTGTTTGCTGTGTCGATTGATCTTGAGATTCCTGTTGCTCGTCATCCAGATCGACAGCATCCTCGGCCTCAAGCTCATCGTCATCAGCAATAGCCTTAAGGAACGCCTCTTTGCCCTTGCTGTGCTTTCCCTTCTCCGCCCAGTCCTTGACATTCTCGTCCTGCAGCAGCAACTTGCGCTTGCGAGTCTCCTCACGCAGACGCATCTGCCGCTTGCGAGCAAGGTAGTCATCCTCATCTTCGTCAAAGTCCCAGGCATCGCGTTGTCTGCGTCTCAAAGCGCCGGTTGTGATATCCTTGTACAGCTTCTTTGTTGCTTCCTCTTCGGCAGCGCGTTCGCGGGCGGCGTGATGAGCAGCAATGGCGCGCTCGTCTACATCAATGTATGATTCGTCAAACATTGCCTGGTCTTCGGCTGTTTCCGGTGCGATCATCTCCGTATCGTCGCCACCCAGTCCGGCGTATTCATCTTCGGACTCATCGGCCTGATCGTCCATCATCCTCTTCATCTCAGCTTCGGCCTCGGTGCGGTCGTTAGCATTTAGATCGTTCAAACGCTGGCGTTTCATCTCCTTGAAGGCATCTTTCTTCATCGGTAAGGCTGGCTCGGTCTCTTCGTCACTTTCGTCGGCTGCCAATCGCTTGCCTTGCTGGAGACGCCCACGCCTTGATGTTACTTCGGGCGCTGGGCTTTCACTGACACGGAGCTCAACTGTTGCTTGGGTCTCGTGTTCTTCGTCGGCAGCGGACACGAGGGTGGGCACACGTTGGAGCGTCCCGCGTCGAGCACCAGTCCAGGGTGATGGAAGACCAGGATCCTGTGTAGGCTCCCATCCAGGTGTCTCCGTGAGATCGCTAGCTTTGCGGACGAGTGCGGGACCAGGTGTTTCCGGAGCTTGAGTCTCCCAGTCGAGCTTAACTCCCTGACTCTCGTCAACATCGTCATCGATTGCCAACTGAGTCTGGCTGTCTCCTGCCAGCATCTGCGACTCCATGTCCGGCAAGGTAGGTGGTGCGATGAAGCTGCTGGGTGGCGGAACGTGTCGCAAAATGTCGAAGCCGTCTTCCTGTGTGTCTTGCGAAGGAGCTTGCATGGTCGCATTGAAAGCCTGTGTTGCTGACATGGCGTTGGTATCAGCCTTCGCAGCACCAAATCCGAATGCTGCGAATGGGTCGTCTTTTTCTTCAGCAGCGGTGGCCGTGCCAGGAAGGACAGCGGGAGAGGTCACATGCTCATCTGCCTCGAGCATATCGTCATTGTCTTCGATCTCGTCGTCGTCTTCATCGTCCGCGATGACACGAGATTTACGTGACTTGCGCGCCTGCTTTGGCACTTCCTCTTCTGCGTCTGCGTCCTGTCCGAGAGTGTCGACAGGCTCGACCTGCAAGTCGGCATCGGCGACATCTTCAGCTTGGTCCTCTTCAATGTCCTCGGCGTCTTCATCCTCGTCGCTCTCCTCCGCGGCATCGTCGACCAATTCGTCGTTCGCGACATTCTCTCCCTCTTCCAGATCCTCGTCTTCGCTGCGGTCGTAGTAGTCTTCATCTTCGGTCTCATCATCACTCGCCTCCATGTCGCCTTCACCCTTTGCGGCCTTGCGAGCAGCCTTCTCTGCCTTTCGAAGGTCTCGCGCATCCAAGCGGGCCTTCTCCAGCAGATTCTCAAACTCTTCGGCCTCTTTTTCTTTCTCCTCGCTGGTCTGGATGACGATACCCTTCGCTTTCAACTCCGCAAGTCGTTCCTGTTGTGCTTGGAAGGCTTGCTCTCGAGCTTTCTTGCGAAGTTGTGCTTCCAGAACCTGCGGGTGTATCGACGGCTTCACGTTTGTGGGTCTGTTGGGTTTTGCGTCGACTTGGCCTAGATGTGACAGGTGGCGGAGGGTGTGGATGGCGTTGGAGTGAGACTCCTGTTTCTTTGCTGGCCGGACGCGGTCAAAGACTTGGAGGTGCTTCGGCAAAGGCTGCAAGACTTCCAGATCATCGTCGCTTCCTTCGTCTCGGTAAGTCTGAGGCGCCGACTTCTTGCCCCAGCGGGCGATCTTCGAGCCTTTCTCGACAGGTGCTTGTGCATATTCCACGACGGGTTCATTTTGGTGATGAGAAGATTTCATGACTTCTTCCACATCTGAAAGATCCTCGTCTCCATCCTCGGTGGTAATGCTGGCAAGGGTGTCTTCCCTCATCGGCACCATTTTCGCGAGAGCGCCCCTCTCGACAAGCAGTCTCTGTTTGTCAAGCGGCGTCGGGGGACTTGAGGGAGGCGTAGACATGAGCTCCTTGCGTCGAGGTGAAGGTTCAATGCCGTCGCTGCTCGGCATTGACGATGAATTCTTCTCGCTCTGGCTCTGCTGTTGCTGAGTTTGTCGGAAGTTGAAACGAGCGAACAAGTCTGTAGTGCTAAACTTTTTCTTGACCTTGATCTGGTGAGCCAATGCCTGCTGACGAGCAAGTCGTTGGGTCTCCCTCTCCATCTCGAGCATCGCCTTCTTGCTGGCTTTGCGGGTCGGCCTTGCAGCATCCGAGAGTATGCGATCGACATCGCGATTGGCGGGTGCTTCTTGAGATTCTTCAAACACCTCTTCGGGTAGATAAGACGAGGCGTGTTCTGTGTCTTGCTGATCCTTGCTCCTGCGACTCTTTTGCTTCTCGCTCTCACGTGCAAGGCGTTCTGCACGCTTTTGAGCTACCAGCTCTGCCAATTTGTTGGTTCGTGGGAGATCGTTCTCTCCATCGCTGTTGTCGACGGCTGCTTTTGTTGGACTGACGAACAAGCCTGTGCCTTTTTGATGTGAAAATGCGCGAGGTGATCCCGCAGCAGCTCGCTCGAAGGCTTCGCGTCGACGCCGTAAGCTGGCAGGGTTGAGAGGAGTGGCCGAGTACAGATCCCCGTCGCTGTCGTTCTGGGTGGCTGGTTGTGGAGACTGCAGATTCAACATTCTCCGCGCGGCACGACCTTGCGGTCGCCTGACAATGCCTTCATCTTCTTCCTCTTCATCAGCGCTTGAGTGGGAGGGGATTTGTGGTTCGCTTGTTTCGTTCGCGGGTCGTTCACTCGAATGCTGTTCGTCTTCGTCGTCGCTATCGTTCATGAAAGGGTTGGCTGCAGCAGATTTGATGTTGAAAGTGGAGGTTTTGCTGGGAGGGGAGGGCGTCGGCGCGTTGTCAATGTCGGCCAACATCTTTGCTACTTTCGCGCGTGGGCTGAGGTAGTCGTCGCCCAAAAAGATGGCGTCCTCATCTGCGGGCGGTGGCGAGGAGCGTTCGGTCGCCATCTTGGTGATTGAAGCGTGATCCAGTGGTTTGTTTCGTGAATTGGTGAAAATCAGTGCTGGCGTATGTGACTCCGGTGATTATGCTGCTTTGTAATGTGTGATTGAAGTGCTTTTGTCGTAGAATTGGTGATACAGGAATAGTGTGGTGGGAGAAGTGTTTCGAGGTTTGGGCTTGAGATACAGCAGAGCGCGTGCAAGTCGAACGCGACGCGACCAGAATCAATTTCGCGATTGCGTGTTGGATGCGGGGGAGGCAATGATTGGCTGTCTCGTAGCGCTCATATCCTCATACCCCAGCCACTTCCAGCGTGAGCACCCCTTATCTTATCACTGATCCGATCTATCGCCCCGACATGCATCTCCGAGACTCACCGGCGACTGTCCGCTTTGGGAGATGCGCATCCAAAAGTTGAAGCTCGCTCTTGCCCTTGATGGTGGACGGCTTGTGAATAGCTCCTGCCTATTGCAACACAAAACGTCCGATCGTTCCTTCCATCCTTTCACTTGTATATTGGTTTTCTCGCGCTATTTGCTAGAGACATCCAGTCCATGTCCACCAATGCCGCCTCCTTGAGACGCATCCTGCGCTCCATCGGCAGCCATGCCACGCCCGCAACCTCCTCCTTGAAGAGAGTACATGTGATAGCATCACATCTCAACACACATTGCCGCCACTCCTCCGCCACTACCGCTGCACCCGCGCAACTCGATGAAGCGCCACCCGCCGCCGATGCATCATCTCATAAGCGGAAGACATCCAGCCTGGTACGCAGGTGTGGATCTGCACCACCAGAGCCTATCGATGTGTTTGCGGGAAGCAAGATCAAGCCTCCAACTGAAGGGGAAGATGAAAATAAGCCCACATTGCAAGAGGTTATAGAAGGCAGTGCAACATTGAGAGGGGAAAACGGAGACAGGCCAACGTTGAAAGAGGGCGGCCTCACTTTCCGCAAGCATTACTTCGATGCGCACAAATCAGATGACAAACACCGCATGAGGCAGCGCGCACGCCGCCACCTCCTCTCAAAACAGCGCAGCGAGATGTCAGAAAAACAAGCCTGGCGCGATATCCTGCGCATCCTTGACGAAGGTAGCCCGGCCGACGCAGAGCACTACATCAAGCGCATGGAGACCATCCGGCTCCCAGAGGGAATCTTCGCACAATGGATCCGCGACCCCGGAGAGTCAATCCTGGAAGTCATGCAACGCACCGGCAGTCACGTGCAAGTCAAGCCCGCCAAAGAGATTGGCCGCTTCTCCTCCATCACCCTTCTCGGCACCTCTTCTCAGAATGCTGCTGCCAAAAAACTACTGCAGGAATCAGACCTCCTCTCCGCCGTCAGCGAGGATGATCTGAATGCCTCCAAAAATCTTGCAGATTACCATTTGCGTTCCGAGATTGGACGTCCCTTCATGAAAAGGAAGAACAGGGTCATCAATGACATCCAAACTTCTGACGACCTTGTGGACGATGGGTTAAACGACTTCGACGTGTCAAAGCTCGAGAATGCTGTGTCTGTGACCACTGGCCAAGATCAGACGAGGGCGGTCTGGTCAAAGCCTTCCACCACGGCCTTGGGAGAGTCATTCAGGGTCGAGGGGCAGAAGGGCCACACCGTCATTGGAACCATCAAATCTGCCGTACCATCCACTGCGATCGCCTTTACGGCTCGAATTGAGCAGCTGACGGCTGACAGACCGCATATTCTATGGACGAAAGGCAGGCGGGCTACTGATGCCCCTGGCCTTCCTCTCAAGGACGAGGTAGTGGCTCTCATGACCAACCCTGACTACGCTCATCTCATCACCCCTGTGGCCGCTCGCATGGCCCTGCGCTACCTTGCCAAGCACATGTACTTTCCTGCCGTTCGAGAAGTCCTCAATGCTCTCAAGGATGGCAATCGCCAGCTTGACCCCGAGCTCTTCACCGCCGACACATTCAACACCCTGCTAGATGCTGCTGCACGACACGAAAATGTTGTGGCTTTCCACTACATCGTCAACACAATGCGTGAACGATCCATCTCCCCCAACCCGGGCACTTGGATTGCCTTTCACACGCTGATGCTGAAACGCTACCCAGGCGATGCCGACAAAGTCCTCCAGATGATAAAGGCAAAATCTTTGCATTCAGAGCCCTCCGTCGCAATCGAGAACCTCGAGGCATTTTCTTCGGAACTGCTTTTGAGCTTCATGAGAGAACGCCCCGAGGCCTCGATGAAGAAGTTTATTAACAGCGTGACCCGTGACGTGGCAGGCGTCAGATGGCTGACAACCTTTTCCGCAAACGCCATGTGCCACACACTGCTCCAACGCGGTGAGATCACTCGCGCATTCGCGATCGTGGACGAGCTCGTCCGCCGTCGTGGCCGCCCGGACGCCGTCACCTTGAACACCTTCCTCACGGCCGCCCAAAAAGATGGTCACTTGCCATTGGCCGTAGCGATTCTTCGCAAATTTCAACACCTTCACACCAACTCTATCGCTCTCGCCAGCACAGCCAAAAACCCTGTTACCCTTCTTCCCCGGGCCCACGATCTCTCCATCACTCCAGACGGCAACACCTTCAAGATCCTCTTCTCCCTCGCTTGGGACAATGGGTATATGAATTGCACCCGCGTCTTCTGGCGCTACGCTTGCTGCGCCGGTCACGCCCATACCTCCCTCGTACGACGGATGAAAACAAGCGCCACGTCCCAGGGCGCGCGAGAAGGCTTTGTCCAGACAGAGGACAACCAGGTCAGCTCCCGACGCGCCATGTGGGATGCCTGGGCCGCCAAATTCGCTATGGGCGTCAAGGCCGGCCTTGGTCCCGCACATGCGGCGGACGTCTTACGCATCGTCGGTCATTCAGTCCCCGAAAACGTCTCCGAGAAAGACTCCCTCCCCAACCCTTCGGCACAGCTTGCAGTCAGGCAGGCTCGTAGGAAACTTACGTACACTCGCCGTGCTCTTCTCCTTGCTGATCAACAAGAAGTACAGTCGTTGAAACCCGTGCGGTCGCTTGCTGAGATGGCGGAGGAGGCGTGGCGCATGGATCGCGAGTGGAAAGAAAAGGGTCTCGGCCTGCCGAAGGGACTGTCAACGTATGGTAACGGAGATGCTATGTTCGAGATGATGCTGAAGGAAGGGATTGAGGTGCCCGCAGAGATTGGGGATGGTGTTGGGTTGACGTTGTAAGAGGATGGAGTCTGTGTACAAGGTGTTTCTACGGAGGATGGAATGATCTCTACTTGCTACCTGTGAGCGAGGAGAAGCTCATTCAAATCTTATCTCTCGAACGTATACATATATGTATATATCTACATGTCAATCGTGTCGCCGCGCACGTCCATCAAACATCCCGCTCTTTCCTCCTGCCTGGACGCGCTCCGACCCCGACGGCCGCATTCCATTCTTCTGCCACAAGAACCACTCCAGCGCCGTCACCGACCAGAATTAGACCACCGCCATCAGCGCGATGTTCCAAAACATGGTCAACAGCGGCGGCTGCTGCTGCGTCGACTGCCTGCCAACCGCACAAGCCGACCGCTACGCCGGCTACTTCAAGATCTGGAACGTGAACAACTGCGTGACTTTCGGGGACACGCCGCTGAAGATCGAGCAGTGCAAGAAGCATGTATTTATGGATTTGACAAAGGCGTTGGCGGACTGGTGCTAGGAGTTGCCGGCCTTAGATATTTTCGAGAATGACGCTACCTGTTAGATGGCGGCAAGACGATGATTTATTAGAGGGAGCTGAAATGGAATGAAAGCATAGGAAGGCGAAACGGCCGTAGTGATCCTTGCAAAGTCGTAAGGTAGAAACAGTGGTAGGTTAGAGAAGAGTCGAATTGGGGCTGGAATGGTCTCGCTTCATCGAGAACGTGTTTGCTGGTCTGCGAGTAATGGCATATCATCGGCACCTCTTTCGCCACGAGCGAACGATTCAAATTTAGAAGTCGCGAGACGTTGGTATTCCATACCAGAATATCAAGAGATCTCCCAGGTACCTGAACGCTCATGGCCGCTCGGTAAGAATGGCTTCCGCATGATAACCTACTGTTTCGAAGTCGTTCATACCATCAACTTAGTAACATATTCGAATTTGGGCTGGCCAAATGGGAACCTGCAATGCACCTGTCCACACTGAGGTTCACTCCTGACCCTGCTTGCCAACAACAGCCATGCCTGTGCGATGAGCCCAGTGCAGCAAAAGGATCACTCCAAATTGGACTGGCAACGGGAGATCGACCGGCCGCCGCCTCGGTTGGTTATATAGGACCCGATATCAACGTCGACAAGAGCCACCCTCGGAACAAATTGCTATGGCCGACAGATGATCCTTTCTTCTTCAGCAAAGTGGCGCTTTTACTCATGGCGCACGAGCTGGGTTTGTATCTCTTCTTTCCTCTGGAAAAGATCCCATGCAGCACGTCGGATGTGGCAGTTCACTAACCGCGTCACAGGACACACTATCGGCTTCGGTCACGCGCACGAACGCCCCGATGCCGACGATCATGTATTGTTCAACTGTCGCGCGCTGACACATCACGAGGATGCGAAGGCGCTGGTTGAATGTACCGATACAATCGACGAGCCAGCGTTCACTGCAGAGATGTCTCTCGGCGAGAAAATGAGCTTGGTGTTGGTATTCCCGCTTTTTCTGATCTGCTAGTAATATGCCCGCTAAAACTAAATCGCAGATGCAGTCGCAAGGACCTCGCATGGAAATTTTTCGAAAAAGCAACGAATTGAATTCGTCAAGACGCAGATCCCCAGAAGAAGCATTCTAAGGATTTCGATCTCAATTCCGTCATGACATATGACTCGATTACCGGCAGGGCCGCTGGTTCTGACGGCTATCTGCTGGTAGCCATCACTGGTGAGATTATTCACATTGGATGGTGACTCTGATCCGGAGCAAGCAGGAATCATTGACTTGGACATCGAGCGTGTCGTGGAGCTTTACCCGACAGGATCCGAACACTCGCACTCGAAGGGGGAAGAATGGTCTTGTATGCCTGAAGATTTGGATTCAATGCCTCCGCAATCGCCTTCAAAACCTGGAGCGTCGCCGGCAAAGACAGTCAAAAAGCGTTGGTCGTCCTTACAATCGGACTATTATGATGCCAAAGCCAATACTCGTCAACTCTGGCCTAGTTCTCGTGATGGCAAGCACACAATTAATTATTATCTCGAGACCCAGAACGTTTTCGCCGAACTCGGGGGCATGTTTACAAGGGCACTAGCCAAATGGACAGTTGTGACACAGGGCTCGTCCCTCCAGTTCGCGCCTGACCGTGGATGTGTTCGACTCAATCAATCTCCGTGCCTATGTGCCACACCTGGCGTGGTGGACGATACACTTCACATCATATAAGCTCCACAAGGTCAGCGAATGCACCACGCCACGTCCACACTCGGGTATAAGGAATCCCAATCTCCTGCGAGTAGGTCGACTGCCTCGACACTTCGTGCTGTGGCCTTCGGGCACCAATTTCGTCGGATCCCCGGGCCAAGGAGTTCCAATGATGGCCCATGAGTTAGGTGAGCTAACTCACTCTTAAAGCTCCGAACGAAATGGGATGATGTTGGCTTGTCGCAGGACATGTCGTCGGGCTCTTGCGTGAGCATCAAAGACCCGATGCACGTCAGAGCCTGAGGTACGACTGCCATGCCCTGACTGAGTATTTGATAGCGGAGAGGCACGTCTCCACCCTAACTCCAGCTCAAGAGCCAGCATTCAGACCAGGCATGTCCCTCGAATAAAAAACGCGCATGGTGTTAGTATAAACGATTTATCCTTGTTGTACGGGAATGCCTCCGCTGACACTCATCGCTAGCTGCACTCGGCCTGTTTTCGCTGGAAGATATCTCAGACAAGCGTTGGCCTACATGCCTCGTGACGATCTTGCCCCTATACACTATACACGAAGCATCTCCTCATTTGGATACAGATTCACTCATGCTCTTTCCTTCGACCCTCGGTAGGGCACCTGGCGCCCTGTCCTGGCCTCTTTTGACCGCTCGCGGCTCGCAAATAAACCCCGGCGGGCATCCGGACCCAAATCGCGCTGGTCTCTCACGTGGTGACATCGAACGTGTTAGGACACTGTATCCACAACGACGTGCCGCTTCAAGAGAAGCCACTGGAGACCCTTTCGGAAAATCACGTCACAAAACGTTGGCTGTCTGTACCAGGGGATCATGAAACACAACCCGAAGACGTGCGAGCTTGGTCCCCTGGCGAGGCTGGTACACGCACTATCCACTACTGTTTTGAAAATCAGGCCTCTTATGACTCTCTCCATGGAATACTCAAATTGGCGTTGGTCAAGTGGGCACCGGCAGTCCAGGCATCCGCCCTTGCCTTTGCTGTTGATCCGACTCAGCCCCAAGGCCCATGTTTTTGTAGCACACGTGATGTCGCAGAAGTGACGCTTCGAATTAGCCTAGCCGATCCCAAAAAGCAACAAAGGCCTGTCACTACGATCGGATATAGAGATCGCATCGTTGAGAATCCTCATCTGAACATACCTCGGCACCAAATTATGTGGCCTCACACGCCTTTTTACTCCAGGCTCGATGCTGCTCTGCTCATGGCGCATGAGTTGGGTACGCGAATTTCATGGAAAAGCCTCGAGAACCAAGCACTGACCATCTCATAGGACACGTTGTGGGTTTGATGAACGAGCAAGAACGCCCCGATACATGCCGGCGGACAAAGCTCAACTGTAGCGCCCTAAGCAGATTTGACGAAGAAAAGAATCTCGTCGCTTCTATCGAATCAGCTCTTGAGCCTGCATTCACTCAAGATTTGTCTCTCGTTCAAGGATTGGACTTAGTGTTAGTAAGACCGCTCCATCCCGCTCCAAAGTGCTAGTACTGACATTCATGATCAGTTGTAATCGCGCTGATCTTGCTCGAAAGTACTTACCGTAAGCAGTCGCCTACCTACCCCGATACGGTCCAAAAGCAATCTCGACAATGTCGAACGACTTCGACTACAAGTTCATAATGATCTTTAGCTTCGATTTGGACATGGTGCCTGGCTCTCACCACTTTCCCCTACTGACCACCAGAAATGATCGTATCTACACGGACGGCCATCAAGATCCGAGACGCGCTGGTCTCTCACCTATCGATATTGAGGGTGTCAAAGCTCTGTTCATGCCGGTTCGCATCCCGCCGCAACAGTCTCCTCCAGTTTCCCCAGCCCCTCCGGGACGACAGGGAGAGCAAGTCGCAAAACGTTGGCATTCCATACCGTTCGATAAGGACGCAGGACCCACGCATTCCATATCTTGGCCTACTTCTCCTTGCGAACTCAGAACTTACGTACCCTTTTGCTTCCAGGACCAGGCTTCTCAAAATGCTCTCAAAGACTTGTTCACAGAGGGAGTGGCCAAATGGGCACAGGTCCTCTTTAAGTCGAGCCTTGTCATTGCTCCTGATGTTGCATGTGGGCCGAACGGCTTGGAGCATTGTCTATGTAGTACGGGTGGCATATTAGAAGAGACTGTTCACATCATGCTGGCTCGACAAAGAGAAACTTGGCCACTGTCCACGCTCGGATATACCAAGCCCGTAAAGAGAAAGAAGTACCCCAACATGCCTCGTCATTTCATACAGTGGCCAGCCAATGCTCAAAAAATTTGATGGCAGAGGCCCGTTATTCATGGCTCGGGAGATAGGTGAGATTCCTCGACGATAAGCCTCTTGAAATGCCGGAAATGTCACCTCAACCACTAGCTAACTGTATCACAGGCGATGTTTTTGGATTATTACACGAACATCAACGTGTCACCGCAGACACTTTCGTGAGGTTCAACTGTCGCGCCCTCGAAGACTGGCCTGCAGCAGCGAGGCTTGTAGCTTCTATTGATGAAGATGTACCAGCATTCAGACCAGGCATGTCTCTCGAGGACAGAATGAACGTGGTGTGAGTATTGCCGCTGCCCTATTGCGCAGAAATGCTTCTACTGACACTCCTCGCTAGCTGCACTACCCAGCATCTTGCAGAAGAGTACTCCAGGCAAGCAATGGCCTTTATGGTTCACTAAAATCCCACGTACGTTTCGGGGCCAACCCGCTATTGCTTCGATTTCAAGTCCCTCATGCTCCATGACTCTGAGGTTGGCAGAGCAAAGGGCTAACAGGCCTATCCGCTGGAGACCACCGGCTACCGCCGAGGGTCGCTCATTATAGGCGGCAACCGCGATCCGAATCTTGTGGGTCCCTCCCACTGGGACACCCAGCGTGTCATTGAGCTCTATCCGCCACCACCGCCACCCATAGAGTCCTTCCGTGTCGGAGAAAACCCTGGAGGGCAACCAGGAAAGCGATCCGTTACTGTCAACGACATACAGTCAAAGCAGCCGTGGCTCAAGGTTGAGGGCCCGGCGGGTTCACAACGACTATTGGCCCCGTGCCGACTGAGCAACCCACTGAAGTGCCATCAGCGAATCGAACCGCAAAACGTTGGTACTCCGTGCCGCTCGATCGAGATGCTCCACCAAAGGCCCAACGCCCGTGGCCAGCCTGCAGCGACGGCACACGCACCATTGATCACTGTTTCGAAGACGCTGCCTCACACAAGGAACTCGCAGAGACCTTTGGCAAAGCTTTGGCCAAGTGGGCACCTGCTATGCATGTCTCCTCCCTTGTCTTCGCCCCGGACGCTGTGTGCACTGGCGACTTGCAGAACCGATGTCTTTGTACCACGCCTGGGGTGGATGAGGCCACCCTGCATATCATACTTACCGAAACAGCCGGCCCCGAAGCCACGGTTGGCTACCTCCCGCCTCTGGTGACGAAACACGATCCCAGCAAACCTCGAAACTATATTGTTTGGCCTAGTGATCCGGGCTTCTTTGGAATGGCCGCCCCTTTGATGATGGCGCACGAGATTGGTAAGGCAGTTCGATTGACAGTTCTCAATCGGTGAATCGTTAAATCAGTTCGCGGCGTAATAACTCTGTTGCAGGACACGCGGTCGGCCTTGGACACGAGCACCAACGTCCCGATACACGCGACAAGGTCAAGTTTGACTGCCTTGCAATCGGTGGATATGATGAAGCGAAGAAGAAAGTCGAAGCCGTCGGTACTGATGAGCCGATGTTCACGCCAAACACATCAATCAAGGAGAGGATGGAGTTTGTGTAAGTTAATATTTTTGATCTTGCACATTTCGATGAGAAACAAAGACACGAACGCCATCAGGTCTAAAATCCAAGGCCTAGCTCAAAAGTATTTCCCTCAAGCTGGTCAGTACTTGCCACGCGAGGACGAGGATCACTTCCAGCACCTCAAGGACTTCGACTACAGTTCCATCATGATCTACGACTCGTTCTATGGCATGTTGGAAGGCATTCAACGCTTCCCACTCGTGACATATGACGAGGAGGTCATTCACATGGGCGGTCATTCAACCCCAGACAAAGCAGGCTTGTCTAAGTTTGACATCGATGGAGTCGCAGCCCTGTATCCCAAACAGCATGCGGGCCAAGGCACCATGGAAGCAAGGAATTTGAACGACAGCGAGAGAAAACAACCCACTCTGGAAGTTGTAATTCCCAACTTAACCACAACTACTGTAAGCCCAGTATCCGCCGACTTTCCCAAGTCTGTGGATGATTCAGAGGCAATGGAGATTGCGAGGCAGTACGCTGCAAGTTGTGGCAGAAGGTGCTCTGGGACTTTCCTCGACTAGTGATCTGACGGGCGAGCTTTTCAATTGCACATGGCGTGCTTGCGGCTAAAACCCATAATCTGATTCCTGGGGTCCGAGATGGTTTGATTGACACAAGCGTGCGAGGAAGCTGAATCGTGATTGTAAAATAGACTGTACGACATTCTTTTGTCCGTAGTGTGAACTGACAACTTCCAAAAGAAACCGTTCTCAAAAGCCAGGCTCTCCAAGCATATATGGGAATCCCGGCTTGGGCTCAGGAAGTAAAGTCCAACGCTCAAACGCACTAATCAGATCCCTCGCTCCCTCGAGCCTGTTGAAATAGCGTGCAAGCTGTAACGCCTCGGTCCTAAGACTCGGGTCCGTCGTTCGGTGAGCAAGCAAGAACAAAATGCTGCAGATTCCAATCTCGGGCGAAAAGCTCATTCGCCTGCACATCTCACCCCCATCCTCCGCAGCATCCGTATACTCGATGATGGATCGAGCGTAGCGAAGGACTTCTTGCGGATTGCGGTCAAAGGGACGTATGCGTTCTGGGTCTTGAAGAGCTTCCTCCATCATACGCTTGCTGCACCAGTGATGTATCCACGTGGCGAGCAGAGAAACCTTTGCCACGCGCTGATCGCGCTCCCACGTCTCAGCGCTCAGACTTTCATCGCGTTTGCGAGTTGATATACCCTTTTCCAGTTCGTCCGCAGCAACGGTCCAGGCACGATACTGTGATAGATACAGGCGCTGTTCTTCGAGGACCTTACCTGGCACAAGGTCGATGGGTACGTCTCGCCAACACTTGTTGCTAACGAGAAATGCCCAAGCTGGCGTGGCGATGGTCATCAACTGGTAATGAGCGTCGCGAGCACATGTGAGTCTTGTTGGAGAAGACAAGGTCGTGGTCGAAGGTGAAAACATCTCGACTTGGTCGAATTCGAAGATTGGTATTCGATCGTCGTCTGCGATGGTAGCGCTTAGGTCCAGGCGTCCAAGTACGGTCCCAATCTCATCGAAGCCGTCATCGCTCCCCCTTAAGCCCCGCTGTCGTTGCTGCTTCCAGGCTTTGAACATCGCAATTCCGTTATGTAAGTGGCGTAGTGCATTTTCCTCAGAGCCTTGTATGAGTTCTAAAGCGTGAAAAACGATGTTACATGTTAATACGAGTTCGTAAGACGGCGAATTCGACTCCTCGATGTACCTTCGCAAAGCTTTACTGGCTTTCAGAGAGGAAGCAGCACTTTGTGAAGATGATAGCTTGTCCCTCAGCGTCGGAGGGTGCCGCAGTTTACCATTGTAGACCAGATCTGCATGTGTGCGACTCAATGCAACAACAGCTTGCCTGACAACGCTTTCGCTTTGGCACATCCGCGGCATAAAATCGTCCCAAAAGCCGACATAAACAAGTCCGGCAATATCGTTCATGACGACTTTGTAAAAATAGTGAAGATAATATTGCTCCAGCGTCTCGGTCTGAGGCAGAAAAGACATGCTGTATGACATAACATTTGGCGACTCGCGCAGGGCCAATTGTTTTGATGTCGATTTTTGATCATGTGACTGGTTTGTCTGACGCTGTTGATAAGCGGCCCGGCTTTGCCAGGCCTCCGGAGTGCAGACGTCCCAGTGCAGCACGAGACTCTTTCCTTGTCCGGGTTCGGCTGTTCTAGATTCGCGTTGTCGCTTCCTGTAGTCACGCATTGCTTGCGAGCGGACTCTCTTTCGTGTCTCCAGATCCTGCCCAGATGGACCTGCGAACGACACGAATTCAACCATGTTAGAGTAGTGATTGTAGACTGAGCATACGGATTGAAACCGGCGGCTGCATGGCTGCCATGTGGCGACAATCGCACAAAACAAGGGAGCCTCGCCTAGAGAGGTGGAGGGTGGAGTCGGAACTTCAAAGCGCAAAATCTGGACGCTCTCAGACCCGGGGTTTGGAGGAGCGGAAAGAAGGTTTGGCACTAAAATGTGACAAGCTTTGAGTTTCCGTCACGTCCCTGGTGCATGTTCACCACGTGTGATCAAGGATGAGATGTTATGTTTCCTATGGATCCGTCAACGGTAACGGTGAACGGAGACAGCCCGATGCGGAGTTTTGGATGTCTGCCTTCGACCAATGCAGCCCAGGAGGAATATACCGAACACTCCTTCTGAACTCCAAAACTTCGGTGCATTTCCTTGATATTTGACCTGATGTCGTTACACCCGAGTGTTGCTTGATCTTCAGAGGTACATGTAATGGTCCAGCTCAATTACACACTGACATGCTGTTAATTTTTAATCTTGGAAAGAAGCCGCAAGGCAACTGCGACCCCGCTTTTCCTCACGTGATCGAATGATTCTGCTTTTGGCACTTCATCCTGGCCGCACCCTATCAGCCGCTTGCAAGTTACATACTGAAGGTCTGCAACCACACTTTTGCTGACACTAATGTGGCATTGCGAGGCAGATTTCTCTCCCTGCGTAATCATTTGCATGACCTGGTAACACGTCATATTGCGACAATTCCAGCTCCGCATTCGCATCGCACACCTGCCGAGCTCAACTGTGATAAATAAGACGCGGAAGAAACGTGCCTCTTGCGAGTTCCATTCATTATCCCAGACAACATGCGTTACGCTGATGAACACACATCCCAGCCCGGACAGAGTTATGGAGTTCATACTGTCTCCCTCCCAGATTCTGCCCGCGAGTCTGGCGTGCTGTTACCGGAGCTCATGGCAGAGGCGCTGACCTTTTTGCACCGCGACGGCATCATCATTTTAGCCAATGCCATCGAAACAGATCATCTCGATGCTCTACAAGCTGTTCTCGGGCCCGAGGCAGAGCAGGTTGCCCAGGATCCAGATCACCACTTCAACTTTGGCAGAGAGACACGAAATATGGATCAAGCACCGCCGCTGGAGCCTGACCTCATGTACAGAGATGTATGGGCAAACCCAGCCGCTGTAGCCATACTGAAAAATGTCATGGGTCCCGAGCTGGTCTGCCACTACGCGAACGGGAACACTGCTCTCCAAGGTACAGGCAGACAACCTGTGCACAGCGACATCCACACCGCCCATCCACTTTTCCCATTTGCATACGCAATCAACATCCCGCTGTGCGATGCCAACGCCAAGAATGGTTCGACGGAGATCTGGCCTGGTAGCCATCGAGACAGCAGCATTAACCAGCACGAAGGCGATAGATCTGGCGAAGACCATCTAACTATCAAACACTCCCTGCTCGAAGAGCGCCGAAAGCACTGCCCTCCTGTACAGCCAAGCTCGCGGAAAGGCAGCCTGGTCATCCGAGATATTCGGCTTTGGCACGCTGGCATGCCAAACCGCACTGCTGCTCCCAGGATCATGCTAGCATTTGTGGTGCAGCCGAAGTGGTTCCAGGCGCCTTCGAAAGTGCTGATACCAGAGAAGGCAAGAGCTCTGGTTGAGGGTTGGCAGAGGGAAACGGGCCTGGAGTATGCAGCGCAATGGGTTGAGGGCGATGTTGACCACAGAAAGGTCACTTCGGACGAGGTTGACTTTAGCAGTCGTAATACGAGGATGAGAGAACTGCAGCATTGTATGCACCCAATGTATTGAAACCTGCCATTAATTGGTAAACTACAGACTTTCCTGCTCGAGCTCATCATCAATCCCCTTCAAGACGCTAGCATCATACTGCTCCAAGCACGCTTCGCATTTTCCATAATCCCCACATTTCGGCAGTTCCGTTTCCCGGCATACACGTTGGACTTGAGAGACCGCCCTACTGACGAGCTTGCGAGTTCATTCGGCGTCTTGATTGGAGGTTTCGGGAACTCAATTTGATGGAGCGGTCGTCCTCGTTTAGTCCTGGTATGCACATCAACTCAATGCTTCCGTCCAGCAGCCATAGCCTTCAAGAACCAGCGTTTGCGCCATGCTCGAATGCCATGCTTGTCATCCATAGTCTCGAGATAGACAATTTTTATGGGATTCGGAAGAGATCCACGAATGAAAATGGGCGGCGTATGCTTTCCGCACTGACAGCTGCTATATGTTCTTCTTACTTCACGGAGATAGTTGGCTGCCCCAGTCTCGATCAGCTTTGCGATTGCGTGGTCGAAAAACTCGGCTTCTTCTTCTGATGGAGGCGAGCGTCCTTGAGTACCCAGCACGACTACTTCCACATTGCTCGAAATGACATTTGCCATGAAGTACTCAAAAAAAATGTCAATGTCCTCAAGACAACTTCAATCATACCCGTTGGCAAACGGCTGCCAGCGTATGTCCTCCATGTACTCAAAGTCAGCGTCCGACGTCACATCCTCGGGGTCAACGTGAAGTATTCGCAGGTCTGGCATTCCCGCGAGAACCTCCATCTCGTAGACCGAGCGTTGATAATAGTGGAGTCTGAAACCCATATCAGAATTGTAAAGCATCATCGACTCCAAAGACTCTCGGTAACAATCTCTCAAAAGCTCGACCAATGTTTCCATGTCGCAGCTGAGGAGCGTCAGAGATTTGAGCTCTTTACAGCCCGAAACGATTACTGCTTGGATTGCCCGGTCCCCATGGGCGCCTTCGAGGAACAGGTGCTGGACGGAAAGCTGCACTCGCTGATGTTGTAGCGTGTCCTTGTATCGTCTAATGCGTCGCTTCTGTTCCATGGCATCTCCAAGCCGAAGCAGTACAGCGAGGTTAGATGCAGTAGATTCATGCATCTACCGACCAAAGGTCGAGAGGGAGCAAAAGGCACTTCCCCTGTCTTGTCTCTGGTATTCACACCGATCGCCACTTCTTCAAGAGATTCGAATACCACAGGCCAGGCTGGGCCTTTGCTTTGAGGTAGACGAGCAATGCCTGTTGAAAGTATTCGAGAATCGATCGCGGGTTTTTTTTGAAGATGGTCGGTCGAAACGCACTCGATGGTAACTTTCCCGGTGGTGTGCAAGCTTCGCGCGAAATTGAAAGAACGTGAATCTGGACAAAATCCGAACTTCAGAAGGTTCAGAGATGCATCTTTACCGTACTGCAAGTCTTCGCGGGCAATGTCGATCGCATGTTCATGGAAGTGGAAGATTTCGCGGAGATAGTCCAGGAGGGCGACCTGTTCGGCATGTGTGAAGGCACAGTCTGGTGGCGCCACGGTTATCGAGTTTGCCACTCTATCACTCTCCGTGCCCTCCCAATGTTACGACTTTGTCCTGGTCAAAGTAAGCTCCAGGTCTCGAATGTGCCAGGCAAAGCCAGGCGCAAGAATGGCACATCGGAGTATGTCCGTGATTGACCGAAGGTTCACATCAGTCACAAGTCGGAATCTAGCACTTGTGTCTCTGTCCTTTCGTAAAAGATCACGTGAGTATCGTTCGAGAGACTTGCAGCTGTCGGCCAGCAGGACGAGTGTTGGGGGTTCAACGAAGTCGAAGATCCGCAAGACGAGCTCGGGCGAAAGGCTTTTGGTGAGTGACATGAAGCCCATGATCCTTGTGAGCGGATGTTGTGTATACAAGAAATAGTAGGCCGTGATATTTCCCAGGGCGTTTTCGCTGTCGGCGCAAAGTGGCATAGGTGGCTGCCTTCAGAGGTTGCTATATTAAGATCTGCGCCACTATGTGGCGGCTGTGCCGCACAACTGCAGCTTAGTCTCCTCGCCTTCGGCGCTTACACATGTTGTGGTTTCCCACCTTTCACTAGTCTTGGGTTGGCTCAGTCCACTCTTGCTCAAAAAATGAGACATCTCTAACTGAAGCTGATGCTATCTTATCAGGACGGTAATCTACGCAACCTGATTTCTGTCTCTCCACATTGAGGAACAAACTACCTAACCATGTCACAATCAGGCTGAGGGGGGAGACTTCACCTTTAATGATGGCAACCGATTCTGGCCTTCTGGGCTTAGGCCGAAAGTTGGGCAGACACGGCGGCATCTCACCAGGAGAAGAAACAAAGCAGTACTCACAACGATTCGAGAACTTACAAGCCTCTGATCAAGCTCGCCTCCACTTGGGCAACACATACACAACGAACGTTTACAATCCTGCAGCTCTATTCAACAACGTACCGACGGCCGCTCCAGATGATCCGATTCACTCTGAGTTTGTGAACGCTTGCGCAGAAGGTCAGAGACAGGCACGATTGGATCATCTCATCCGCCGAGGGGCAAACATCGATCACCGAGATCACATGCAAGGCACTCCATTGCATCATGCGGCTTTTGCAGGGCATCTGGACATCGTGCGCTACCTGCTCGACGCTGGAGCGGATATCGATGCTGTAGGTGACTGGGTTGGAACACCTCTTGGACTTGCTACGGCCCAAGGTCACACGGCTGTAGTTGAACTTTTTCTTGCGCATCGAGGAAGCCCGAACCGATGTTCAAGATATGTTGGGACGGCAACTCATTTGGCATGCGCAGCTGGTCGTCTGGACATCCTTTTGCTTCTCTTCCAGCATGGAGCTATGCTAAATGTTCGGATCGCTGGCTGCACACGCATATATCAGAGTCTTACAAGGCCTTGCTACAAGCGGCTGTCAGATACTCGAGCGTACAATTTGATACCTAACACGAGACTAGACACCCTGTTCGGCTCGCCAGGGGCTTTGGCTGTCTGGATTGGACAAATCCATATAGTCAAATGGCTTCTAGGGCAGCCGCGCGGTCTACAACTTCATGAGACCGGAAATTTCACAAGCAGCACTCATTCTGGTTCAGGAGCGCTGACGACTCAATGGCAGCGCAAGGGCGTGAGTCTCCCCATGCTGGCAGTATCGAGACTACAAATCGACATGTTACGGTTTCTATTCGACATAGGCAGCGATGCCGAATCTCTGGACTCGTTGCAGAGGAACGCTCTTTTCTGGATCGGCGAAGCTCTGGTCGGGCCGATCTACGATAGCGACACCAGCATTGCTCATTCGGCATGCCTGTCCCTGTTGCTCAACAAGGAACTGAACATTGATGCCCGAGATTGCCACGGATGGACACCGCTGATCTTTGCTGCATCTACTTTGAGGTTCGATGCTGCACGGATGCTGCTCGACCAAGGAGCCTGCATAGACGCCAGCGATAGAAATGGTCGCACGCCGTTGATGTTCGCAGCGCGTACTGGGGTAGCTAATTACATGCGGCTACGAATCGTCCGCTTTCTTTGCGAACGAGGCGCTGACGTCAATGTGGAGGACGATACTGGTCAGACAGCACTTGACTATGCAGGAGTCAGAACACATCGCAGAGAAGTTGAGATGGTTCTTCGAACTTGCAGCATGATGAAAGACTAAGAATTTATGTTTTTCAACCTTTATCTCAAAATGAGTACAGTACACCCAAAATGAGTATAGTACACAAGTATTGTGCTGACGACTGCTGTCGATAAGAAGATGTCGGTTTTAAATGATCCGCTAGTAATGCCTCGCGAAAGCTAAAATTCCAAGCAAAATATTGCCAACATATCAATTAGTTACAAACAAAGTATCGCTCCGCAGATATCCGACATCAAGATGACATTCACGAACGCCGACAACTGTCTTATAGCACTGGTGTTCGGTGTAACAATTAATGCTGACGAGCCCTCAGTCATGCTTCCCTCACTTCCACTGCTGGATGAGTGCAGAATAGATGTACGTGCCCCGACGGATACGTTGCTGGTCCTGTCGATCACGAATGCGCCGCCGGTAGGTACTGCACTGGCCGGCCGACCGCCGAGAGTTGTCTGAGAGCCGGTAGCAAGCGCAAAGGTATCGTCACCTACGATCACGATAACGGAGCTTCTCGCGCTAGCGCCACTCTCTGCAGATAACGTGGTCTCTACTGCCGAGGATGTTGTCAAAGCGTGGACGAGTGTGGTTGATGTGCCGTCATGAGCAATAACATCGCCGGAAGATGGCACGATATAGATTGTATCACACATAGTAGTGGCCAGGCCGGCGTTCATTCGGATCATCGTACTGGGACCTTCGGGAAGCAGGACAGCCTCATCCTCCATCTGAGCGGTAAAAGCCCCCCAACTTTATGTCCAGACAGCGGGACCTGAGATCTTTGCCTTATTACGAATTCCAGCCAGAATTTGCGACGAGATGACAGCGCTGTCCACCTTGGCTACACCGCTTCCAGATCGAGCCAAGACAAAAGCCTGACCTGCAAAGGTTGCTTCAACTCCATGAGCAATGGTTGTAAGATGATGAGCTGTCAGCATTGATCTCGGACCAAATGTATAAGTTGCACTTCCATGGAGGATCGTGGACCCCCTCGATCCCACCCTTACAGCCCGCCCACTGTACATCTAGCTCTCTGACCTCCATTGGAATCACCAGAATGGGCTCGTAGGGCTCCTTGTGTGCACATCCAGCGTAGTCGAAAGGCAGTGGACGGTGCCTTCCGCGTCTGGCATCCCTTCTGGAAGCTCAGCACGTGGCGGACTCTCATAGATCTCCTCTGGAGTCGGGTCGTGGTAGAGATCGGTGAAGCTGAAAGAAGCTGACATTCCTCGACCGCAACTCAGTGCGATACCAGAAAACGATGACATATCTTCGGTATTGGTGATGGCTACGATAGCGTTTGTGATAGTGGGTCCGATCTTGCTGCAGCTGTGCTTCGCCCAGAGCATTTCGAAAGAGATGTAGACCTACAGAAGAAGTCATTTTCGTGCGTGACATACTATCCACCTTGTTGCAGGAGCTCTACAAACAGTGGGTGATTTAAACGTGGTGCTAAATGTCTCAACTGTCACTGGTGAGACTGCACTACCATTGGCAGTAGCACTGACGTTCGAAATTACAGGTGGCCAGTAGATCAGCTCTACTGTTCCTCCTTGCATAGCGCAATTCCCATAGCCGAGTGCATATCCAGGACCACCTATGGTTGTTTCTGAGGGCCATCCGAACACAGTTTCCAGGGTTCCGTTGGTGATCGTGATCGTTTGAGGGTCATCGCTGAAATTGTAGCCTCTTCTCTCTCCGTTGTGCAAGAATATAGCCAGTTTGGAGCTACAGTACTCACTCGCAATGCTTGCTTGGGAGCAACTCGGCGGATAATATGACTTGTCGAAGTAACTTAGGAATATCTTGCCGACCGCTCATTAGACCAGCTCAAAAGTATGGCGCGGCAGCTGGACGAAATCATGGTGGTAGCGGAAGGGTTAAACAATCAGAAGGCTCGTCTATAACCCATACTACCTCTTGGCTCACGGTCTGCATGTTGACCCACCACTCACAGCTCTCTTGGCACTGAGAGACAGTGCTAGGCAGTACGCATGATGGCGACGGGTGTGAGGCGATTGATCCCGTAGAGACGCTAGCATAGATCTCTCCTTGAGTTCTCGTGTTAGTCCAGGTCTCAGTGCGAGTGCCGGTGAACCACACGTAGACAGGCTGAGGGGCAGTTGTACTATGTGTCGTGATTGGAAATCTTCCGCTGTGGACTGTTCTTGTGATGAAAGACCAGACTGTTGATGTGGACAGCCAGTGGTTCTCCGGAATGTATTCGGAAGCTTCTGTCCTATGTGTCTCGGATGTCAAGTACGTCCACGCCTTTGTATACCAATCTTGAGCAGACCAATATTTGTCCCATTGAATACAACAATCGCCAGAGAAAGTCAGGGATCGGTTGAAGCCTTCGGGCGGTGTGGTTGGTAGCTCCATCGGCTGATAGCCGCTTTCCTTTGTCCTGGAGCTCATGGCGCGATCCTGAGACGAAGCGGTGATGCTTGGTAGAGCTAGAGGGGGCGCTTGGCTGATGCTTGCATTCTGCTGAGCTCCAGTCGTGGTAGGCTCTTTTATGGCTTGGCCGGAGGAAAGCAACTCTGAAGATCGAAAGGGATTCGAGCTATCGGACGACATCGTGGTTTAAAATTTAGTAGCGACTTCAAGAGAGAACGTTTCTTCAGCTGATGATAAGCCGAAATGTTTGGTAATGAAGTCCCCGAGACCCTGTGAAGTACTCGGACTCTTGGTCGCAGTGCTCCTAGCCTCTGAACTACTAAAATCAGATTGCATTGGAACTAAAAATGGCTGAGATGTGAAGGTCACTGTGTTGGTGAGCGAGGCCTTACGCGCAGTTGAGTTATGCGCTGGAGAAGATGCGATTGCTCTATTGCAGCACGACAGCAAAGGAGGTACCCAATAAAGCGCCTTCCGTAAGTTGAAATTCATGGCGGAGGAGGAAGAGACCTGAGTAGACAAAAAGAAGAACAAAAATCCAAAGAGCAGTTTTCCACATCTCCTAACACTGCTGCCGCAGGCACCGCCGTATCTCAAACGCGGGACGGGCTGAAAGGTGGCGTCCAACAAAAAGATCGTATGTATGGGAACAATGATGTCTTGCATGTGACGAGCAGCACAGATGCATAATATGGCGACGATACCTGCGAACAGCCGACCTCAATTTGGCGATGGAGGCTGCTAAGGTCTGGATGCAATAATGTATGGGCCGTAGAGAGCCAAAAATTTCAGCCTCGTGGTAAAGTGCACCCTTAGCAAATATTGACGAGTTGCCAAGTTAATTCAGCCAATATGTAGAGGGCTGGGTCTGCGGCTGAGTTGCATCATGAATGTGTTACAACACACGCATACTGGTGTAGCCCTCCGTACCTTTTTGGCCTCCACAATCCTGTTCCCCGACGGAGCTCCAGTCTCCTGCCACACTTGAGTGAGTACTCATAGCGGTACCTTACATAGTGCAATCTGGATGTTTGTCCGATAGCGAGGCGCAATCGGAAGAGCCTGTACAACACTCCCGCGGTAAATTCTGCCTGGCTGCTGCAGATACTCAGACGACGTGTCCTTCTTCTTCATGAACAGGTAATAGTAAGTTTGGACTTTCCGATCTCTTCGCTGCTCATGACGGTAAAGCAGCTCGGTCAAATAACGGGATTGTGTCACGATAATCTTAAGATTCGTGAACCTGAAAGATATCCGATGCCCCTGGTTGTGGATGGTAGTCCAAAGATCGACGCTGAAAATCGACCCCGAAGGCATCAGTCTTGGCATGCAATCAGCCTCGCGAGGCAGATTTGTGCACCCGGTTAGCAATACTCTGGAGCAAAGTCATTGCGAATATACTGAGCAAGTATCAAAAACGGAGTCTGCTGATGTAGAGTCCAATCCAATCCTGGGTCTCGTTACATAAGTAACCAATGCAATTAGGGTTAGTCAGGGCACTACGAAGTAGATCTACCTCGATTCGCATCTCCTTGGCGGATAGCGTACTTCGCGTACTTCGGGACGGGGACTTCTCTCTCGCCCACTCAATCGATCTTCCAGAATAATCTCATCAACCATTAAATGCGCATGGCAGTGCAATTGCCAATCGATTTTCGAATGACTCGCACGGCCATGGAGTCTATTCTAAGCACGCTGCCAGTTAACGAGATGTTGCTGAACTCCGAATAAGACTAACTTAGAGGTGGCTAACTTCTACAGTCTTGCACCTCCGAACACTCGATACCGACCAACTAGCAACTAACTAACCAATTCACTACTATTCGAGTAACCAATCAATCTGAGGGTCGTCTACGCAACTGACCAGCTAATTTGAGCGCTCAGAATAGGATCGATCTGTCCCTGGCTATCCTGCTCATTGACTCTTTTTTCTTGGCCTGGGCCTTGTTCAAGAAAAGGTCGGTTCCTAAACAGGGTGCGAAGAACATCTCACCGCTGACAGCACGTTTCACCGTCCTGACCATAACGATAAGCCACAGCACGGCACATATTCCCGTCAAGACCTAAAGGTGTCAGGTTCGCGGAACCTTTGCATGCGTATTCGTCACTTACACATGAGGCGATCTTGAAGAATCTGTGATCAAACTCCTCACCGATCGATATCGTCAATAATGTGAACACCGCTGCCATTGACTTGAGCACACTAAAGTCTTCAAAGGAAGTGATTTGGACTTACCGATAGGAAATATGAAGCCCCACCAACCCATGTTGAACGGAAAAGGGTACGCCATAGCTATCATGACAATAGCAATGACGAACCAGATTAGCGCAAAGGCCCACAGTAAGATACCGACGACTAAGCCAACAATGTAGAATGCTTCTCCAGGCTGAGCCACATGGGGAATTGCTCCGCTGAGTGGGAAGTTGCGTATAGCAACCTTTCCAAGGGCTATCAGTCTGTATGATCGTAAGCGACTATTAAGATCAATTCCAGGGCTACATACCGCTTTCGACGTACGAGAAGCCAGACAGGCTGAGAGGTCCGATCGGGAGTAGCAGCGAAACAATCACTTCTCGCTGAAGTGGCTTGTGTGTCATCATCCGGAGGAAATAAACTGTCAGGATGATCCAAGACAGAGGCGTTCCTATTCCCCAGAAAACGTAGCTGATGATGAGCGTCCACAATTGATGTCGATCGTTCTTCAAGGCTCCTGCAACCAGTGCTCCAGAAGTGGACGCGATGACGATAGCAACAATGGGAATAAGGTACAGTGCTGTCATTTCCGCGAGGTCGCGACGTCGACTGCTCAATCTGTCATCTTTGTCAGCTGGAGCGCATCATTGGAAACAAGAAGAAATAACGAGAAGCATGATACTCACATCACCCAAGTGAGGTGAAAGCATGTCATGGCCGCTAGAACACTGTCAAACCACCACAACGCCCAGGCTAGAATAGCCATACCCTGACCCCACACGGGCGCGCATACGAGTACGATCATGTTGATCAGTGTCGCAAGCCCCACAGGGAAAGTTGCAAGAAACAAGCTCTGGTGGCCGTGGCGTAGTACGGCTGAAAACAACTCAGGATGCATGAGGTACCGCAGCGCCGAAATGAAAGTGAAGAGCAGGAACAGGGCGAGGTTGAGAACGAACAAGATGGTCGAGATGACGTTGAGCCAGCGGGCGCGGTACGGTATTTGATGGACCACAATTGACAATGCTCCCGTGCTCATCGTGATGATGAACCACCTGTAATAATGTGAATGTTGTCAGTATTACTCCTCCCATAGTATCTCAGAGAAGCTATTGCGTACGAAGGTGTGAAATTGCGAATGATTTTTCGAAACATGGCTTCTTTTTCCTCGTCACTTGGATTCTGAGCATTTTGTGCTTCTTTTGCTTCTCGTCCTTCATTGTCAAATGTGGAGGCTACAGGAGTCATGCTTCTGTCCACTACCAATTTTTCTTCCAGAGGTGTTCGGTTCGTCTTGGCTACAAATCTAAACTCCTCGTCGTGGAAGTGAGAATTGCAGTTGCTGCTGTCGCCGGGGCATGATGATTCTGACATCCTGCTGATGAATGTGGAATCAAATCTGGAAATGGGGGATTGCTTACGATCACCCAGGAGAGTTTTGGGCGAATGTTGTCTGAAGTATCTCAGGAGTATCCTTTGGCGAGACGCGATCGGGTGGCGTGAGAATGGGGTGAGGTGGTCATTTGGGCGGGGTACCTTAGTCAGTCGAATGGGTTGATCGCTCGTTACTGTACCTGTATCTCGACCTCAAAGTGGAAGCGCGCCATCTTGGTAAGCTTGCTGACAAAGTACACAACCTATCACGAACCGGTAGCCATGTGACATAACCATATTTCGTTACGAATACGAGGATGCGGTCAGTAATACTTGCACGGAAGAACGCAAGGCCGTCATCATTGGTGGAGTCTCGCTTACCATTGATCCAAGCTCCCAGGTTCTGCTGAATACAATAGGGTCCATCTGAAGCATTGAATTTCTGTTTCGACCGTTCTGTACTAATACATAGCAACACTGGACTGTGTCCTTTCCTGTGACATGTGGAGACTCCAATGCAAAAGTAGAAGGGAACAGAATTCTGGTTGACTACATGCCGCTTTTGTTAGCATGGAGTGATTCAACAAGCTACCTTAAGATGAGAGAAACTATCGTTACAGTAGCCTCCCAGCGTGGATACCGCCCGTAATAAGCATGTCGTCCGAGGTCTGGTACGCGCTATCATCAGACAAAAAGTAGACGGCTGCGACCTTGAGGTCTATACGATCGGCCACGCCCCATGAGTGGTTCCGTGGTCATGATATGTCCAAGGTGATGCATTCTGTCGCACAAGTCTAGGGGCATTTCTGTCATGGTACATCTGAGATTTAAGTCAGTAGAGTCTTGCGCGCGTCCAAGAAAATCCAAGTCACGCACCCAGGCAATATACTGTTCACGCGGATGCCTTTGCTGGCCAGTTCGACACCTAGTGTTTTTGCAAGGGAGAGCACCTCGTCTTTACTGGCGCAGTAGTCGCTCGTGTTCTGACCTTTACTCACAACGTACGCCGAAATGGAGGCGATGAAAACCATACTTCCACGGCCACTATTGTATGCCTTTGGCTCTTGTTTGCCCACTTGAGCGGCTGCGAGCTGAGCTGCATAGTACGTTCCCAGAACGTTGATGCTCATGCATCGGGCGACCGATTCTGGTTTCGGCTCAAGGAAGGGCTCGTCTGGGCAAATCCCGGCTGCGGTGATTCTGCAGTACCGCGTTAGAAAGAGTATACTCGGCTGGGTAGGTGACGTTCAATGCCTACATTCCATCGATGCTGCCAAAATCGCCTACGACACGGGCCAAGGTATCTTGCAAGGTCTCGTAACTAGTGACATCGGTTCTGCGCATCATATTGTCAGTCTAGATCTTCGGTCATCGAGTACCATAATGGCCTTACTTGTAAAGTTCAAATTGCTGCTTCGGAAAGCATGTTGGGAGCTCATGGAAATGCGGGTGGGCTTCGTCGGGCAAGTCGAGGATCGCGACACTGGCTCCCGCCTCAGCGCAAGCAAAAGCCAAGGCAAGACCGATAGATCGAGCTCCTCCCGTGATGACTATGGTCCGCCTTTCAAGTGAGAGAAGGTCAAAGACTGAGCGGCTCAAGGATCCGTCTGGGTCGCGTTGAGTGGCCATACATGGTGCGTTTTTCTTAGTGGTATATAACCAATATTACGACCAGAAAGCGTTGGAGTACTCTCACTCCTGCTTAGAATGCTCTCAGGGTTCGCAAAAGAAGGATTACGGCTCGTTCAGCCTTCGGGCCTCCAACCGCGGTGCAAGGGACACTTTTGGATACTTAGGTGAGCGAGCGATGCGCCAGCGCTGATGTTCGAAAGCACACCTGCGTAGCTTCAGGCATCACACAACTTGGGGTAAAAGCTGCAGCGGGCGAGACGACCGATGTTTGGCTTGCTGGAAAAAGGAGGTTTGAAAATTGAGACGGACGGCAGCCATATCGTCGTGCTGCACGTGAGAAACATACCTGTCTTCCGGGTAGCTCACATCCAATCTTGAACCATGTGTCAGCTACCGAGAGACATAGTGAGAGCTTGGTATCGGCACTCGTACATGTTGTTAATCTTGTTGATATATGTAAACGTGACTAAGAGCATCTGAGTTGTAAAGCCCTAACCCTGACGCAGAGGCCTGCAGGCCAATCGGAGTAAGCCCCGGCCGCAGAACAAACCTCCGTGCGTTGGGTGCTACACGCGTAAATGCACCTCATCGTTACAGAAACAACTTTGAACACTTCTACCAACATCTAAGCCCGGATATCAGTGAGCTGTGATTCCAAGGTCCCGCCCACCTTAGGGCCTTCTGACTGTTTTTGATCCTTCATATGATCTAGCACCCATTGTTGAAGGACGCGTCTGAGGCTTTCCCGAGACTGTTGCAGGAAACTGCGCAGAGCCGAGATCATTCGTCAGATCTAGGATCACGGATGGTGTATACAGGGAGCCTAGAGCCTGGGTTATGCTCGACCGCAGGTCTTCAACATTGGCTGCAGTCTCTGAGCTTGGCTGGTCAACAGCAACGATAGCCTCTCCAGTCATTTCATCTGAGCTGCCGATGACTTGTGCCTTGGATAACGATCCAGTTACTAAAACTCCATTTTTCAAGTGGCAGTGATCCTAGGGACCAGGAGGAAGACGCACCTTGATGTTGTGGATCTGAGATAGATGCCGCTCTATCTATGCGGCCGAGATATCCTTACTCTCGCGGATGATAAGATCCTTGTACCTGTAAAGCACATACAGGTGGCCTTGTTGTTCAAGATATCCCTGATCCCCAGATATGACAAACGGCACTTCATTCTCATTATAACACGATTCGTGCTCCATGCCCAGGAAGCCCAAAGATCGTGTGGCCCCCTACGTGGACCTTGCCGATTTCGCCTCGTCGGAGTACCGTGCGACTACTCGGCGCACAGATGCGAATGCACGATTCCGAAGTTACAGAGCCCAAGCACACTTCTGCTTCTGGTTCTAAAAGGGCCTCTTTTGCAGCAAGGTTGTGGCTGGCAACTACTAGACATTCATTCATGCCATAGCCTGCTGCAATCCTTTTTGTCGACAAAGGCATGCACAGTTGGCGTAACTCCAGATGAATCGTAGACCCGCCAACGATCAACAGCTCTAGATGCCCGGCGAGCTGAGAGACATGGGGTGATTTGGCCATTGCTTGCACCATCAAGGGTACACAGAGGACGACGAATATCGTTACTGCGTGCAATGGCATGTTTTGTGCTGTCTGCGTCGAATGTCGGACTTGGGTAGACGAGACGAGCTCCTTGTAACCACGTAGTCACGCTGTAGACGACGCTGAAGATGTGTGGACCAGGCAAATGTTGGCAGATGGTATGGCGGTGGATGATGGAACAAGTTTTGCTGAGCCCCTGCGCCACTGCGTGTAGTGTAGCTGACGTGTGGGGACATGCCTTGGGACCTCCTGTGGTTCCGCTCGTGAAGAGTATAACAGCAGCGTCCTCCGCACTTTGGGAAGAATGGGAGTCTTCTGGATCTGTGGTAGCCTCGTGGATCTCCGCCAGGAACGTCCAGCCTTCGACCTGCAATTCTCCGACGACACAGCGAAGCGAGACTTGCCCTCCGGTCACCTCAGCAGCCTCGTCGATCGCAATGGCCAGATCTTCGTCACCCACGAGAATGGCAACTCCAGAGCCATAATCAAAGATCTGCCTGAGCAAATCCTGCGCCTGCTGTTTAGATCTGATGGCATGATGATCGATGCCTACCAATTGGCACCCAACATGTGCTGTGGCCCAGAACATGAGCGCCCACTCGATCTGATTGTAAAGCACCACAACGATACAGCTGCCTGGGTCACTCCGTTTGCAGCAAAACAGTGGGCGAGCCGCATGCTCTTCGTGCACAGCTCGTAGTATGTCCATGAGATCTGTTCCAGATTATTCTTCTCTTTAGAATGCACGATGTTTTGATGTAGCGAGACCACCGCGGGACGATCTTTGTGTCGCTCAGCTGCTTGGCAGAGCAAGCTGCTGAGATTTTGAGTAGGCTTCGATAGTGATTGATCCCGAACCTCCGCAAGTGATGTTGAATTGTCCATGTTGTATCACTGCCGAACACTGATAAGATATGCTCAGACTCGAGGAAGGCGAATGCGCACTCTACAATATCGTGTACATGCTGGGATTCTGCATGTGTATCAAACCTTTGTACCAGCGAACAGTCTGCAACACATTCTGCCCCACTGGTGATGCGAGTCGTTGATGCAAAACTCGGTCACTCTTCTCGCTACTCGCCAGATGTGCCTCCTGGTACCTAGCGCAATATCCTTTCTAGGCCAGAATTTTGGGTCAACGCGAGACCTCCGATACTCAGATAGACGGCAGACATTCTGCTTGGACTCACGGGCGGTGACCAAGATTTTAACGTCTGGTTAGGCGATGGTGGCGAATTGTACGACAACGACTTCATTGAAGTCCCGATTAGGAGTCAAGACCGAATCGACTGGCCTTTCAGCGCGATCACCTTATGCCGTGCAATCAATTCCATGGAAGCATTCAACGCATTCGCAACCATCACAGATTCTTGGTTGTAACGAGGCCCTCTTCTGAGAGTTGTCGATCTGTGCACGAATTCAACGTCATGACGTTGAGTTCCATAATTCTCTTATCGTCAGAATACCTTCGCAGAGATGCGTGATCAAGAAATGCCCATCATGTGTAGATGCTTCCAGACGCGGAGGACAAGAGGCTGCAGCTAGCGGCTTTCATTCTCAGATATATCCCAGCGAGAGCATCCAGACTATAGTATTGTGTTTTAAGGCACTACACACGATGATCGAGGTACCCGGCTGATCATGTGGTTTAGGAGTTACAAAAAGCGGGTAGCAAAAACACGCCCCAGATGACAAGGCAGAATAGATCTTTGTGAGAGGAGAGGACAAAAAGAATGGACGCTGTGGGAATTGAACCCACGACCTTTCACATGTGCGAAGATGCGAAGCGACTAGAGATACTGTTAGTGGAATGCTCGGATGAGACCGGACTCGAACGGTGATGCTTACAAATCATACCCCCTGGAGAGTTGTTAGTTGAAGCTCGAAGCAGATGATTCAGTGGTGATAACCTACTAGACCAAGCGCCCGGATGTAAAATCGCAAAATTTGTATGTTATGTACCCTCATATTTTTCACGTGCTGTCATGCAACCCGAGAGATGCATTTTACAGATTGACCTATTGCATCTTGGGACAGGATTGTGTAAATAGAAAGTGACCATCGATCTGTCGTTTCCGTCAACTTTGAAAGAGTCGTAGCAACACATAGCAAGAACAACAAGTATTGCAAGGCCATTTCGGAGTACGCTCTCGGGCTCGGCTAGGTTTCGCAATAGATGGAAGTAGAGACGCTGGCAAGGCGTACATTTCATGGCAACCTAGTCAATCATCAGAATGCAAGGTGGTCGAGAGTAAGTCACAAAGCATCTGCAGCCTGAGTTCAGTAGAAGACTACCATTGCTCATGATTCGTGTTCCCATCAGCTGGTATCCTCCGTATCCCCAGTCCTTGTCGATGAGCATTCAAAATCGCATCAGCAGTGCAGGATGTCGCTATCTGGAGCAACATATCGTGATGGTCGATTTCGTACTCGTGACGACGCCTCCCCAAAAGCGGCGTTAGGATCATCCGTATACTACTTTGTAGTATCTCAAGGATATCCGGCTTTAGACGGGCATTGGCTCCGAAACTCCGAGATATCATGAGCTATATATCTTAGAGCACTTTCTTGTGACAACACCCTCAACGTTACATCCTAGCAACAATCACCAAGCGGCCATGTCTTCCAAAACTCTCATCCTCATCACCGGCGCCAACCAAGGCCTCGGCTACTACGCCGCCCAGCAACTCGCCTCCCAAGGAAACTACCACGTCCTCCTAGGAAGCCGCGATTTCAGCAAAGCCGAAAAAGCCATCCAATCGCTCGTATCAGACGACACACTCAAAGTCTCCAGCGAAGACCTCACGCCAATCCAAATCGACATCAACGACGACGCCTCCATCGCCGCCGCCGTCGAAACGATAGACGAAAAGTACCACAAACTCGACATCCTGCTGAACAACGCCGCGGTCGCTGCTCCCGACGACGAAGCCTACAAAGCAGGAGGCTCAAAGCTGAGGGACTTCTACCGGCAGCACTATGAGACCAATGTCTTTGGCACCGTCGTCACCGCAGAAGCCTTTATCCCTCTGCTGCGAAAGGGCGAGAAGCGTCTGGCATTCACATCTTCATCGGTGGGATCGCTGCACGAAGCCGCAGAGAACAACATGATTCCCGGCGTGAGTCTCGATCCCTTTCTACTTACTGGATAATTTCTTCTTCGTGGCGCTTGCTGACAAAAGTACAGGTTTGGATCGCCTACCGCTCCACAAAATCCGCCCTAAACATGATCATGGTGCAGTACGCAAAGCAGCTGGAGGGCGAAGGCTTCGTCGTCAGCGCCTCAAATCCAGGCTACTGCGCTACAAACTTGAACGCCTACTCCGGTCTCAAAGACCCACGAGAAGGCGCAAAAGCACTCATCAGATGCGCAACAGGAGCGAAAGAGGATGTACACTGCCTGATGGTGAACGAGAATGGCACAGAACCTTGGTAATACAGAATACAGTCACCTTCGCCACAGCTTCTCAATGAAAATGAAATGACCATGATTCATTAATTCTATCTCTCAATCTCCATCTAAGCATGCGCCAAAAGCCACGCACCATCAATGACCAGCGTCGAGCCAGTCACATACTGGTTAACAGCAAAGTTAAGCACCGCCTGCGCATAGTCGCGAGGCTGGCCAGCCCTGCCGAAAGGAATGCCCCATTTCTCCTGGAAGTGCTGCTTCGCGCTGCCCTTCTCCTTCTCGATAGGCGTCATCTCACTGGGGAAGTAGCCAGGAGCAAGAGTGTTAACTCTGACTTCTAAACGCTTGAAGTCGACAGCAAGCTGCTCGGTCAAGCTGATGGTAGCGGCCTTAGAAGCGTTGTACGAGAACTGACCGTTCTGGCTCTCCTTGGTGATGCCGGAGATGGAGCTGATGTTGAGAATGGAGCCTGCTTCTTCGAAGCCGTTGTCCTTGGCTGCGCAGAGCAGGGGCAGGAAAGCGGCAGATGTGAAGTAGTAGCTTGCGACGTTGACCTTGTAGATCCAGGTCCAGTCGTCGAAAGTCTGGTTGTTCATCATAGTCTTGCTGATCTCGGCGGGAGAGCCCTTGGGGGCGCCTTCGGGGCCGTAGTTGACTGAGGAGATTGAATTTAGCAAGATTCGCCACTAAGGGGTATTTCCATAGCTTACCTGAAGTGACACCAGCATTGTTGACCAGGAAGTTGACGAACTTCTCGTCTTTCGCAATAGTGTCAACACCAGCCTGGATGCTCTCCTTATCGGTGACATCCATCTGCACTGCGATGATAGAGCCACCACTGGGGTGCTGTGTCTCTGCATCCTTGAGCTTGTCGACCCTGCGGCCGGTGACATACACCTTCACGCCATTTGCTGCAAGAGCCTTTGCTGTGACGAGACCAAGACCGGAGCCACCGCCAGTGACGACGGCGACCCAGCCCTTGATGTTGAACAGCGAAGCAGCGCTGAGATCATCTTGGGACGCCATAGTGAGTTATTGTTGTTCGGGATAGGGTATTGGTAAGGGAGTCTCGAGAAGAAAAAAGGATGTCGTTGATTCAAAGGCACAACAATATTTCTACGTGGTCACATCGGCCGACAAGGCGACATACACTCTCGGCATACGAACACTGTCACCAAAGACCGGCGCCTGCGAGAATAGCCGGTGGCTCTTCAGACTGACAGAGCACCGGCATGTGGAGAGGCATGTCCTGGGTATATCTCAACGGGCACTGCGTATATATCAGCATGCTCCACGTATGCTCTGCCCTGAAGCTCCACCGGGTGCTCTCTACACCTGCGCCACCAAAATCGATGTCCGTCGGGACTGGCTGAATATCCGTACGTTGTTATTACATATAGCCTTCGACTGTCCTGCTTGTTGTTGACGCTCGAACCACCTGCCCTTTTGCGATGCGTCGCGCCTCTTTCTCAAAGCGCTTGGACGGTCCACACTTGTATCGAAAGGTGGCGCGTGACCATCTCAATTTTCTCTTGAAGGCCTTGTTGGTCGATCT
Source organism: Melanodothis sp. VS III C KN 2 (assembly GCA_019775565.1). NCBI lineage: Eukaryota > Fungi > Ascomycota > Dothideomycetes > Cladosporiales > Cladosporiaceae > Melanodothis > Melanodothis sp. VS III C KN 2. The sequence goes on from JACWFM010000014.1 coordinate 40,659, forward strand.
TCGTCGGCCAACGCACGAACTAGCGCACATATGTGAACGATGTGCAGCGAGGCACGCCATTCTCGAAATCTCCAGCTGTCAACTGCCTTAGATAAGCGAACATCGGCACCACAGCCGACCATTGAGGTGCAGGAACTTCTTAAGAAGTTGAACTGATTCTGAATGCCGTCAGAATGTAAGGTCATGTTTGGTTTCATGTCAGGTCTCCTTATAGGAAGTCAAAGGTCAATCTTACCAACATCTTGCTATCTGTTGTTCTCCACCTTTGAAACCAGTGTCAATTCTGCTCAAAAGCAACAAGACAAGCTCAGAATCTCAGGCACATATAAGCTGAGCGATAGTATGCCTCCCAGAAATAGAAGCTGCATACCAATAGATATCGAATATATCAGCATCCCTATTATTATATCCATGGATCAAGCCTTTCAGCCCATGGAATCATCCATCTTCGGCTTGGCAGAACAACCGAGCGCGGCGTTGGGGAAGGCTTCAGCTTCAGCTTCAGCCCCGATGTTAGCCATAACTTCACGATTGAAATTCACAACAACAATAACGTCTGTTTCGATGTCTACAAGACGTCAAAATAAGAGATTGTGCCTCAGATCTGCGCTTTCCCATGCCTGGTGTTCCTAAAAGCCGCGGCTGCGAGGCGTGTCGAAAGCAAAGAAAAAAGGTTGGTCCGTCCCAATAACAACATACCTGAAGCGTGTGTCTTTCTACATTTCGCAGAGCCCTGTTTACTCATTTCCGCCCGCAGTGCGACCAGCTCCAGCCGTCATGTTCGCGTTGCGCCCGACTTTCCATACCATGTTCCGGAGGCGGCGTCCAACGCTACGTGTTCCTCGACAACTCCGGTCCTGGAGGCAAGGCACAACAATTCAAAGAATTCCTTGCCCGTCGTGGCGCTCTCATAAATGCTCCCACGCAGGCGGTCGGTAGCATACCGCCAAATAGCCAGGACTCCATGACCGCTCTCATGGTAAATAAGTTTTCAATCACAGATCTGCGATACGATGTTAGCTGGGCGTTCGGCCCCTTCATCCACGAGATACCAAGACGTGTTGAACACAGCGTCGCCCTGGACTTCGCCGCACGAACATTCGTTCTCTCGCTGCCGCCCAGTCCGCATACTCGCAGACATCCTGGATCAGATGTCTTGGAAAACTTCTCCTCTGCACTCATAGAAACCAGGCTCGCTCTAGCCGACCCTGTTGCTTCGAAATCTACCAACACTCTATGTGCAGTTTATCTCTTAGCGCTTTGCACGGTAAGTCTTTATTACAACCACGAAGTGCCCAGTTGCTGGTTCTGACATGATATTAGGACCGCATAGGAGCGCCAGAAGAGCTAAGCGTTCACATTTCCGGCATCGGCCATTTGCTAAATAATAGCGACGCCGATTTTGACCCATCAAGTGAGTTTGACGTGGCTCTAGTTATGCAACTGTGCGCAATGATGGTCAGTTTTGCCCTCGTCCAACGATCAGAGGGGTTGCTAACGAACGAATTATTCAGAACGCGGAACGATCTCTCGACATACGCATAGAAGCTTCACCATCCAGTCCCTTTTGGAAGTTTTTCAACGCGTCCAAGACGCAGACCATTGGAGGGCCCATCCAAAAAGAGAGATCGGACCTCGCCCTCTACGCAGACTTAGCCCGCTCGCTCGAAGGACTGTCGCTCTTCACCCATGAGCTCCGACCGGCATCGGAATCAATGGTCCAATTTGCCGACCTTTCATCCGTCATACGACAATACCGCGCCAACTGGCGCCAGAGCTGTGCCTCCCTCGCGATCACTAGGACAAACCCAGATAAAGATGTAGTCACCACCGGAAACTACAGCCAAGACGCACTCCGAACCTACCTCCGCTCCGTGCGCGACTACTGCGCCTCCCTCGCCTTAGGGCTAGTCCTAAGCATCATAGTTCGGATGTACCACCCATCACAAGAAACCCTTCTCTCCCAAATATCCCGCAACTTCACGGCCGAGATGATAACCCTAGCCAAACAAGCAACGCGCTTCAAACCCCTCGGCGCGGCCTTCATGTCGCCCTTCATGCACACAATCTGGGCAGCAGGCGACCACGACACGCGGATGGCACTGACCTCAACCCTGCACCTCCACCAAATCGATTTCGACGTCAGGAATGCCAAGTTCCTGTCGGAGAGAATGAACACCCTATTCCAGAACATGCGGGCTCGAATACATGCGCAATCGTTGTCGCGCAGCATAGACCCTTCCGCAACTCCTCTCTCGACGACAGAATCTCAGCGCGACTTCGAAGCGTCCATCCAGCACATGTCGTGGACGAGCTGTCTTTTTGCCGCAGAAGCGCGTGAGCCGCCGACTCCGACCACGACTATAGACGATTGTGCAGGGGAGGGAGGGCATTTAGCGAAAGAAAAAAGAAATCCACTTTGAAACAAGAACAGGCGACCCGTTGTTCAGCCAAACGTACATCAACTTCACAAAAGCCTCGGAAAATAAAATGTAAATTGACAAAGACCTGCTAGTTCAGTCCCCCACTGTCGATACTGGATACATCGGTGTTGCCCTGGAGCTGCCATTTCAATCCCGTTCAGACTATTTCTGTTGTGAAAAAGAAAATAAATCTTTATATATGGATCATCCACCATCGACTACATCAATTAGCAATAATTGATCTTCGGGGATATGGTCTAGTGGTATGACATCTTCTTAGCACCTGGGCATTGAACCCACTTGTTAAGTGGAGAAGGTTCTGGGTTCGATTCCCAGTTTCTCCATGATCCTCGTCTCCGGACGAGTTCATCTTTTGCCAATCTTGCTGTCAGTGAGACGTTCGGCCGTCTCTGCTGCAAAAGGGGGGGGGGAGGAACAAACTTTTGACCCAGAAGAGTCGTCGAACGGCGTAAACGCTAAGGTTCAGTTGGATCTCATTTCTAACATCGAGATATCAAGACACCTCCGAATGAATCTCGCTTATAGTGCGCTAGTCTTGAAGTATCCATCGTGAAGAAGTGACTAAGACTACCGCTGAAGTACCGCCAGAGCTTGAGTCTATCTCAATTCTACTGTGCTACTATCATCCATCGTGTTCAGGAAAAGCAATGCTTGCCACTGAGATACAGCCATTGAAACAATGAAATCTTTGGACCTGGCGCATATGTTTTGAGTGGAGTATGATCAATAAGTTTGTATTATGTATCTGGCTGAGCCAACCGACCAGCATCTCGTTTCTTAAAAGCTGCATCAAAAGGGTATCACATATTACAACCACTTCCAAGACAACAATCACACCTTCTCCTCAGCAGCCTCCTTCTCCTCCTTAGGCGCCTTCTTCTCCCGAATGTCCTTGAACCCAAGCCCAAAAGCAAGGAGGAACGACGCCGCCGTGAGAGCAGCAATAAGATAAAAGACGCGGTCAATACTCTTAGAGTAAGCGACCAGGATGCCCCCGATCTCGTTCGGATTGAGAATCTTGCGGAACTCGGTGGCGCCGGCGGCAATGATCGCCCGGGCATCAGCGCTGGGGTCTCGGATGGGGATTTCTTTCCGGAGGGACTGAGTGAAGATCGTGGCGCTGAAGCTGAGGAGCAGGGCTCCGCCGAGCATGCCGGTGAACATGATCATGGAGAGTCCGATGGGTGCTTGAGTTGGTGGGAGGCTGTTTTGGACGGCCACGATGGGCATCTGGAAGCCACAACTGTTGAACAGGTCAGTAAAGCGCGCAGACAATTTTTCGGATGGATTCCGCTCTTACCCTCGGCCAGCTCCAATGAGCAGCTGGTAGCCTATCCATTCACCAGTGGAAGTGTGAGGGCTAAACGTCGAGCACATGCCATAGCCGATAGATGCGAGAGTGACGCAGGCAAAGACAAAGGGGGCATATCTTCCCACTATGCCAACAAGGCGACCGGCGAACACAGCGGAAAAAAGCTGGGCAAGGATGCTGGGAAGCATGTAGACACCGCTCATTGTCGGCGTCGCGCCATCGACAGCTTGGAAGTAGATCGGCAGGTAGTAGTTTGCAACTGTACGACGCACTGGTCAGCGCGTGCATTCTGTGACCAACGAGATGGAAGACTCACCCATCATGGCTCCCATCAAGATGCCAAGGAAGAGACAAGATGTCCATACGACTGTGCGTCGCATCATCGAGAATGGAATGAGTGCCTTGTCGCCTTTCCAGTAGTTGTACGCAGCCCAGACGAGGAGATTGCCGGCAAAGCCGCAGAAAAGGCCGATCACTGTTGCGCTATCCCAAGCGTACCTACAGTCTGTCAGCATTTGCGGAGAGGTCACAGGATCTGTAGTGCTTACTCGTTGCCTCCCCACTGCACAGCAAGCAAGAGCATGGTGATGCTGGGTGCGAATAAGAAGAATCCAACAAAGTCGAGCCTGTTGTGCAGGTCCTTTACGACTTCCGCGGCTTTGGGCTTGACGATTTGGCCTTCCGGAATCTTGCTGAAGAAGATCAAGGCGGCGACGATAGCTCCGGGCGGAAGGTTGATGTAAAAACACCAACGCCAGCTGTGAGCTGCAGTCAGTATCTGTCTCAAGGGTGCTAAGGGAACATTGTCCGCGCGAGTATCCTAGCGGCTCGAGTGTCCTTCTGCAGGGGCTGTCCGATGACAGCAGCGATACTTACGTTGTGTACTGCGTCAACGCGCCTCCAATAAGAGGCCCAATAACACCACCCAGCTGCGCAATACCCTGGCAGATTCCGATCAAAAACGGGCGTTTCACAAGCGGTGCTGAGGCGGCGATGATCGTAAATGCTCCGTTCTGCAAGCCTGCGGTGCCCATCCCTTGCACCGCACGCCCGACGATCAGCATCTTAGAAGAGGTAGCAACGCCACACAATAGGGAACCAAGCTCGAAGAGGCCAAAGAAGCTCAGAAAGACCCATTTGTTCTTGAAATTGACGTAGATCTTGCCGGTCAACGGCTGCAGAGCTGCGCTAGCGAGTTGGTAGGCTGCGCCGTACCAGCCAACATCTGGCAATGACTTGAAATCATTGGTGATCTGTGGGACAGCCTGTATATTTGAGTCAGCAGTTGAAGGCTTTCTATGTGTTTAGTATGGCAGACTGACAGTAGCTATGATAGAGATATCAAGAAGAACGAGGAAGAAGGCGAAACACAAAGGCAACATCACGAGCCAGAGCTTCAGGCCTGACAGCCATTCGATCTCTGGGCTCGGGTCCTTCTTCTCAGCATCTGATATGGCGCGTCCTGCATCTGTCACAACGGGCTTGTCGCCAATGTTTGCAACCTTGCCATCACCAAAGTCTTCCGGGGTTGAGTCGTGTTGGTCCGGGGACGCGGAGCGTGGGGAACCCTTGGGATCCATGGTTGACAGGCGACTCGTGGGCTCCTCTGAAATTCTCTTGGTTGTTCGGCGTGGGAGGAGTTGTTGTAGGGCCGCCAGCCAAGTCAGATAAGTGGTACAGCTAAGCTTTTAACAAAGAACACAAAGTGCCGGAGGAGGGCGACGATTAGGCGGCGTTTGTGATTAAGCGGACTTAACAACCCATTTCACCAGGGATTGAGAAGTCATTCCCATTCCTGTGGCTGCACCGATCACAGTGACTCCTGCAGGAAGCTCCGACGCGCGAACTCCGTGCCCGGTCGTATGCGATTGCGATTGCGTGTGGTATCGCCGCTATCTCCGACATGTCTTTTACCTGAATGTAGGTGTAGATTGCAGCTTGCCATTATTGGGTCCAGTCGTTAGGGAGGGATGGCCATGTACTGTATGCTGTAGGTGGCACGGGCAAAAGAGCATTGCAACAGGGTGAAAGTCTGTCGACAGGCCAAGCGGAGCCGTTTGCTCGTCTCATCCCTCAAGCTTACGCTCCTACACCCCAGCCAGTAGCTGCTGCATACAACCATGAGGTCATCTCCAAAGGATTGGAGATAGATTAGATGTGTCTATCACTGAGAGTCGCTTGCTGATGATTCATCAATTGCCTTCATCTCGAATGGGGCCTGGATTGCCAGCACGCAGCTCAGTTCACCGTAGCAACGGTTGAGCGGACGGAATTCGCCAATCCCGCCGCCGAAGGAATCGCGCCAGACGAAAGACGAGGGTTGTCTTCGGCGACAACTCTCGTCCTTCGTCCGATGCCACCGAGAGAGAGAGAGACTATTGCCTGACACTCGCACCACCACACTGTGTCATGTCTGTCACCACCGAAAATGGCTAGCATTGACGGGAGCCCACACGCTGCCGCCTACGGACTCGCATGCGAGGCGTGCGCCCGAGCGAAGTGCAAATGCGTCGTCCAACCAGGCGGGCGTTGCGAACGGTATGTCGAATCCCGCTCTATCATTTACTTAAGCATGCAGCTGACGTGCAGCCAATATAGCTGCGACCGGCTTGACAAGATCTGTCAGCCTACCAAGAGCAAAAGACAGCTCAAGTCATCGGATGGTGTTCGCAATTCACGAGTCGAGAAACCACGATCATCAGATGTGGATGTTTGTCGACTGGAGCGCAAGCTCGACCAGCTGGTGGCTCAGCTCAAAGGCCAACAGCAGAGTCTTGCATCGCCTTCGAACAGCGATGCATCGTCCTTGCTTCCACCTTCTGTGCACGTAAGTCATCGCCACGTTACTATATCATTTGACTTCAATGTACAGCAATTGCCTGGCACCACCAGCTAACCACCATCAATGCAACTCCAGCCCGATGACATTTCACCAGCAGAAGCCGAAGATAATTTCATGCGTTTCAGGAGATACAATGCAAAATTCTTTCCCTATCTCAGCCTGCCTGGCACTGCAAGAGAGCTGCAACGGGACCGACCCGCTCTTTGGGCGTGTGTTATGGCGATATCTGCACGACAGCAGGCGAAGCAGCATGAACGGATAGCCCAGGTGCAAGAGATGCTATCTTCGCGCATCTTAGTCCGCGCAGAGGGCTCCATTGACCTTCTGCTTGCGGTTCTCTGCTTTATTGGCTGGTAAGACTTGATCCTCGCCCGATATACGCATTCCCTCGCTCAGTGGTAGCAGCACCATCATTATGTCGTTTCTGGAAGGAAGTACCGGATCGAGATTGCAAATTGTACGATAAACTGACTCAATTTCTATAGGGCACATATGGCGGGAAAACATCCCGTAACGATCAAAGCAACGATCACCACCTTCGCCCAACTTGCCGTGGCAATGGTCTATGAGCTTAGACTCAACAACCAGGTCGCCAGTGACCCTCCGCAGCTGACCTGTATTCCTCCTGTACACATGAGACCCCCTCAACGCCCGCCTCGTACGCTGGAAGAATGTAGAGCGGTGATGGGCACATTCGTTGTGATTTCTACGTCAGTTGCACCCGTGGCAAAAGCCCCGCAGATTGCGGACACCATGCTCTATCAAGGATCTCTCGTTGACTCTTCTTAGCTTCACAACCGCCTTCAAGCGGTCAGAGCCCATGCGCTGGACATCACATATGCAAGAATGCTTGGCCCGAATCGAAGCTCAGGACGACGACCCGTTGGATAAGACACTTGTGAACTGCGTCAAGATCCAACTCGTAGCCGACAAAGCTATGAAAGCATCATCTCACGATGTAAACGTGGATCCACACGATTCGCTACGTCCGCCGCCAAGTCTCTTCGCCCAAGAGATGTTGACGCGGCTTGGGACTCTCAAGTCGACCATGGTCGATGCCTTATCGCAGGATGGTTGGTCCATTGCCGTATTACATCATCTATCTACTACTAACACAAAAATAATAACAGCTACAGTACAGCTCCAACTCCACGCCGCCGAGATCTCCATTAATGAACTAGCCCTATACGGCGACCCAACAGTAGTCCGAGTACCCAACATCCACCGCACGCGACACCTCTACGCATGCACCCAAGCAATCAAAGGCTGGTGCGACGTCTTCCTCGCGGTCCCCGTCGCCGATATCAACGGCATGTGCACCTCAAACATGATGCAGATGCGGCACGTCATGGGCCTGCTCTACGTCCTAACAAACATCGACGAGCCCGGCTGGACCAAGGCCGACGCCTCGTCCATTGTCGACCTCTACACAATGCTAGATCAGCTTTCGAATAATTTCGCGCAAGTCCCCGCTGCAATCGACTTCCGCGGCGACATCGATGCTGCGAATTACGACGATCACTGGTGGACACATGTTGCCAATACGGTGAGGACGCTGCGGAACTTGTGGTCTGGACAGGAGGAGCGTGGGAATCTTGCGCTAGGAGGAGCTTGTTCTCTGTCTGCTAGTACTGGTGCTGCTGCTGGTGCTGCTGCAACTACGGGCGATGCAATCAATCTGGAAGGAATGGACTTTGACATTCCTGGGCTGGACTGGTTGATGGATCCGGCGATGGTGGGGTTTACTATGTGAACATCCATTACTGCCTCAGAAATCTACGTATGCTATTTCAATGGCAAGCCTACTCGTGTCAGAACGATGGTGTCAGAAATCACCTCCCAGCCCTTCATCAAATAAGGACCTTACAGCATCCCTGCTCACAGAGCAAGAGTCTCTGCTCCGCCACTTTGCTTTCACTCTGTGTCGGCCGGTTCGAGGATATTTGTCGATCATGCGTCGTCGGTTTCGTCAACAGCAGAGAAGAAGCCGCGTTCTCAACAGTAGTCACGTCGGGTTTCAAGCTGTCGAAGGTGATAGGACTGCGTCAATCACGCTTCTCGTTGGTACTGTCGTCGGATCTCAAGCTGACGAAACCACGCTCCTCGAGCTCGAGGGCTTGGAACCCGGGTCAGTATATAATCAGACAGCGAATATGTAACATGCTCGTCTACATTGCTATTGCCAGCGCGGCTGATTGGAGCGGCTGTGGAGGCTAGATTGTGGTGTAACCCCAACATGCCGGGGTGCGATTGGACGCTCACGCCGGAATGAACCCCTGAACAAGTCACGTCCAGTACGCCTGATACAAGGCACTATATCAAGAATTACCTCTAACAATGCATTGGCATTTCTTCCAGATGATGATGGAAGTATGTAAGTGACAGCCGCGATTTGGATCCCGTTCGAATCAAACAGCCTGTATGCATGACGTGCGCTCGAACACAGACGTTAGTTACGAGGAGCGTGTGGACAGTAGACTGTAACAACGTGACTAGTGATTCCCACCTTGTCTGGTATTTGCAGTCTGTCAGTCTTTCTGCCTGTCAGATACCGTCGCTCTCGAAAAGTCATGACAACATCCACGGATTCTCTGCAGGACTTCGATGAGGATAAGGCTCTCATTGTTGGAGACCCGTGCTGCAACCATCAGTCTACCACAAATAAACGACGCAGCGTAGACGTTTATGTCATTTTCTCCTTGCTGAACATTACCATCGCGTGTTTTACTATCTATTCTAATGCGACTGTTTCCAAGATACAAATTCCTGGTTGGAAAACCGAGCTGCTCCACGCGCGAAAAGTCATCGGGTACAAGGAACGTGCCTATACCGGAGCCCTCACACACGACGCCGAGAAACGCAAAATCATCAAAGTCAATGATCGCGACCTTGAGTTTTTCGGGCCACCAAGCACGCAGATTGACGATGCGTGGCAGTGTCTTTTACGTGGTCCGTTAGAGAGCACCCGCGCCCCGGGCAGCTACTATCTGGCACTGACATGTACCTTAGGCGAGTTTCCCATCATGGTCGAGGAAGAGGCAGCACCATTCGGCGGTGAGCTGCAGCCTTTCCCTATGGACCATAATTACCATTTTGAGTACGTCTGTCCTGTACAACACAATGGCGATCGTCAAGCTCGACCCACTGACTATCATCGTAAGACCGGACATGTTCCACAGCCTGTACTGCCTTCACGCCATCCGCATGAATCTGAACCATGTACGGCAACAGCAGCGAGTACAAGACCAAGCACCACCACGGTTTTCCCGCCTCTGTCGTCGGTCCGAACCACGAGAACACGCATCTGGAGCATTGTCTCGATCGCCTGCGGCAGGCTGTCATGTGTTACGGCGACTTGACTCCTGCTCTGCTGTTCACTTTCAAGGACTTCCCTATTGCGCTTGGGAAGTCTGGAAAGCAGACTTGTAGGAAGTTTGAGCCGATTGGGAAGTGGATGGACCAGAGGGGAAAGGTCTTTTCATGGCGACTATACCATCACAGCATACACACGGTACATTGGAACGGTCACCACTCTGACCATGATCAGCATTGTTGAGAACTGAAGTCAGATGTCTGCTGTACCAAGTGAGCTTCCCTTGTTCTCGAACTCGGCTTCAAAGCCAAGCCAAGACGTCCAGCTGCGCCGGTACGGGTATGCCCGCTCCCGCCACACCTCGAGCGGGCGCGGAGACGCTGGTGAATGAGTGCGTGCGAAGTTGTTACGGGCTAACGAAAGAGACGACCACACCACTCACCACTCACCTCACATACATCTCTCCTACAACCACCCGTCGTCACCCTCACACTACCGACATTATGGATACCGAGAAGCTGGCCCGCATGCAGAACGCCGTCCGCACTGGTGAGTATACTGCTTTCGCACGCTGCGCCGCCTAGCGCATGCGAACTTGCGAAATTAGTCGAATTGCCGTGCTGACCGTGTCGCAGGGTAAGTCAGTTGCTCGCCGAACCCGTGACACCCCGATGGAATGGATGGAGAGCTTGAAACCTGGAATTGGCAATGCTTCGAAATCAAAAGAGACGGATCTGGTCTGCCTATACAAGCGCACGTGATGGCACATGGGGTGGAAAGCTCGAGGCATTGGAAACGAAGGATGTCAGGAGCTGGATTGAAGCTGGAAAATGATGCTGCGACAAGACGAATGGAAGCTAATGCTCGAGATACAGCGGCAAGGGTACCCCCAGACGTGTGCAGAAGAAGGTCCACAGGTCTTCCGGCGCCGACGACCAGAAGCTCCAGGCTACCCTCAAGAAGATGAACGTCCAGCCCATCACCCAGATTGAGGAGGTCAACATGTTCAAGTCTGACGGCAACGTCATCCACTTCTCCGCCCCTAAGGGTATGCCGAACACAAACCTGTGACACGATCTGGAACAACCACTAACGTTGCACAGTCCACGCCGCTGTGCCTTCCAACACCTTCGCCATCTACGGCCACGGTGAGGACAAGGAGCTCACCGAGCTCGTCCCCGGCATCCTTAACCAGCTCGGCCCCGACTCCCTCGCTTCCCTCCGCAAGCTTGCCGAGAGCTACCAGAGCCTCCAGAAGAGCGGTGAGGGCGAGAAGGGTGGTGACGACGACGACGAGATCCCCGAGCTCGTTGAGGGCGAGAACTTCGAGAGCAAGAACGACGTCGAGTAAATATGTCGAATGAACATTGCCTCGATTGTTGATTGGAAGCTTCTACCTGGACAGATCCCGGGTGTGATCTAGTGCATCCTCCTCTTCTTGGGCGTGTCTCGGCGGGGATGATGCGCGCATGAAAGTAACGGCTTGGGCCTGCGAGCATGATCCTGCCGGACTGTACATGGGTTTGAGTGTACATTAGGGACTCCGCGACGCCATCATGAAAAATCAAGTTGCCTGCCATGTTTTCCGTCGCTTTCAAAGCTGCCATGTTCATTCTTGTTTTCGTCATGAGAGTGTTATGTATTGCTGATGTCGCAGATCGTTTCATTCGGCACACCAGTGCGAATGCTGGCACTTTGGATGTGCTGCTCAACAGTCTATGCAATCGCATTGATGGGTTCGAGGAAAACACCTACGACCGAGCCCTCCCACGCTGGTCAATATAATCCAGCAATGCCGAGCGCATAGCTTACACATAGCAGGCACTCGACAGACATACCCATTTACGCCGAACCACTGACTTTATTCGAGAGCTTCAACCAGTCGAAATCGTCACTCAGTTGTAAGAATTGCGTTGCCATGAAATTCAGCCTTTCATTTATTATTGTCCACCACAAATTATGATGCTCACAGTCTACAACCACCGCTCAGGAAGCGTCCTTGTACAGCACAAACCCACTCTCAACCTCCTCCCCAGCAGCCCGTCTCACAAACCTCGCGGTCTCCTCCGGGAAATTCAAAAACGGACTATGCCCGCTCTCAGCAACTTCAGCGTACACCTTGACACCGGCCGCTTTGAATCCTTGCACCGAGCCAGTCTGCGCCTCCCACGGGGTCGCATTGTCCTTGCTGCAGAGCAAGAAGTTCAGCGGCATGCCTTTCAGCCCGGCGAGCTGATCCGGAATGACACTCGTATTGATCGCGTAGGATTGTGGTTTCAAGCGCCAGACTGCTTTGAGCGCTTCGTTGGTCTCGACGTCATTGTAGAGCGTGTGCAGGGCTCCGGGGCCGTTGAACGGAAGCGTCGTGTCGCCTTCGTGCAGATACTGCGGAAGCAGTTGGCCACCCATCATCGCGAGCATAGTATTACCAGGCGGGCAGAGGAAGCCGGCGATCATCACGACGGCTTTGACGCCGTTGCTCAGACCGTTCGCTTCGCGCGTCGCAGAGTCGAGGCCTGCGAGCGCGGCGGGACCAGGAATACAGCCGTAGGAGTGCGTGATGACGACCACGTCGTGCCCGGCTTCGAGCTGAGACAGGACTGTTTTGCGAATCACGGCCATGTCATCCTCAATGCCAACAAGGCGGCCATCGATATAAGGCTCGGCTGAGTTACATGGGAGGTCCACGTTGACGCACCCGTAGCCTGCGTTCTCGAGGAGCTTGGTGACTTTGTAGAAGTGGGCTGGGACGTGCTTGGGTGAGATCAGGTCAGTATGTGGTATACAGGGGAGAGACGTGTTGCTAGGGGGTCTGTGATGCATACCCATGCTCCTGGCACGATGACTATTGTCGGTTTCGACATCTAGATTGGTGAGAACGTCCAAGAGTGCAGGGAAGATTGCTATCAAGTGTCAAAGTAGCAAGCATGCAAGTGCTTTTATGCTTCCATGTATTGCGGCTCCTTGGGTTGTCAGCCTCAGCTGAACGAATTCGCTTACGGATCTGGAAATTCCGCCCACTGCCAGTGTAACCAAAGATGATCAGATCTGCAAGATTGAGAATCGGCTTTGACGTCGGACGGCATGAAGTTCCGCCAAACATAGAATCATCAATGCATAGCTAACAAGTCGCTCAGAACGAACACAGATGGAGTGGTTCTCGACCTCGCGCGATCTTCCGACACCGAAAAAGGAATGATCGCCTGGAGCAAAACCAGCACTACCAAGAAACCCAACGACAGAATCAAATGTCATCGTAACGATGTTCGAACAGTCAGACGTCGGGCCCCGGCAGATTGCGAGTGTGACGATTGGAACTATGCACTTCATCAATTCTGTTGTCGAACGCGATCGTACTCGCCTCTCAAATGTCGGCGCGATTAGGCTCTGTGGGGTTGTACCGTTCATGAACGAGAATTTTTTTGCCAAGAAGGTGTATGCTGATGGCTAGGAAGAGGTGTGTTTGCCATCTCACGCCAATCTTGACGAAGCTGATTTCCAATTTCTAGATCGTCGCCATCGTACCCGACTCAGTCACTGTGCTCGAAGCGCAGAACGGAGAGGCATTGGGAACGCAGACTATCGTTACGGCCTGCCCGTGATGGTGATTGGTATCACAGCTTCGGAAAAGTGGACTTCCACTTCAAGAAGGCTGGAGGTTGGCGGCCCAAAAGGATTCGGATATGACGATCTCGAGTACAAGTCTTTGGGGAAGTTCTGCAAGCCACGCAGTGTGATTGATGAGTACCAGATCTCGTAGAAAATGAGACGGGGTTGTATGACAGCAGAGTCAACCATGAATTGCGCGTCTGGCGGATGATCATGGACGAACGGGTATTATCAGTGCTACCAGCAGTACTACAATCCGCTTCATGTATGCTCTAAGCTTAGAAATGAACTCCTTCGTATTACTTCAAAATGCCGGCATTTTGATGTTTTCAGCGAGGCTCGGGGATCGCTTCATAATCATCCTCAGGCGCCAGGAGGTACGCTGCAGCTGTAACGCCAATACCGTTGAGCAGCAGGACGATCCAGCTCACGGTGCAGAGAATCCAGGACTTGTCCAATGCCCATCCAACGAAAAAGCGGTTGTCGTGGTCGTAGAGGTAAGCCTTGAGTATCATGTCAGTATTAGGACCCCCAAAACAAACATATTGCACAGTACACACCACCAAAGTCATAGCAATAAGTTGACACACCGCAACAACCAACAGCAACGGCGACAGAATCTTCCAGCCCACTTCCCTCGTACCCCTCCCTCCGGCCAATATCACAACATACGCAACCAAAACCGCCAGCTCGAAAATCACGCTAAAGTTCATCAAGAAACCAGTACTCCTCCACATGCTGCAGAAGGAGCGGTTGTCGCCGTAGCAGTCCTGGTCCTGGGGGAAGGATATACACTGGCCGCTGATACTCGAACATCTTTTGTGCAAGCCGTAGGAGACGTGGATGGGGTCGTTGTCGGTGGGAGAGGTGTAGGAGATCCAGTTAGGCAGGGCGATGGCTGCGATGGTGCAGGCTGCAGCGCCCAGGTAGACCCAGAGGGAGATGCCGTAGACTACGCGGCGGGTCATGGTGGTGATGGTGCGATGGGAGTTTGGCCCGTGTGGAGTTGGTGTGATTCTGATTCGGAGGGGTTGGCTCTCGCCTGTGGCAGTGTGTTGCTGGTGCAGGGTGAGGTGTTGATAAACAGTGCAGCCCGCTATCTTGCTTGCCTTGGTCGGCGGTTGGAGAAGCGAAGCGATTGCATCATTGCTTGGCATTGATCTTCACGATTCATGGAGATGAACCCTAACCCTCGGTGATAGACACCACGTGGGCTGGAATGAGTGAGTGATGAGTCGGAGAGAAGAGAGTCCTAACGTCGACTCAACAACGCCCTGTAGGATGTCGAGAGTTCGATGTTTTGGAATCTTCTAGTTTTTGCTGTTGTCATATATATCGTTACATTGATCAGAGGACCATAACCCCCTCCTCATTCAACCCACTCACAACCATGGCAGACCTCTCGACATGCCCGCCCATCAACCGTTCATCGGTACAGGCAGCTCACAAACGCATCGAGAAATACATCCATCGAACTCCCACGATTACTTGTGACACCTTAAACCAAATCGCTTCTACACCAGGGTCTCAGCGTTGTCCAAGTAACGGACACAACGTAGCCAGCGAACCCGCTCCTCACACAAATGGCATTCAAGGCAATGCCGCCACAGCAAATGCGAATCCTAAAGTCAGATTATTTTTCAAGTGCGAGAACCAACAAAGGATCGGTGCTTTCAAAGCCCGAGGAGCGTTCCATGCTTTGGGGAGATTGATCGAGGAGAAGGGCATTGAGAGTGTGCGCGAAAAGGGCGTTACGACGCATAGTAGTGGTTCGTTGACTTCAACTCACATCAACATCAAACATCACTCTTATTTGACCAACACTCCACAGGCAACCACGCCCAAGCCCTCGCCCTCGCCGCCAAAACCCACGGCGTCCCAGCCCACATCGTGATGCCCACCATCTCAACCCCCTCCAAAATCGCCGGCACCAAATCCCACGGCGCCAACGTCATCTTCTCGGGATCCACCAGCGACGAGCGCGAAGCCGTCGTAGCAGAAGTCATTGCAAAGACGGGCGCCACTCTCGTCCCGCCCTACGACCACCCAGACATCATGCTGGGCCAAGGCACGCAAGCCCTCGAGCTCGAGCAACAAGCCATCGAACTCATCGCTGACAACCCGTCCCTCGGTATCGAAGGCAAGCGTGGTCTCGACGCCGTCATCGCTCCTATCGGCGGCGGTGGCATGCTCTCCGGAATCTGCGCCGCGCTGCAAGGAACCGGCATCAAAGTCTTCGGCGCGGAGCCGAACTTCGAAGGCGCCAACGACGCTGAAATCGGTTTGCAGCAAGGCAAGCGCGTCGAGAAAGTGAAAACGCTGACTATAGCCGACGGGCTGCGGACGCCTGTTGGCAAGATTCCGTGGTCAATCATTACTGATAAGGAGATCCTGCAGGGAATCTACAGTGTGGATGAGGAGCAGATTAAGGCTGCTTTGCGGCTTGCTATGGAGCGCGCAAAGCTGTTCATCGAACCTTCTGCTGCGGTGCCGTTGGCGGTTATGCTGTATAATGAAGAGTTTAGGAAGGTTGTGGAGCGTGAGGCTGGGCCTGAGGGCTGGAATGTTGGTATCGTTCTGTCGGGCGGCAACACTACTGTGGAAGCGATTGCGAAGATGTTTGCGCCGTCCACTAAGGTTGGTGAGCGAGCGGAGGCAACTCTGGGTGCGAATGGCGAGAAGGTGGCGGAGAATGTGGCCGGTTGATTGGTACGTACGAGTGATTTTATCCCGCGAGGCTGATATATAAATGTAGAGTTGCCCGTTACATTCATCGCGTCCGCGCGTGCCAACTCATGCTCTCTTTGCCGATATTCTTTCGTCTCGATCTATTCCTACATTTACTGATCTCGATTGCATGTGCCACGAAGTAATCTGTCGATGGGCTTCCTGCTTAGTACCCTGCGAACTCTAATCACAGACCAGCAAACATCGGCATCGTTCTAAACCAGTACACGCGCACATACATGTAGACTCGCTCTGCTAGCATGTGTAGCCAATGTACTAGCTAATCACCGTCAGTAACACATCTCAGCTCCTTAGTCGAAATACTGACAACGAGCAGATCGAATCAACCTCGGAATCGGAAGCTGCACGTCGGCGCAAGGAAATACACACAACAGCCCAATAAGGTGAGTAAGGTAAGGCATATTTCAAATAAACACAGAAGATCCAAATTCCACTTTTTGTAGCACCAACATATACATTCGCCATCGATCGTAAGCAACATCTCACCTCCTCGGCATTTGCAAAGGATACCAGCATAGTATACCTCTCGCTACTGTCGAAGCCACATCCCTCACCACATTTTCTGTCTCTCTCAGTACCACAACATCCCACCATCTCCCCCATCTCAAAGCAAACCCCAATGTTGTCCCTCACCTCCCAATTCCCCTCTCGCGAAGCCGCAATCCCCCCTCACCTCACATGCCCGCGAACCCACCCCTCCAATCTCCCTCTAAACTACCAACCCCCTTCCCCGCCTACTGCGCCAGATTCCCCGAATCGATACAAGGTCTCGTCATGGCAGCCATTGGCTTCCAGCATCCAGTATCCGTACAAGGTTCGAATGCGAGCAGAAACAAGCTACTCAATTTTCTACAATGTTCAGAAGAACGAGAAATCAAACCCGTCTACTTCGAGCTCGCCAGCTACATCGACATTTCCTCCTACCGCAACGAAGCTTCCGTTCGCATACTGGCCTTCTGGATCCTCCTACGAGTCCTGGGTTAGACAGGGTGGTTTTGGTGACTTCTAGGAAGACCTTAAACCATGCGGCGAAGTAAGCTGGTTCCTAGGGAGGTTCCCACTCTCGGTTGATCGCATCGAAACAGTCTTCTCGAACGATTACATCCCCGAAGGCGTCGCTCACATGCGGGAGAGCGCCAGTGGGCCAATGAGGGAGCTCGTTTACTGGGTGAGCATGCGGAAAAGATTGGCGACTTCGTAGACGGATGCTCTGGAAGGCGAGCAGCTTAAGTCAAGCGAGAGGGGAAAGACGACAGAAATTAAAGTCGCGCCGGATTCGTGTCGCTGGAAGGAGCACCTCTGTGTGATACGCTCCGGGCAGGACTGGTCTGGCACGAATCCGCGGGAGCGCAAGCTGTATCTTGAGACTATGCATCCTGTGTTCGTCAAGCGGATGGGGTTCCTTACCAACAAGGGTACTGAGGTTGGATGCTTGAGCAATCGATTCATGGAGGTGGTCGATCACGCTGATTCTACTCGTTCGACTGGTAAGACTTTCGGTTTAAGTCATTTCGACCGCATCGCATCGCTGGAGGGGTGGAGGAAGCAGCACAAGACGCATCTGGATATATTTGGCAAGTTTTTGCAGTATGCTGCGGAGCTTCAAAATGACGTTGAGGCTGGATCATGAGGTTGTGGTCTTGCGGCCGGAGCAGCAATTTTTTTTTTTGAGTATATTGGGTGTCATCCTGGGACCGGGCTTCTCGGGTCGACTGCAGCCGATGTGGTTTCTTGCGCGGGCAGCCTGCAGAGTACATGTAGCGGGCTCGGCTCGGGAAGATGATTACAATCATGCGACATGATTCCATGTGACAGACTGTTATTGACAGACTTTTATTCTCTGTATGTGATTTATTTTTCATTCATGAACCTTCACAGAATCTTTCATGTTCTCGTCACGCTTTTGTCATTCAAACAGAGTGAAGCAGCTTACAGCTTGCTAAGGATAGTCTCGGCGGAAGAGACCTGTGATTGGGGTTAGCCACCATTCATCCAATGAATGATACGATATCTCAAACTCACATTGACATCCTTAGGCGAAGCCTCGTTCTCAGCGTAGCTCACAGTGCCATCCTTCTCAACAATCATAGCCCAACGGCCGTTGCGGTCACCCATACCAGCAGCCCAGCCGTGGTTCTTGGAGAAAGACGAGTCGCTCATGAAGAGGGTCTTGCTGTCCTTGGTGCAGCCGTTGACCTTAGCCCAAGCGTTCATGACGAAAGGGTCGTTGGAGGCGATGACGACGACCTGGTCAACGCCCTTGGCGGCCAGCTTCTCCTCGTTCTGAAGGTAGGGCGGGATGTGCATGGCCTGGCAGCTGGGGGTGAAAGCGCCGGGGACGGAGACGAGGACGACCTTCTTGCCGGCGAACTCCTTGCTGGCGTCGTAGGACTGAGGAAGGCCGCAGGCGGTGGGGGAGGGGTCGGTGACTGGGGCCCAGCTGTGGCATGTTGTGTCAGCGGAGTGAACTGTGTTATTCATGGATGCAAGGTGCTTACTCAAACTTGACGTCCGAGGGGAACTTGTCGCCAGCCTTGATGGGAGCCATTGTGATGATCTGGTGCGTGGATTGTGGGGTAAAGTGAATGTGTTGCGTGTAGTTGGTGTGTGTCTGGGAGAGATTGAAGCTGGGAGAGGAAGAATTAAAGGCGGTAGGGCATGGATTCGATTGGAGTCTTAAGATATCTAGCGCGACTGCCACCTCAATGGCCGATCTACGGTGCTTTCCTTCCCTAGCAGAATTACAAATATGGCCAGCACCAACCTAGGAAGGAGGGGTCGAGAAGGGGCCAGACAATCAGAACATGCCCCACCACGGATGACGATGCGTGGAGCTTCCTCAACGGCGACCTCGGCAGTCAGATACGACGAGATTGGAAGCATATAGGAAGTCAAATGGTCCATATGAGCACGCAAATAGATGTCGACCCGCCGACAGGGTCATGTTCTGTGATCAGAACCGAGCATTGCTGATGATTCTCAATGGCATCCACGGTCCAGCCGGCCGCATGAATCATACTACACGAGCTTTGAGTCAGGTAGAGAGCTGTGAGAGAAATGAAGCATGGACACGTCCACTAGATCTGACATGGGGCATCACGAAGCTCATGCAAAGCTGACAACATCGCCTACGGCTTTCTAAAAGTAGACGCTTGTACGTATGCGAACGCGATATATTGACAAGTACTCGGCCTGTCTACATTGATTCTCTACCCTTTTCTTTTCATCCATCTCAAACCCATATTACAATCATGTCGCTAGCACCACCATTTACAGAAGAGACCGCAAGGGCAAAGGTGAAGAAGGCGCAGGATCTCTGGAACACCCAGTGAGACTTTACACATTACAGTATCTCTCATATTCCCCAGTCCTGACGAAACGACCCAAGAGACCCAACCACCATCGCCAAAGCGTACACTGAAGACTCCATCTGGCGGAACCGTGACCGCTTCCTCACCGGCACCGAAGCCATTGTCCAATTCCTGACTGCAAAGTGGGAGAAGGAAGCGTCGTATCGGTACGAGATCCCTTCAATGATCTCATCCATTGATGCTGACTGTACTTTGATGCAGCCTGCGCAAGGAGTTGTTCGCTTTCACGGACAACAAGATCGCAGTCCAGTTCTGGTACGAGTACCAAGACAAACATGATGGAATGAAGTGGAAGCGTTGTTATGGCCTCGAAGACTGGACGTTTGCAGAGGATGGCCGGATGCGAAAGAGGCAGATGAGCGGGAATGATGTTGAGATCTCGGTGGAAGAGCGCTGGTTCCAGGATGGAGTCGATGTCAATGCTGTCGATATCTCTGAGAAGCACTGGTGAGTGCTGTTGGTGGATCGGGTGTTGTGCGAATCCTCCTGTCTCTCGGGCTTTCATTTAGAGCGTCTCTTGTGGAAGCACTACTGGCTGTGATGCCGTGGTTGTAAGGAGAACAGCACGAATCCTTCTCGTTGCCACCGTGGCTTCCTTCGAGTATGTGATCTCTCCTCTGTGGCCATGTGTAAAATTCTCCATCGTGCGACCTGTGCAGAAGCAACATGTCTTCACATCGTGCCTCCCAACAGGCCTCAAGCAGGCGGCGTATCATGCACCACAACAAGCAAGAACTTCGCATCCGGCACCACAACGAGCTCATTCTTCTTTGTCCTCAACCTCAACAGCTTCACCTCATCGCTCTCCCCATTCAACTCCTCCGTCGTCTGGCCCGCATTCTTGACAAAGTTCCAGACCAATCTCGCGACTGCGTCGGCATTCCGTGTGCCCTTCTTTTGACCTTCCGTATCCGTACCACCGATGCCGTTGGGAGCAGACTCGCCTTCTTCGCTGATGTCTTCAGCAGTGATCAGGCCTGTTGAGCGGACGATTGCGCCTGTGTCACGGGAGAGGATCAGGGTGCTTTGGACGCCGGGGCGTTGCGAGAGGCGCGCGAGGAGAGCGGCGGTCTCTTCTGAGGGAGACGGTTGCTGCATTGTGGGTAAGTCGTTTCGTTGTTCACGCGTGTAGTAGAATGTCTGGTGGAGCTGTCTGTGGTGTCTCGAGATATTAGGTTCGTAAATAGAGAGCTCCTCCTGCGCAACAGCCAGCCAACCAGCAACTTCTCAGCACGGGCCAAGACATTGAAGTCTGCGCATCTTGGTGAAGAACATCGCCATTCGTGAGAAGACAATTACACCCAATCAATCAACAACATATATATTCTGTAGCCGCTGACGTGGCCAGAATATATCTAATTACACAAAATGACGAAATCCAACAAGCACAAAAACGAAAGGAAAAAGGACTTTCAGAAGGAAAAGCTAAAAGTCGGAAAAGCGAGACCAAAAAATACCAACGCCACAGATACCAGCTTTGCTGCAAGATGTATGTACAATCATGGTCCACAACCTAAATAACATCTCGCTGACAAACAACAGCAATCGTTCTCAAGCAGCAAAGTCTCACCGAGGCCAGCCGTGAAGCCGGCGCACTTTTCAACCACAACCTTTCGCTCATTAATAGCAAAAACGATGATCAGCGGAAAGATGCTCTCGCTTTTCTCACTCACACAATCACCGAGACGGCAGCCCCTTGGCCACAGCCTCCCTCAGTAATCATCGCCAAAACTCAGCCTTTAATCCTGGATGGCACTCCAGCAGTCCGGACGCAATTGCTCAAATTGTTCAAAGCACTCCCACCTAGTCAACTTGGCCCCCTCGATGGCGCACTCCTCTACTCCCGTGCTGGAATGACCCATCTATCCACAGACATCCGTCTCGCAGCCCTCGACACTCTAGACTGGCTCCTAGCATCCAACGGCGAAGCAGTAGTCAGCTGTGCCGGCGGCTGGGTCAAGACTCTGAAAACTTTCCAGAACCTGCTCTCCTGGACCGCACAAGGCAGCATCATCAGCAGCGCCACCGGCGCCAAATGGTCCAACACCAAAGCTTCCAGCTCGCTTGGAAGCAACAAACTGCTCGTCCACCAAATCAACACCCTGACCAAATTCCTCAATGCTGGCCTCAAGCCCCGCGCATACGACCCTAATGCGCTCGCGGTGAAAGCTGCGCAGAGTTTCCCGTTGTGGCAAGCTGACGCGCACACTCTGCCGAGCAAGAGCAATTGCTATGGGTATTTGAACTTGTTTGGCGCGCCGAGGGATCTTGATAGCGAGATGTACGATGATCCGAGCGAGAGAGTTGAGGCGCTGCATGAGTCGGGTTTGTACGATGCTTTCAAGTATGGAGTTGGCGAGGCGAAGAAGGAGGCTGGTGAAGTTGGGCGGGCGGCTTCGGGGCTTGAGAAGGCACTGAGGTTTGCTGAGCAGGGCTGATTGCTGGACGTCAACTTTGCGAATTATAGTCCTCTCTTTTCCATTTGAGAGGGCATCAAGTCGAACTGGGCGTTGATAGGATCAGGAAGCCCAAGAGGACCATGGAGTTCTGATCGAGAAGTCAGCACGAGGAGCAGTCATTGCGAAAGAGCACCGCTCGTCTTGAGCCATCTAGATGCTTGGGCAGCATTTCAGAGCAATCCGCGAGTCCGGCAACACATTCCTCCGGCAGACGAGAGGCAGGGGTTGCCGTTCGTTATGGCACGGCTGAATTCGATTGCTACGGGTCTGCAAAGCATCATACTTGCTTTCAAAAGGATCTGCTGTGGATCATTTACGCAGCTCATGGCGACTGCTATCCGGATCTGAATGACAAGCATAGGTCTTGAGAAAAACATGGGCCCGGGTGTAGCTGCAAAATGTGTATTAAACATGAACCATCGTTTGTAGGAAGATGAAGGTCTGGTGATGAGAGCCCAGAAGGAACTGAGAAGGTAGAAATAAATCAGATCTATCTCATCTCACCCTCTCCCTTCCCTTCACAAGACCTCTCCTCCAAAAGTCTTACTGACTTGTGATGAATACCATTGAAGCAGCCTTGATGTTGCAGGAACTGTGGGATCTTGAAGGTTTGCCAGTCAGTATACCTGTTCGCGAAGATCGCAAAACCACGAATTCCCTTGAGACGTCCTGAGGAGCGACTCGAGCGAGCGAGTGAGACATTTCCTGAAGGGAATACTGCCATGTTGTTTGCACCGAGCAAATAATCCCATGTCTCGCCCATCGCTAACCATGCAGCAAACGAGTAGCGCACAAAGACTGCGTGACACATGCCACGTGCGATTTTGTGCTCGTGGGTCGCTCCTGCCACTCTTGAAGCGACCTTCATTCCGACTTCACTTCTCGCCTCCTTGAGTTTGCCCACGTCAGCACATGACTGCACTCTCACATGACTGGCGCCTGCATTCGCGACTCTACATCACCGCTTGCATTCTCCCAAATTCCAACCACCCACACCATTTCTAACACTCTCAACGCACAAAACCACTCTCAATATCACCAGCGCACAATGCCGCAAATCATCCACAATCCCTCCATGATGGTCTACAGCAGCGACTCTAGCCACACCACCGGCAGCGACAACGACAGTGACCGCCCTCGCACACCACCACTCGCCGCTGCGCCACGCAGTCGTGCGCGTATCGGTCGGTCTTCCATGGCTCCTTCGAAGATCCCGAAATTGAGTACCACATCAGTCAGCCAGCCCCAAGCCCTAGTATCGCCGCCTCGCACGCCCGGCGATCGTCATACTGCGCCTGAGGCTCTGGATTGGGGTTCTGGAGGCGAGTGGAGCGCCGTGGTTAGCGATGTCAAGCGCAGCGTCACTAAGGTCGAGGATGATGCGGTGAACGACGATGAGTATGTATCACCGGTGGAAGTGAGCGAGAACGCGGACAGCCTGCCTCAGCAGTTGGCTGTGGCTTCCTCAGGACTATTCGATGACTTTGAGCATGCTACAGCAGATCTCAAGCAACCGTTTGACTCTGCTGCGCCGAAGGAAGTCAGCGACGACGACTACGAGCCTCTTGTGGTTTTCGATAATCAGCAGGGCGGCGAAAAAGAGGAAGAAGTCCACGGAGGAGTCGTCCTGGATGGAGAATCTTCTGATGGTGCGGCCTCTCGCAGCTCGGATTCCGAACATTTTGACTTACGCACCACACGTGCCCTCAGGGAGCACTATAGCGCCACTGAGAGTTCCAGTGGGGTCAGCGATGATGAGGACTTTCCTGTCGTGTCGATTCTAACAGAGTCCGATCAACACACCAACGAACAAGATGGCCCATTCGAAACGACCGAGCAGGAGACAAATTTTCCAGACGCCGATGCTTCCCAGGACTCTGGTCCTGGTTCTGAAATACACGCCACATCCGATACCACAGAACCCGTCGACACCGGCGGTCTTGAGAAAGTCAGCAATGATGAACAGCATTCTGTCGTTCCGGCTTCGCATGATCTTGATCAGCAAATCTTCGAGCAACAGGACCTACCTGAGACTGTGATGCAGGAGTCATATCTTTCAGATGCCGATGTGTCCCAGACCTCTCGTATTGATTGCGACACACATACTAGATCCGATCTACAGCAGCCTGGCAACACGAACTGCTTCGAGAAAGCCAGCAATGATGGACAGCATTATGTCGTGTCATCCGCGAAGGATGGTGATAAGCATATGTCCGAGCAACAGAACCTACGTGAGGCTGTTATGCAAGAGTCAGATCCCTCAGACGACCACGCCTCTCAGACCTCGGGCTCCGACATCGACACATACACTGCACCCGCTCCCGAGCAATCCGATGTCTCTGAGCACCTCAAGCCAATCAGCCATGACAGAGGGCATACTATTGCGTCAGCCTCGAAAGACGTTGATCAGCACACCGACATCCACGACACATGGCTGTCAGATGCTGGTGTCTTTAATACTTCTGACTCTGACGTTTCCGACATGCAGCTCCCACCAGCCACCATTCGTGGACCTTTTCTGAGCCCCATGGGGAGGGAGCGCACAGTAGAGGACCGCACCACAGTCCCACCTGAGATCGTTCTTCGCGGTCTTATCCGTGACGCGCATCCAGAAATGATCCACTTCACTTTGCCGCACTCTTTGTTCTCGCCCGACGACCTTCGAAAGGGGCTTCGGTATGCCTACATTATGCTCCAAGCAGCCACCTCCGAGCTTACTATTCTGGAACTACTCGCGGACGAGGCAACGAACATGACTGGAAGTGACCTATGCCACTGGATTGCGCTTGTCGACAACGCGTTCCCGCTACCTTGCCCTGAGCCACGTATCACGGTCATCTTCGAATCTTTGTCCGTTGGAGAGATGAAGGCCGCACTTGAGGAGCTTGTTCAATCGAGGCTTGCCGTAGAGGGCGAAGCGGAGAAGACACGAATGTCGCTGCAGAGTGAGATGGTGGCCAAAGAGAGGCGAGAGAAAAGCATGGTAATCCCAGCCAAGAGGGCAGCAAAATTCGACGCAGATGGTGATAGCAGCAGCATGAAGAAGCGTGTCTTCAGGGAGGACAGTGAGACAGCGCTCGAAGCTTTCCTCACGGCAATCATGGTCGTGCTGCTTGGCGTGCTCTATCTTTGCATTCGCGAGTACCCAGTGGGCTCGGCCGGTAATTGGGTTAACGGTAATTGGGTTAACATGAATATCTGATGTCAGGAAGATGCAGATGCAGTCACATGCACACGCGACCACTTGGATGTGCTCGGGCAGTACGACGTGTCACCAGCGGAGGACGTGTTGTAAGGCAGCGAGCAGAAGACCTGGGAATTTAGTATTTCCATAGCTTTTGAATTTGATTTTCTGCGACCACAACAAGCACGTAAATTTAGGTATTGTACAGTAATGATCTCAACAGTATTGGCTGATTTCAAACGTCTACTGCTTTCTGCTTACCTCATCCGAGTCGTCGAAGCTCTCGAGCTTGGCAAGCGCCGGGATGATGCTGGAGGTCTGGATCGACCCTCGACCGCGAACTTAGTTGCGCCTTGCTGCCTTTCACACCTGAACACGTCTCCTTCACGGAGCGCAACCAGACCGACAATCCATCTCGGATCCAGACGAATACTCGGCTCGAGAGACAAAACTCGCTTTTGCGACCTAATTGCGATGAGCCAGGGGATGGTCTCCGCGCTGCGCTCTCCTACCTAATCCATCAATCACCTTACCGAAGTTCGGCTTGCGACAGCTGCCTGGAAGCTTGCAGCATTCTAATTACGAATCCTCCCTGCGCACCTGGAACCGTTCTCTCGACACCGCAATCATGGCTGCAGGCCGGTCGCTCAAGGCCCTTGTTGGTCGTCGTCGACGTCTGGATGAGGAGGGCGAGGATGACGAAGGGTCCGTCATGGTCGACGATTCGCAGAGCGAGGGCTCGGTGCTGACGGAGGTGGACGAGGGAGATGACGAGGACGAGGCGGGTAGCGTTGGCGATGGCGATGGCCAAGCTGTGTCGGGCGCGAATGGAAGTATTGTGGATGCAGCTTCCGAGGGTACCGCGAATGGCAAGCCTGCCGCTAAGAAGTCGCGAAAGACGAGGAATAGAGCTGGCAAGAAGGAGACAGGCGAGCAGGGTGATGGGTCGGCTGGGCAGGCGGACCTGTTTCGTGCTACCGCGGATACGGAGGCTATGATGAAGGACATGAAGCTTGCCGATGCAGGAGAAGGAGCCATTCAGTTTGGAGAAATGGACGAGCCGGTGCATATCCCGTCTGCCAACAGAGCGCAAGGTGGTGCGATTGTGCATGGCCGCGGCGAGAGACCTGTGGACCGTCAAAAGCGAGAGCAACTGGACAACAAGCCTAAAAGGACTGCCGATCCTGCATTCATCCCCAACCGCGGCAACTTCTTCATGCACGATACTCGCGGTGCGAATGGTCAAGGGCCAGTACCCAATAGAGGTGCGCCTGCTCGAGGCAGAGGGCGCGGCATCCCACCGAGTGCGCTCCCTGCCGCACCTCTCAATCCACCGCAGAGACAAGAGAAGGCGTCCGAGATGCCCTGGAAGCATGATCTTCACGAGGTCATCAACGAGGAGTCTCAAGCGGCGGCGGCACAAAACAAGATGGTTCAACAGCAACGGGAGGACTCGGCGCGGATATTTGCGCGTCCAGTCCTGCCAGCTCAGGCACCGAGACAACCACAACAACCAGCGACTCTCTCTTTCGACTCCACCATCCCAGTCGCGAAAGGCCAGGCTCGTGTCTTGCTCCCAGGTATGAAGAGTGCGGTCATGGGATCTGAGCTCAACATCAAGAAGTACATCCGTCTGCCTAATCATCGACCACCGCTCCGCAGAGATAAGCCTGTCCGTGTCTTCATCCCAAGTCTGGGTCCGAGGTATATTTTCCCTTCGATGGACAGGTCCTTCATCTTCATACCACGTCAGATGCGACCGAACCAACGTGGTTTCGGGAACAACCACTACCAGCGTAACGCCGGCGGTCACGGCTACTCGAGCAGGAGAACCAGCATGTACGGCGGCAGTATCTACACTGCAAGCATTGCACCGAGTAGAAGGTCTTCGATTGCACGGGACACTTTCTCTCCGGTCTCGTTCGCTAGCGGTTTCGGTGGCCAGTCTAGGCCTGTGGTCAGGTTGCCTCACAACGGTCAATTTTTATCCAACAATGCATCACCAGCCGGACCACTCTCAGGCCACCAGACCCCGACTGGCCAGGTCCTGCACACATACCCGTTACCACAGAATGGCCCGACCTTCAACACACCGCTGTCAACAGTTCACCAGCCGCGCCCGCAAAAGCAATTCTCCGTTACTGGCATTGAATCGCCCGCGGCGCTGCACCAAGCAAAGACTCCTGCGATAGACGAGCAACAGCCATTCCAGAACCAGCTCCCCACCCACATCGCAGAACAGTCAAGCTACCACCAGCACCCTCAGGCCCACTTCTACCCACAGCAACCTCAGTACGGATACTCAAATCAGATTAACCAAGCCGGCACTCCTCTCTCTGGCATTCCGGAAAACACGATGAACGTGCAAGCGTACCAGCAGCCCGCAATGTACTACCCTCAGTACCCGACGCAACAAAACATGTACTACCAAGCTCCTATGCACATGTACATGCCGCAAGCCCAGGGGTACATGCTTCCTCAACAACAGGCTTCAGCACAACCTCACCACGAGCCAGCCCAGCGTGCCGACAGCCAGCAACAAGCACCACCGCAGCAAGAAGAGGCGGCACCATCCGGCATGGTCGCGCACGAAAGCAACGGCATGGTCTTCTACCTTCCCGCTGCCGAAGCGCAACAGCAATCCACGCAAGAACACTACCAGCCTGCGGAGAGCTTCGTGCCCTCTTATGCGATGCCCGGTCTACCTCCGCCGACCCCGGCGCCTGATGCTTCATATTACTATCCTGTGGGTATGAGCCAGACGATGTACTATCCTCAGCAATCGCAGCAATAATCCTTCTTTATGCTATGCCCTATGTCGTCTGTTTAGCGCCGAATTTATTCTTTGCCTCGAAGGAAAGCCAACCGCCTCTATCGTCGTCCACTTTTCCACTTTTATTATTACCCTCGTTGGATACCTTGCTTCTTCGCTTGTTGTTTGTGCGTCTTTGCTTTGCTTTGCTTTACCTTGCTCTGCGTTTTCTGGTTTCATACCTGGTTATCATCACTCTGTTTGCCTTTTTCTTTTCACTTGTTCCTTACTGTAAAATGGCGCTTCCTAGTTAGATGGGCGGGGCTTGCAAAGACAAAATACCTTATCGTGTTTGTTTTGGAGAGCGAGCGAGCGAGCATGGCGTTCTTCCCTTTTTTTGTTATGTTGTTGAGAAGCTTTGAGTTGTCGTTGTTCTTGGTGTGTTGTTGGGCGGACGGACTGATGGATTGGATGAGGTTGGCTGCCATACTGTCGGTGATGAAGACGTGGAATACTCTACCTTTACTCTTGACCTATCTAGACTATTTCTACTATGTGTTTCTTACTTGCGAATCTTGAAGCTTCGTCTATGGCTTTGATCTGGTGTCTTTGTGAGATGGGTGGTTGTTATGAACGGGCGAGATGGTACGGCATAGTATAGGAAGC
The DNA here is from genome assembly GCA_019775565.1 of Melanodothis sp. VS III C KN 2. Taxonomy (NCBI): domain Eukaryota; kingdom Fungi; phylum Ascomycota; class Dothideomycetes; order Cladosporiales; family Cladosporiaceae; genus Melanodothis; species Melanodothis sp. VS III C KN 2. The sequence goes on from JACWFM010000014.1 coordinate 69,359, forward strand.
TGAGCTCTCTGTTTGAAGTGTAGCTCTCGATCGGAGGTATATTTGTTCTTGAAGCCATTGTTTAGGGTATATGCATGCTAGGTATCAAATGGTGATGAGGCTCTACCATTCCGACAATGCCATGAGCCTTCGCATCCACGCGTGTCCTCCAATTGTATGCTCTGTCAGTGGCTGGATGCTGCTGTACAGCACTGGTGGCGTGTATAATTTTCACTACACTGGCTCCGAGCCGTGACATAGTTGACGGCCCATTGCGTCAAGAGAAGGCAAGAGCGACTCTTGGTGGTCGACAATTGGCCAGAAGGAAGTGAAAGTGAAACGAAAGCTCGCGCCGCGCGGATTGTGTGCATTCAAAGTTAGGGTCCGTGATCACATGCTACAGCACTACCTTGACTAACCCCAGATTGACTAAGTGGGGCCAGTCGATTGTCTAATCGCCGCCACTGTGGTAAGCTCAGGCTCTCCGCCTTTCGCCGCGACAGCTAGGCAACGAGCACCACCTCTCTCCCTCTTCCTCTACTACACACCACCACCAAACCTCCATCCTCCTATCGCCAACCTACCTCTTCTTCATCTCCACTTACGATACCCTCTCTTCCTTCATCCATCAATCCACGCCGGCTCACAGGAACGGCGCGCCTCCAGCACCACCCGGGTAGTACAACAAGCTGGGTTCACCGGCGGTGACGTACGATCACTGAGCCTCACCACACCACCACACCACCACACACCACCAACCTCACATCCTCCATCATGGCGACTCCAGGCCATCACGTTGGCAACAACGCCAGCCCTGATACTCCCATCACCATCAAAATCTCCGTCAACGACAGCCTGAAGAAGCTCAAGCTGCCGCTCAAGGACCTCGGTGCAAACGTGCTGATTGATAAGGTAAGCCAGCCTGATCCACCACAACTCGTCTTGCTCGCGACCCTCTATGCTCTAGCTCTATATCACTAGCAGTTCTGTTCCCAGTATCAACCCATGACGTCCACTAACACTCTTTGCCGCAGCTTCGCCACTGCCTCAATATCAAGCCCGAGCAGCACGCCGTCTTCGAGCGCTTCTCCGACTCAGCTGGCGGCTACATCGTCCTTGAGTCCGATAACCCACAGGTCTTCAAGACACTCATTCGCGCCGCCAAGGCCAAGTCTAAGCTGAGGCTTAAGGCCACCGTCACTCCCGACCTCACCGAGAAGGAGCCCGAGAAGGTGGCTTCGTCGGAGGAAACCCCAACCATGCCCACTGAGAAGGCCGCCGAGCCTGTCATCGTCCGCTCGCCTGACAACCAGACCACATCCCGCGACTCGACCGCTCTCGACGGTCGTTCCATCGGCAGCGGCATCTTCCAGTTCCGCGAGGCTCGTGCTTCGCAGCAGACTCTTGTCGAGCCCGAGGCCCCGGTCCCGCAGCCCTTCACTGCGGATCGCTCGGACTTCTTCAGCCCCCTCACCAGAATGCAGGCTCCTCGCGAGCTTGCTTTCCGTAGCCGCGAGCCTGCTGTCACTCCTGTGGCTCCTGCTCAGGGTCAGTGGTCTGTTTACTGCAACAGCTGCGACGCCGCCATGTACAATGCGCACTATCATTGCAGCATCTGCGATGGCGGCGATTACGATCTTTGCGAGACCTGCATCTCCGCCGGCACCCTCTGCCCTGGTGAGGGCCACTGGCTGATCAAGCGTTGCATCGAAAACGGCAAGGTCGTCACCAGCACCACTGAGCGCATCGGCCGCAAGGCTGAGAAGGGCATCAAGAAGGAGGTCTCTGTCAGCTGCAACTCTAGCGAAGAGACCAAGACCCTGGCTGAGGAGCCGCGCATGCCCACTCGCACTTGCAACAACTGCGTCTATGTGCTTTCGGAGGACGAGTTTGTCACTTGCAAGACCTGCGAGGACTTTGACTTGTGCATTTCTTGCCACCGTGAAAACAAGCATGGCCACCACCCTGCTCACGCCTTTGCCCCGGCTACGGCCAACGTCTGCCTCAGCATGAACGAGGAGGCTGCTCTGGCTCCAGGCCGTCACGTTCGCCACAACGCCATCTGCGATGGCTGTGACAAGACTATCTACGGCATTCGCCATAAGTGCCTCGACTGCCCAGACTGGGATTACTGCAGCACCTGTGTCGCGTACGCTCCCCTCAAGCACGCCCGCCACCGCTTCACTGCCATCTACACACCAATCGCGGAGCCTCAGCCGGTGTTCATTCGCCACGCTGGCATCTACTGCGACGGCCCACTGTGCAAGAACAAGGCTGTCCCGTCCTACATCATGGGCACTCGCTTCAAGTGTGCCGTATGCCACGACACCGACTTCTGCGCTTCTTGTGAGGCTCTGCCCGGTAACCACCACAACCGCACTCACCCGCTCATCAAGTTCAAGACTCCGGTGAAGAACGTCAGCATCACCACTATGAATGAGGATGCTCGTGGTCACGTTCGCAACATGGGCGACAGGAACATCGGCAGCTCTCTCCAGAGCCCTCCCTTGGCCCCTAAGCCTGCGGTTAACGCACCAAGCGAGGTGAAGACTGTTGCTGAGTTCAAGCCGGAGATCAAGCAGGAGGTGAAGCAGACCATCCAGTCTATTCCCGTTGTTGACTCGCTACCCAAGTCCGATCTTTCGTCGGGTCTCAAGCTCAACACGCCGGCTACCCTCCTCAGCGCTGCCTTTGTCAGCGACAGCATTCCTGATGGCATGGCCGTTGTGCCCGGTGCTCGCTTCACGCAGATCTGGACGCTGAAGAACGATGGTGCCTACCCTTGGCCCGCTGGCTGCAGTGTCCGCTACGTGGGTGGCGACAACATGCTGAACGTGGACAACGGTCACCCAGCCTCTGTGGCCGACATCAACGAAGCCACCGAGAGCAACGTCGTTGGTCGTGATGTCCAGGTTGGTGAGTCGAGCGCTTTCAAGGTCACCCTCAAGGCGCCTCTGCGTGAGGGCAAGGCCATCAGCTACTGGCGTGTCAAGGCTCCTGACGGCACGCCCTTCGGCCACCGTCTGTGGTGTGACGTCCAGGTCAAGACCCCCGAGCCGCAGTCTTCGATGCCGCCAAAGTTGTCCCTGTACAATGGAAGCCTCGCCCAGGCCCAGCAGCAGCAGCAGTTCCAGCAGAAGTTGATGCAGCAACACCAGCAGCAGCAGGCGCAATTCGCGCAAGAGCAGCAGAGGCAGTCCATGCAGAGCTACCTTGCTTCTCAACAGCGCCTCCAGCTCATCAACCAGCAGCGTGAGGCCGCTATGCAGCGCGAGATGGCGCGCCACGGGTATCAGGGTCACAATGCCAACAACAACGCCAACTTCAGCCACCCCACCATGCAATTCTCTCCTGCGCAGGCTATCTCCGCCAGTCCCATTGCGGACCCCGCCGTTCGCAAGGAAAATGCCAACAAGGAGACCGCCAAACTCCGCGTTGAGCAGATCAAGGCCAAGATCATGAAGCAGCGTGCCGATAAGTACAAGAGCGATGCCAAGGCTGCCAGGGCTGCGGCCGACAAGAAGAGCGCCGAGGAGGACGCGAAGGTCAAGAAGATCATCGAGGCCGTGACCAAGACCGAGGATGAGGAGACTGAGGACCTGGCCACCAGCCAAATGGTCTTCCCCAAGCTCGAAAAGGAGAGCCCTGCTTCAAGCATCATCCAGTCTTCTTCCGGATCCAGCAAGGGCAAGGCTGCTTATGTCGAGGATGAGGAGACCGAGAACACCACCACCGTCATCCCGGTCGAGACTGCTCCGTCTGTGTCTTCTCCTGGCACTGTGGCTCTTGGTGACGACTGCGAGGACTTTGACGATCTTGAGGTCCTCAGCGCCGACGAGGTCGAGAGTAACGACGGCTTCTTGACTGACGAGGAGTACGACATCTTGGACGCCAGCGACCAGGAGACCGTGACCTCCAAGTAGGCGTAATGCGAGAGAGAAGATGGATTGGCTTCAGATTGGATATGCAGGACCACATTTGACGAACAACCGCGCAGGACATTCTATAAAGATTAGGCCTGCTGCGATGAAACGACTTTGCTTTTTGCTTTTGGTAATGTTACCTTTCTCCTCCCCTTCTGGTTGACCGACCTGAGTTCGAGGAGAAATGGTGTTTTATGTGTGACTTTTAGAGATTCTCCTAGGATAGGCTATGGTAGCGATGGGTATTGAAACGATTGGTTCTATGAATGTTTTAGTGCTTGTGGTATGTGACTGCCGTGGATGTCATGTGATTTTCATGTCTTCGGACATGATGCTCTTTAGGACACGACATTCCTCGTCTATCGATGGCCGTATGGAAGAGTGATCTCTAGCACGGCTTATAGTGTTGTGTCCACACCTCCTACGTGTAGTAGTACTGACTGTATCAGATCTATGAGATCGATAGCGGCTCTCGTCGACATATACTTGTATACCTGTATATGTGTATTTCCTTCGCTTTTATTGTGTGTCATCGTGTATGCTCGGAAGTTGGGCCCTTGATTGAGGGTTCGGGTTGGGGTTTCGAGAAGGACGTTCTTTCTGTGATGAAATTGCTAAGCGTATCGGTTTGGGCTTGTCAAGAAGGCGGCACAGAGCTGTGGATGTTTTCTAGAATTTCATTCTATCAGAAACATGATTCTGGTAGCACAGCTTGATATGGTGCTCTGAATTGGGCACTTCAAATCTGGCAGCTTGTTGTGTAGAAGAATACCTGGTAGGATGGGACAGGGACATCGTAGGTGGAACAATTTTTCTACAGTATCAACAAATTTCTTTATTGAGTGTGCTTCATCTATTGTAGTTACTTGCGTGTATCGAAAGTAGGATATCTCATGGTTAGATAGGAGGTAGCACCACATCACCCTCGGTGATGTGGCGTTGGCGGGCCGGCACCCTGATTTCATCAGTAGTTCCACATTCGCCGGCGACTTTCCATCGTCGACAAGTCCCGCCGCCGTGCCACCTGGCCCTCTTGCCTCTCTCTTTGCGCCATTCCAGCGTTGGACTGCCACATATACCACCAAATACCGCCATCATGTAAGGGAGATGCCGCCTCTATCGTTCACTACAGCACGCTGATCATGTCTTCTCGCAGGGCGCCTTTAGTGGATAATCCGCAGATCAAGTCTGCGAGCCTGCACAACAGCAAGCATATTTTATTACACGATTATGTCTGGCCCTTCCTCGGCATCTGGCCTGCCTTTTTCGCCGTTTACCTCTCGCAAGAGCGCTACGATCAGTACATCAACGGCCAAGAATGGACCTTTGTCTTCAGCGGCTCCATCTTCACCCTCCAGAGCTTGATCTGGCTCACCACTTTCTGGAACGTCAACGTCAGAGCCATCTTCACTGCCGTGCGCGCCTACGATGTCAAGACCGCGCAGTTGATCAAGGTAATCCCGGACGCGAACGCCGGCGCTGCGGAAATCTGCGAAATCGAGAGGACTCAGGTTGCTGGCAAGGAGAACTTGAGCTTCCTGTTTCAAAAGAGACGGTTTTTGTACAACGAGAAGACGGGCAGCTTTGCGCCTTTGGTATTTGCGATGGATCAGGAGCCCAAGCCCTTGATCGGTGACTTCCAGAAGTCCAAGGGTATCGGCAAGGAGTCGAATGTCGAGCACCTCAGGCAATACTACGGACCCAACATCTTTGATATCCCCGTGCCGACTTTCACGGAGCTCTTCAAGGAGCACGCTGTTGCGCCGTTCTTCGTCTTCCAGATCTTCTGCGTTGGCTTGTGGATGTTGGACGAATACTGGTACTACTCGCTGTTCACCCTGTTCATGCTCGTCATGTTTGAATCCACGGTCGTCTGGCAGCGTCAGCGCACTTTGAAGGAGTTCAGAGGCATGAGCATTAAGCCGTACAAGATCTGGGTCTTCCGCGGCAACAAGTGGGTCGAGACTGAGAGTGACGAACTTCTGCCTGGCGATCTGGTCAGCGTTGGCCGCACAAAGGAGGACAGCGGTGTTGCTTGCGACATGATTCTTGTCGAAGGCAGTGCCATCGTCAACGAGGCTATGCTTTCCGGTGAGAGTACGCCTGTGCTCAAGGACTCTATTCAGCTTCGCCCCGCCGACGCTCGCGTTGAACCTGAAGGTCTGGACAAGAACGCTTTCCTCTGGGGTGGTACCAAGGTCTTGCAAGTTCAACACGGCACCGCTTCTGAGGATGCCGCTGAGACTGTCCCGCAAATCGCATCTGGTGTGCCTCAAGCTCCTGACAAGGGCGCACTCGCGATTGTCATCAAGACCGGCTTCGAGACCAACCAGGGTGGCCTTGTCCGCACTATGATCTACTCCACTGAGCGTGTCAGCGCCAACAACATCGAGGCCTTCCTGTTCATTCTTTTCCTATGTGTCTTCGCCATTGCCGCCTCCTGGTACGTCTGGACCGAGGGTGTTCGCAACGACCGCAAGCGCTCGAAGCTGCTCCTGGACTGTGTCTTGATCGTTACCTCTGTCGTTCCACCTGAGCTCCCCATGGAGCTGAGCTTGGCCGTGAACACCTCTTTGGCCGCGCTTAGCAAGTACGCCATCTTCTGTACCGAGCCCTTCAGAATCCCCTACGCTGGACGCGTTGACATCGCCTGCTTTGACAAGACTGGTACTCTTACTGGCGAGGACCTTGTTGTTGAGGGTATTGCTGGCCTTTCTCTTGGCCAGGAAGGTGTTTCCTCTGAACCCGATGGTGCACAGACTCAATTGGTTCGCGTCAACCAGACCAGCATTAACACTACTCTTACTCTCGCTACTGCACATGCTCTTGTTAAGCTCGAAGAGGGCGATGTTGTTGGTGAGCCAATGGAGAAGACCACTCTCGAGTCGCTTGGCTGGGTTCTCGGCAAGAACGACACTCTGTCTCCTAAAGGCGCCGCCAAAGGACAAGGACCTGCAGACGTTGTTCAGATCAAACGCCGTTTCCAGTTCTCTTCCGCACTCAAACGCCAATCGTCCGTCGCTACTGCCATTACTCATGATCGCGCTACTGGAAAGAAGACCAAGGGAACTTTCGTCGGTGCCAAGGGTGCCCCTGAGACTATCCGCAAGATGTTGGTCGATGTCCCGCCCAAGTACGAGGAGACCTTCAAGTACTTCAGCAGGAACGGTGCTCGTGTGCTCGCGCTTGCTTACAAGTACATCTCTACCCAAGACGAAATCGGCCAGAACCGCATCAACAACCTCAAGCGTGAGGAAGTCGAATGCGACCTGCACTTCGCCGGCTTCCTCGTTCTGCAATGTCCTCTGAAAGACGATGCCATCAAGGCGGTGCGTATGCTCAACGAAAGCAGCCACCGTGTTGTTATGATTACTGGTGACAACCCTCTTACTGCTATCCATGTCGCTCGTCAGGTCGAGATTGTTGACCGCGAGTGCTTGATTCTGGACGCTCCCGAGCACGATGACAGCGGCGAGAACCTTGTTTGGAGAACCATCGATGACAAGGTCAACATTCCCGTTGATCCTACTAAAGACCTGGACCCCACAATCCTCAAAGAGAAAGACTTGTGCGTTACTGGATTCGGTTTGGCCAAGTTCAAGGGCCAGAAAGCTATGGCTCAGTTGCTTAGGCACACTTGGGTCTATGCTCGTGTCTCGCCGAAGCAGAAGGAGGAAATTCTTCTTGGTCTTAAGGAAGCTGGTTACACTACTCTCATGGCTGGAGACGGCACCAACGATGTCGGCGCTTTGAAGCAGGCTCACATTGGTGTTGCTCTCCTCAACGGTACCGCAGAGGACATGGACAAGATTGCCAAGAACTTCCGCGAGACCAGGATGAAGGACATGTACGAGAAGCAGAAGAGCATGATGGAACGCTTCAACCAGCCGCACCCACCAGTCCCGAACCAGATCGCTCACCTTTACCCACCTGGAGATAAGAATCCGCACTACGAGGCTGCCATGGAACGCGAGACTAAGACTAAGGCCAACCTTGCTGCGCTGAAAGCGACTCAGGAAGAAAATGCTGCCAACAGTGCTATCGAGAGATACAGCGGAACACCCAAGGCCGAGCTCACTCCCCAGGAACAGAAAAAGCAGCAGGCTCAGAACGCTGCTTCTGCCATGGCCGAGAAGTTTTCCATGTCCATGTTGGAAGATACTTTGGAAGACGATGAGCCACCTACCATCAAGCTCGGTGATGCCTCCGTCGCTGCACCTTTCACTTCCAAGCTTGCAAACGTCATCGCCATCCCGAACATCATTCGCCAGGGACGCTGCACGCTTGTGGCTACCATTCAGATGTACAAGATTCTGGCGCTGAACTGCTTGATCAGTGCTTACAGCTTGAGCGTGCTTTACTTGGACGGTATCAAGTTTGGTGATGGACAAGTGACCATCAGCGGCATGCTCATGAGTGTTTGCTTCCTGAGCATTTCCCGCGCGAAGGTGAGTCTGCTTATTACACGTATTTGATTGCCGTCGACTAACAAATTCTCTAGTCCGTCGAACAGCTCTCCAAGGAACGCCCTCAGAACAACATCTGGAACTGGTACATCATCCCCTCCGTCCTCGGCCAATTCGCCATCCACATCGTCACCCTCATCTATATCACGCAGTACGTGGCCAAGTTCGAGCCCATGGAAGACCGCCGCTCCATCGACCTCGAGCGCAAATTCGAGCCCTCGCTCCTCAACTCCGCCATCTACCTCCTGCAGCTTATCCAACAAATCTCCACTTTCGCCATCAACTACCAGGGCCGTCCCTTCCGCGAGTCCATCAAGGAGAACAAGGGAATGTACTACGGCATCCTGATGGTCACGGGTGTGGCTTTCAGCTGTGCTACCGAGTTTGTGCCCGAAATCAACGAGCAGCTCAGCCTTGTGCCTTTTACTACTGAGTTCAAGATCACCATGTGCTCGGTCATGGTCATCGATTACGTCGGCTGCTGGGTTGTGGAGAAGACACTCAAGATGCTGTTCTCGGACTACAAGCCGAAGGACATTGCAGTGAGAAGGCCGGATCAGTTGGCTGTTGAGAAGAGGCGTGCCGATGAGGCGGAGGCGAAGAGGATCAGGGAGTTGGAGATTAAGCTTGGGAAGGCTTGAGCGCCCTGTCTGTATAGTCTTTTATGGAAGAGGGAGGACTAGATGTTGGCTGGGCCTTTTCTCTGTACAGATACTAGACTACCACTTCTTTTGGTGTATAGAATTCTAAATTGAATTTGGCGATCGTTTTTGACAATGAAGGGTCTTGTTGTTGTATTTGTCCAAAAATGGTCAGTCTTGAAATTGTGGTCTCTTGATATTGCTTCAATCTTCGTCTTAAGGTGATTCGAGCCGAAAATGAGGTGCTGACACGGCCTCACCCCTCCGGCTAATAGTATGATCACAGCTCAGCTAGTGGGACTCAATCGTAGGCATGAGCTGTATAACCGAAGGTCATAATGTACTGTTAGTCTGTGTTCCGCTGTCCGGCATTCGGCGCACTATTCAGGTGTACGAGACGACAAATACCTTATCACGGACCTTCCGTGGACACTCCGCTCATGCCTTGTTCAGCTCGTCCCACCCACAGTTAAATTTGTCAGCCCTGCACGATCAAGTCTATGTAGTGATAGTATATATATGTAGCAGAACAAGTTGCTTATGAGGTGCAGCTCACAGCAAATCGAGCTACCATGCCTTCCACACCTACCATTCTTGTCACCGCAGCCGGAGGCAACATCGGCTCGAGCTTGGTGCCGAAACTTGCCCAAGAACAAGTGCAACTTGTCCTACCAACGTCAAACGCCACTCGGCTTGAGGAAAGTTTCTCGCCGGCATCGAATGTCGCAATCGAAGAAGGGTCGATCAAAGATCCTCAATGGGTCGAAGCGATCCTTCGGAAGCACCAAGTCGACACCGTCTTCCTCTGTCTCACTTCACATGATGAGCTGATCATCGCTCTAAACTTCCTCGATGCCATGAAGCGAACAGGGACCGTCAAACACCTTGTCTATGTCTCAGCCTGTGGCGACTTCGTCAGCGATCTGGGACTAAAGTATCTGATGCGGACGCAATCAGCAATGCATGTTGTCGTCAAAGCCACGATCGAACAGAAGTTGAAATACGGCAATTTTCCATGGACAACTACCGTCCTAGGCCCAACTCTCTTCTTCTCCAACGATCTGCGATCGAAAGATAGCATGCTCAACGAAGGTTTCCTCGATGAGCCGCTCGGCAAAGCCGGAGTCAGTCGCATCAGCCTACCGGACATCGCTCTCGCTGCCCACAACACACTCCTCAACCCGGTCAAATGGGCAGGGAAAAAAATCATGCTGGGCTCGCTTCGCCGCTTTACTGGCACAGAGACTGCTGCTCTATGGTCCAAAGCCCTAGGCCGCGACATAGGGATTGAGCACGAAGCGGAGCACTATGAAGCCGCATATCCGCCGTGGAAGCGTCAAGCTTTTGGTCTTGACGAGATGATGAGCAAGGCTTGGGAGCGGGACTTGAGGCTTATGTATGAGGCTTTTGGTGAACATGGGTTTGGTATGTCGGAGGAGGAGCACCAGCTGCAGGTTGAGGTTCTGGGTAAGGAGCCTGATGATTACCCTCAGTGGGTGCAGGAAACGGGATTGCAGTGGGTGTAGAGGTTTCGGAGATGGTAGTCTGATGGTAGAGCTTGGTAGCAGCACCTCCTGTTGTTGCAGTTCAATTGAGAAACCGTCCTATCAATAAGTGGGGCCGTTGGAAGCTCATGTGAGGCTGAGCCTGTCGCATCTGTAGGCCGCCATTTTTGTACCGAAGACTCAGCTCTTACAGCTGTGTATCACAGCTACCCTGCGGAGTCAGAAGCTGATGGTCTGGTCTAGCTAGGCGAGATGAAGAAAACCATACGAAGCCTCTGACCGCCGAGCCACCTAAGACCTTCCGCCGACCTGTCCTCCCAGATCATCAACATTGGTACTATCATGCCGTTTGACCTCAACACAAATTGGAACCTCGTTGAGTGCCAACAACTTCAGCTGCCGCATCGGGACCACCCACAAGATGGCCATACTGATGCAGTCTATGGTGTCCAAATCCAAGGCGAACATCTGGTGTCTGTTTCGGCGGATCATACAACTAGGGTTTGGGACCTCAGGACCCAGCGACTCCTGTATCCGCCTCTCGTCGGACATACTGGAAGTGTCACAGCGCTACAATTCGATGCCACTGCGCACTCCGGCATGATATACACCGGAGACACTGTCGGCAATGTCATGGTCTGGCGATTCTCCACTGGTGAAGCGGTCAAAACGATCACTAAAGCTCACAATGGAACTGTTCTCTCCCTTGACTTTGACCAACGTTATTTGGTAACTGGTGGCAAAGATGGAGAAATCAAGCTCTGGAACCGCCAACCCTTAGACGCGGACCACATCAACATTCCTGCATTCGCTGCCGGACCGACCGAACGCGATCGATACCAGGAGTATAGCCTCCTCGCCACTTTTCATGGCCACAACGCTGCCGTCACCGCAGTAAGGTTGAAAGACGACGTCCTGGTTTCTGGATCTGGTGATCGCACCAACTGTATCTGGAGTCTGCAAACTGGCAAGATACTCCACAAAGTCAACATCCATCAAAGGGGTATCGCATGTCTCCAGTACAACGGTCGTTTCATTGTCTCTGGATCGACGGACGAGTCAATCAGGATCTATGACGTCGGTCAGGAACAGGAGATTGCGTGCCTCAGGGGCCACACCGACCTGATACGCTCTGTAAAAGCAGTTTTCAACGACGACGGGGAAGTCGTGACAATTATCAGTGGCAGCTACGACGGGTCTGTCAGCGTCTGGGAACAAGTGCCAGGTTCAAAAGAGTGGCAGACACTGCACCAATTCCACTTTGATGGCTTTCAGACGAGTGGGGACGGGCACTCAGACAAAGATTCAGATCGCTTTAGCAACAGAGTCTTCTCGGTCGACGTTGATGCCAACAGATTTGTTTGCTCCGGGCAAGGGCCGATGATTCGTTTCTGGAATCTTCACTCACCTAACACATGACCGTATCCGAACTTGGCACTCCACCAGAACTCATGGTTCGAACGGACATATGGTGCTTCACGTCGACAGTAATATTTTGTTAGTTAGGAGTAAGTTCGATCAACAGCCGATAGCCATACCGATCAAGGCAGTGGTTGTAGTTGGAAACAGCAGGCGTCTCGGCACGATCGTCTATCACCGACACCCAGTCATACGTATATATGAGGTACTACGTGTTCAAGAGCTTAGACTGTGCTTTCCCGAGGTCTGCGAAGGCGTAAATGCAATCCCGCGAAATCTGACAAAGGCAGAGGTTGAACAGGTTAAGTTGTATTATAGTACACTGACTAGATCATTACTCGTATCCTGGTGTGCAGGAACTTCTGCACTCACAACACCGACCTGGTCTCGATGTTTACAAGCCAGCGGCAAGAGTGTAACCACCATCAACAGCAAAGTTCTGGCCATTGAAGTACTGGTTTGTGATAGCAAAAAGCGCAGCATTCGCCATGTCGCGGTCGTTGCCAGGGCGCTGAGCTGGCACCTTGCCCTCGAACTTGTCCTTGGGAATAGAAGACTTCTGGTTTTCGTCCGACTCCGATGTAGTCATCTCCGAAGGGAAGACACCGGGTGCAAGCGAGTTGACGCGGATCTTGAGGCCATTCTCCTGAATCTCGTTGGCAAGCATGCGGTTGAGGTGGATGGCGGCGCCCTTAGAGGCATTGTAGTTGGGGTGGTGCTGAGAAGTCTTCACCATGCCGCTGATGGATGTAATGTTGAGCACAGTGCTGCTCCAGCTCTTGGTGTTGTTTGATGCAGCGTCGAGCAGGGGCAAGAAGGCAGCGGTCATGAAGAAGATCTGCGAGACGTTTGTCCTGTAGACATCATCCCAGTCAGCGAAGGTGGCCGACTTTTCCTCGAAGAGTGCCTCCTTCAGCTTCTGAGCGGAACCAGCATCGGTGTTGGTTGAGCCGGTAGAGATGCCGGCGTTGTTGACGAGGATGTCGAGCTGCTGTTCGTTCTTGGCAAATTCCTGATAAAGGCTTCTGATCGATTCCTTGTCACTGATGTCGGCGGTAAGAGGAATGATCTGTCCAGAAATGTCTTTGCCGTGAGACTCGACCACGCGGTCAAGCTTCTCCTTAGTACGACCAGTGATGTAGACCTTAGCACCGTTGACTGCGAGAGCCTGAACGATCATCAGGCCAATTCCGGAGCCACCGCCTGTGACGAGAGCAACCTTGCCCTTGACATCGAAGAGGTTGCTGATCTGGAATTGGTCGTTGTTTGTTTGGGAAGACATATTTGCTGATAGTTTTGGTGATGTGGTAAGGTATTTGTTGAGTTGGGTAATTCTGTTGAGTGGATTGTGATTTGTACTTCTCGATGATAGCATCTTCGAAGCAGATGTACTTATAGCAGCATTTTGAATTCGAGGAGCACAGTATGATGAGGTCACAATTACTGAGGACTGATGCGCAAGGGCTACACGGCCCGCCTTCGTAATGGTGTGGAAACGTGATGCCTGCATCATGGCGAAATGGGGAAAAGTGGAAATGTGATGTTGACCTTTTGAGGCATCTGGCTGTCCGCGGTACGTTATATCTGATCTTGTCGTAATCTCCTAGTGTCTTGTCAAAGCGTCGAGTCTTGAGGTCTAGCTTCAAAGTCCGTATTAGTTGCCGTGCCGCTAAGTGGTCAATATAGTGTTTAAATCTAAACCGTAAGCCGGTCCAGACCATCATTCTCGCGTCATGATGGTATTTCGCCCACCTGAACAAGGGATCGTCCGACGTCAGCTGCGATCACTGCTGTTGGCCTCAACTCCGTACCATCGCAAGCATTTGCAATGGTATTGCTCTACCTTACTACATCGCACCAAATGAGAAGATTCAAACTCGCCTCGAACGACGAAGGATCCGAAACAATCAGCATACATCCCCAAATTGTCTGATACCTCGCAGAATATTCGGACATGCAAACGGCCGTAACAGCGCTTATACAATATGATGTGATCAAATCTTAGGTCAGCTCGAATATAAGCGTCGATCCTGTGCTTTATACGCTGGTGCGTAAAAGATATGCTATCCAATGCCCAATGTCGCCGAGAGTCGCCCAGTGTTAAGGAGTGCGTGATGCTGCATGGTAAGATGGCACATGGTGAGATTCTGAGATTCCCAGCTGGATATACGGCAACCAAGCCCTTCCTTCAGTAATTATTACCAATCAAGCTGCCGAGTAGTCATCTTCTACATGGATCGTCCACTCGTCAACGCTGATAAGCACTAATATATAATCGAGAGGATAGTTGCACTTCTGCCGCTCACAAAGTCTAAACACATAAGAGAAATTCGCAAAATACATCAGATTCCAAAACAACATCCAGCACGATAAACACCCAATATGGCAACCGCACAACAGCCCCCGGATCTCAACATCCCGCACTCGGATGCCACCGTTGAAGTATCAATCATCGATACTACCAGCCATCTGACCCTACCCTCCTTGATGCTCGTCGAACCCGAGCTTCCCGGCTTCAACAACATCACAGCGCCCTGCTACAGCTTCCTCATCAAACACCGCAGCACCAACCCCCAAGCCCAAACCAAATACAACACCCTCATCTTCGACCTCGGCATCCGCAAAGACTGGGAGAACGGCCCAGCCTCCATCGTCGCCCAAGTCACGCCCTTCAAGTCCGCCCTCCACATCGACAAAGACGTTGCCACCATCCTTCGCGAAAACGGGCAAAGTCTCGAAGAAATCGGCGGCATCGTCTGGTCGCACTGGCACTTCGACCACACCGGCGACCCAGCCACCTTCCCGCCCTCGACCGACCTGATTGTCGGACCAGGCTTCAAGTCAGCTTTCGTGCCAGCCTTCCCGACAGTCCCCGAGTCGGCTGTGGACGAACGCGCATGGCAGGACCGCAACTTGCGCGAGATCGACTTCGATAGCGAGAGCGAGGGGTTGCGCATTGGGAAATTCCGCGCGTTCGATTTCTATGGCGACGGCAGCTTCTACCTGCTCGACACTCCAGGCCACGCAGTCGGGCACTTGTGCGCCCTCGCGCGAACCACAGCTAACCCACCAACGTTCATGTTCCTGGGCGGCGACATCGCTCACCACGCTGGCGAGTTCAGGCCAACGGAGTACCTGCCTCTCCCCGACTCCATCACTCCCTCGCCGCTCCAAGCTCCATTCGCAGCGCAAGCAACCTTCTGTCCCGGTGAAATATTCGAAGCAATTAACCCGAGCAAGAGCCGTACGAAGCCCTTCTTGTCGCCCTCGACGGGGGAGCACGCGGTGCACCTGGACATAGCCGAGACGAGGCGCAGCATTGAGAAACTGACTGCATTCGACGCGTACGAGAACGTGTTCCCGGTCATTGCTCATGATCAGAGTCTGTTTGATGTTGTAGAGTTCTACCCCAAGCCTGCAAACCAGTGGAAGGAGAAGGGGTGGGCTAGAGAAGGGCAGTGGAGATTCCTGGGCGACTTCAAAGCTGGGACGGAGAAGGCTTGAGTACGTCAAGATGAGGGCATTGGTCAGAGGTTTGATTTCCTAGACATACGCTATCAGACATCTTCACTCCTTCCTCTAACTTTCGTCCAACCATTACCTCCTTTCTTGTTTGGGAATGCATCCACATGTGTGGCAACACTCATCACGCTCATAGCTGGATATCTGCTCTCCTTTGCGTTACGATGTGACCCACCAACAAGTACAGCCAGCTCATCCTCGTCCTCATCCGCAAAGTCGTTGTCATCTACGACATCCCACTCGGCGCCAGTGATTTCAATGAGCAAGTGGTTTCGCAGCTTGTCAATCAAGCGATGTGGCTGGGAGAGACGCCAATCTTGCATTAGAGAGGCACCCTCGTGGCTCGCTATGGAATGGCGCAAATTGCCATGGCTGAAAGAACCGAACCGTATGTTTGCGTTTGCGTTTGCCGAGTTCCGAACACGAGAACCACCATCCGAAGTGCCTTTGTCTCTCCGCTCGCGATCGCTCGCGGAGCTCTGCTGAGCAATTGAAAGCAGCCATATGTTACGACCAATATCGCAGACATCGTCGAAGCTGTTGATCGTAGTGATACCTTGAGAGCGACAAAGCCAGGCAAGATCCCAGGCGAGCAGCATTACACCTTCAATGAAAAGTCCAAAGGCTTTTGGATCTTGCTTTGCAAGAAGTGCTAGAGGTCGATTGAGGTGAAGAAGGCGTGGTCGGGGTTGGTCGCGCTGTTCTTGCAGTATCCTAGAAGCGGACGGGCTTGAGGACTGGTGAGCCAATGTAGCAGGATATGCTATGTTTGTAGCTTTGTAGGAGGACTTCTCAGAAAGAATGGCAGGGTGTGGAAAGTCGCTGTGTGGGAGGATGATCTCTGCAGGTAGACGAATGGAGAGGTAGTGGCACCAAACACCGAGAAGGTGGCAGATATTGTCAAGACATGCGTTAACATGGGTGTGATATTCGCTCGCCTGGTCCTTGTTCGAGTGGCCCGCGTCTTCGATCGCCGAGTTCAGTTCCTTCAGGTTCGGAATAGTCAGTCTGTTCAGTTCGTAGCGACCAATGTGTTTCCCGCGAGCATCACGTAGCTGATGCACCCCGTTCAGACTGGACGAGTGCCTGCAAATGTATGATCGCGCATCAACAGTCCTGCCATGTATTCTGTCGAGTCGCTGGGCAGCTTTCTGCTTCGCGACTTGTACTGGACCCAAAGCAAGTGGCTTCCGCTTTGCTAGTTCTTGTTGCTCCCTGGAGATCTCCTGACGGCGGACCTCGTTACTGTGCCTCAGTTCTTCAATATACTTCTTGT
The DNA here is from genome assembly GCA_019775565.1 of Melanodothis sp. VS III C KN 2. NCBI lineage: Eukaryota > Fungi > Ascomycota > Dothideomycetes > Cladosporiales > Cladosporiaceae > Melanodothis > Melanodothis sp. VS III C KN 2. The sequence goes on from JACWFM010000014.1 coordinate 86,090, forward strand.
GCTCCTCGACCTGGCGTTTCAGCACTTCCGCTTGCTTAGCGATGGCCTCGATTCGTGTCTCTACTCTTGCTTGTTCTGCTTGAGCACGCTCGGAGCTATGTTTCTTCACGGCGTTTGTGATAGCATCCCAGTCCGCGTCTTGCGGTAGCGCGGCGAGTACACCGTCATTTCCAGGTCGTACGATCGCTTCGGTGTGTGTGTGGGCATTCTCGCGGTCCAGTAGGCTTGTCACCTGGCGTACGCGAGCTTCGTAGAGGGTGACCTGTGCACAGGTGATGCATAGAGGCTTCTTTGTTCTGTCGAAGCCTCGATCACAGATACCGCATGAATCGCACTCCATCTTCAAGTATCCACGGCTATCAACGTTCGCTTGCGAGATCGAGGGTACAGCGGCCTTATCATGGTGTTTACTGGGAGGAAAGGCTCATGCGGGCGTTGGAGTAGTGGGTGACTCTAACCTGTTTGCTTAGGAGGTCGAAAGAAGTCTGAGGAAGATGGTCGTGTGCGTGGTTCGAGGAGCCAGCCACTCACCAAGCCGTCTGCGACAGAAAGGCAGCAAGCGACGACACATCGTCATACGCGATCAGATAACGATGGCATGTGATCACGCGCGATGCGCACGGACATTTTGCGCGTGCCTGCCTACTGTAACCCTAAGCCTTGGACTTTGTCTCGACCTCAGCCCTATGAAACTACTTCGAGAGCGATACCACTTGACTACGCAACATGAGACAAACGCATTTCACGACTCCTGGTCAATCGATGTGGCGTACGCATTCGTGAGACAAGAGGACCATTCACCCAACACAACTGGCGCCCATAGCCAACGACAACGAACACTCGACATACAATGGAGGATTCAAACACTCAGGGCGAAAACAACTCGAGATCAGCATCAGAGAAAGGCGTCTCTGATACAGAGCAGAAGAAGCGTGGCGTTGGTGGCGACGATCCTTTCAATCCAAACCAAACCCAAGAGGATAGCACAACACCTAAAACCATGCCGCCTCATAGCAGCCAACAGCAGTTCGCAATGGGTCCGCCTCCGAAGCCCAACTTCAAAGCGACACCAACTTCAGCTCAACCTTCGAAGTCGATGAGTCAGGTGTCGAGCCATGATGCTACTCAGGAGCTGCCCGATGCGTCTTCGCAAGCCTTCGGGAACGGCGATGATCAGCCTGCAGCACCAGCAAAGCACCCTACGAACAACACAACGCAGGCCACTTCACGCAAGCGGAGCCACGTAGAAACCGACCAGGAACCAACAGCCCATGATCAAGAGTCTTCAGACGAGGACGCCGAGCCCGCAGACAAGATCGCCACCTTCGACTGGATGGAACTGGAATCGCGCTACCATCACCAGATGGATCACTACAGGGTTCAGGAACAGGAGCTGTACCAATCCTTCCATGACCTCTGTGAGGTAATATATGCCTTGCTCATCCCAGTTGCCATCGTTGCTGACTGATACAGTACTTCTGTGTCTGGGCCGAGACTGGGCACGCCCACGAGGTGGACCGAAGCTTCAAACGGTATCGCCCGTCACTCAGCACTGAATCTCAACCAAGATACTGACATCTCATTAGCATGAAGACACAAATCACGCTCGTGCAGCACAACGAGGAGGAACTCGAAACCAAACGCCAGCACTGTAAGCTACGCTCCAAACATTACTTTCGGGATCAAATACTGAGGCACCACTCCGTAGACGTCAAAGTCGTTGAAGCATTCAAGAGTGCGCTCCAACTTCTCGGTGGCGATTGAACGGAGCACAGTTGGTAACACCTCTTGTAGCAGTCGCTCGAGTGCTTAATGACGACGAGAAAGCAGCTCCGGTACGAAGCACGCTCGGCAAGTTTGCAGATCTTGCACAGACAGCGCTTCCGACCCGAAAACGAGCGAAAATTGTCGAAGCATACGACTGGGACGACGTCCACCCTTCTCGCTGCGTCATCCTCTGACCTTGCGATGTAGTCTACGGCGGACCGTAGTTGCTTTCATGTTCGAGCACTGCATCACGCAAATGATACCCCAAGCTTCGTGCTCCTTGCTTTTTCCAAAATCGGAGGCCTCGTTTAGAGTTCTACTCTAGGTTCTATAACATAACGTTATGTACATCAACACATGGCTAAATGCAGCAAAAAACTTTGAAAAAGAGCTCATGATTCTCGTTTCGCTTAGAGCAGGGGGTTCGACCTGTACTCGGGGACCTCGCCATCAGCTTCGGGCTTGCCCTTCTTGACCTCGCTGTCGGCTTCCGGGCCGTCGTTGCCCTCCTGCTCGGCGAGGTACTTCTCGGCTTCGAGAGCGGCCATGCAGCCGGTACCTAAAAAATGTTAGTAAACAGCAAGCAGTCTGATCGATAACGTTAAACTCACCAGCAGAAGTGACAGCCTGCCTGTACTTCTTGTCCTGCACATCACCGGCAGCAAACACACCAGGAATGCTGGTCTCAGCAGTACCAGGAGTAGTAATAATGTATCCATCCTCGTCCATCTTAAGCTGGTCCTTGAACAGGTAGGTCGCGGGATCGTGACCAACAGCGTAGAACAGACCGTTCGCAGCAATCTCTTCCGTCTCGCCAGTCTTGTTGTTCTTGATCACCAAGCTCTTCATCAGACCCCTGGGACCCTCGTCGCCCTTGATCTCCACACCCTGAGTGTTGTAGCGCACCTCGACCTTGGGGTTGGTCGTCAGACGGCGCGCGTTGGCCTTGGAAGCACGCAGGAAGTCCTTGCGCACGAGCACGGTGACCTTGGAGGCCTTCTTGGTAAGGTAAATGCTCTCCTCGACAGCAGAGTCACCACCACCGATCACTACAAGCGGCTTCTCGCGGAAAATGGGCAAGCTGCCGTCGCAGACAGCACACGCGGAAACACCATTGCCCCAGTACTTGTCCTCACCAGCAAGATCCAGACGCCTGGCCTTGGCACCAGTCGCAATAATGATGCTGTCGGCAGTGTGCGTCTCCTCCTCAAGGTTCTCGTCGTCTCCCATGGGGTTCAACCAGTACTTGAACGGACGCTGCGACAAATCGACCTTGCCGACAGTCTGGCTGACAATCTCGGTGCCACAGCCCTCGCTCTGCGCACGCATCTGGTCCATGAGCGTCGCGCCCTGGATGTTGGCGAAACCAGGGAAGTTCTCGACCTCGTCGGTGGTGGTGAGCTGGCCGCCGGCAGCGATGCCGAGCGCAAGGAAGCCCTCGTACATGACGGGCTTGAGGTCTGCGCGCGCGGCGTAGATGGCGGCGGTGTGGCCGGCGGGGCCGGAGCCGATGATGACGAGCTTGGAGTGCATGCTGCGCGTCTGCTGCTGGAGGGCGGAGGTGGTTGCGGTGGAGAGGTTGTTGGCGAGGGCAGCGGGGGTAGAGGAGGGGTTGTAGAAGGTTGTTCCGGCGGCGGCGGTGGCGGCGAAGGGAAGGGCGATGGTGGAGCGGAGGGGTCGCAGAGCTGAGCGGAAGAAGGAGGCCAGATTGGCGGTGGTGTTGGGGGAGTTTAAGGAGATTCAGAGGGATAGAGTAGGCGAGGAGTGATTTGTCAGGTGTGTATAAAGATGTTATGGTGGAGCACTTTTAGTTGGGCGTGAAGGCTGTTATCGATACAGAGTGGAAGGTACCAGCAGATAATTTGAATTTCTGCTGCAGATCGCCCCGAGGCTTACATTCTCTTGCTTTGTTAAGCAGAGCCTCGCATTGCCATTTCTGGATGGACATTTTGACATGATCAATAACGCAATAAACGGCACTCGAGACACGTGTATGACCACACTTCTGTAGCGATATACTCCGTGTCCTTCTTCTTTTGAAGTCTGCACATGTCACTTCCGGCTTCAAACGGAACCGAGGATGGCTGATTTGTGCATCGGCCGTAACGAAATTATCATAGGGCTGTGCTTGTCCACATCTACGTGCGCCGAGGCTTCTGCTGTGTCTAGTAACGTCGAGGTCACAGAGTCTCCTCTCTGTTGAAGAGAATGTCTTCCGGCTCTGCTGGAGGTGCATATAATCGCTTTCAATCTGGCATTCTACCCTTCCGCCACGAATGCAACTACCAACCTCCTCCCAGTGCTCGGTGTCTTCATGCGCGAGTGAGATCTCCGTTGGTACCAATCGCTTTGAGACATCAACAGGTGTCGGACCAAATGCATGGTTTGTGTACATACTGCAGCGGGCGATCTGGTACAAGCTGAATACCGATGATTGTCTCGCTACCAATCCGAACACGCGAGCAGCTAGGTTGAATCTCCTGCAGAAGATGGTATGGGCCAGACAATGAGGTGTCCTCAACGCACACATCGTCCGCTAATAACAGAAGACCACTGTCCGAGAGTGGAAGTGCAATATTAATATGCCAATGCCTGCCTTCCTTGCAAATGGTGATAAGGCTAAGCCGTTCAGGGAAGCAAAGGCGTGCTTGCCATGTGCGCGTAATAAGAACCAGTGTCTGTGCAAAGTTTTGGCTTCTTCGAGAACTGGTTGCTCCTCGAGTTTGTCTCTGTCGTTCTATACCATCATTATAAACATGAAATCTCATGTTATCGACATCGTCCCTGGCCACAGTGGCAAACATTCAGAGAACGTCTCGTCCGGTCCAAAGGCTCTCCGAATTTTGCGCCAGATTCGCTATGGCGCACTCTTGACGCCGCACCATCGTCTCATCTTCCGCTTAGCCTTCAGTCGCATCTATTCCTGACACCCAGCACGCGACCGAACATTGTTTTCAATATTCGGGCCTGCAGATCCGGAGCGTCCCTTTCGAGCCCTCGAATGGGAATCTTGCTGGCCTGCAGATATATATGATTAAGCGCGACCTCCCGTACCAGGCCCACAAGCGCGATGGAGACTGCCCAGACACTCTCTGTCAATTTTCTCAATCTTTCTCAACCATGCAAATCACGCGAAATGTTTTGCTGCTTGGTTACCGGTCGAGCGGTGCAATATTCACTGCCGGGGAAATCACCATGATAAGACATGTCCCCAGATCTGTGCGAGGCGGATGATTTCAAAACGGCGGTGCGAAAGATATCTTGCCCGTGCGTCCACCAAACATGCGTTCACCCACCACGTCGGCGGCTCAAAAGTGTCGCCCTGATCGTTGCGGATGATCGACGGGAGACTGGGGAGATTGTCCTGAAATCTCGTGCCGCTTCCCGTTGTACATGCCTATACCATTTTGCACGTGTAACAGCCGGCTAGTCCCAACGGCTCATTAGCTTGTCATATGGCCTGCCAACGCTATGATACACCCTCTACGCGAGCGTGGCGTGCACCTGCTCTTGATAAGGTAGGTCATCGCTACTCGCCGCCGACCGTCCTCGTCTCCGTACATACTCACAGCAGGTTCTGGTAACCCTTCAATTCGGACGCAGGTCCCGTCACTCACTTCAGTCACTCGCTTGCGACGACAATACACTCATTCAGCTGTACCCGATTCAAAAGAAAAACATCAGTCAAAATGAAATCATTCGCCACCACTCTCGTGCTGGCAGCCAGCGCGGCGTCGACCGTCTACGCTGCTGAACATGGCCACGCCCACGGCCGCCACAGGCAATTGCACGAAAGGCAATTGCCTGCATACATGGCCAAGCCTCACCCTGCTCCGTCTGGTGCTTCTTCATGCGGATGCTACTCTTACACCACCACCTGGTACGGAGCACCAACTTTCATCCCCGACCTTGGCTCAAACACCACCTCGGCTGCTTCGGAGACCGTCGTGCCCAAGGCGACCTCGACCCCGAGTGCTTCCAGCAGCGAAGCTGCTCCTGCAGAGGTGAGCTCTTCGACCGAGTCATCTACTTGTACCGATGAGCCGGGAGTGACTCACATTCCCACGGTTTACGGCAAAGCCCCTGCGCAGGTAGCCACGATCAAGGAACTGGTTTCCAGCACGGCTCCTGTGATCTCCTTCTCTACGTTCGAGGCCAGCTCGTCCGCGGCGCCCAGCTCGTCCGAAGCATCCAGCTCTTACGCAGCTCCCAGCTCTTACGCAGCACCTAGCTCTTACGCAGCACCTAGCTCTTACGTAGCACCTGCCGAAGCATCCAGCTCAACCGAAGCGCCCAGCTCGTACGCCGCGCCCAGCTCCACCTCCACCTCCTCCAGCGCCAGCCCATCCGCAACCGCCAGCAACACCATCGCTCCCAACGGCGACAAGTGGGCCTTCTGCTACACTCCCTATGCCAATGACGGTCAATGCAAGACTGCCGAGGCCGTCGCCAAGGACGTCGCCGGCATCAAGTCCAAGGGCTTCACTTCCGTCCGCCTGTATGCCACCGACTGCGATGGCCCTCAGAACGTTGGCAAGGCTGCCGCTGAGCACGGCCTGAAGCTCATTCTCGGTATCTGGGTTGATGCTTCCGGTATTGGCGCCAACACCGACAAGCAGGTCGAGACTCTCACCCAGTGGGGCAAGGACCAGTGGGACCTTGTTGAGATGGTCGTCGCCGGCAACGAGGCCATGTTCTACGGCTACACCAACGCTGAAGGACTCGCCGCTTTTGTCAACGACGTCCGCTCCAAGTTCCGCGCTGCAGGCTTCAACGGCCCCGTGGGCACATCAGAGGTCCCCGGTTCATTCATCGACAATGCCGCAGTGCTTTGCCCAGCAGTCGACTACGCCGGCGCGAACATCCACCCCTTCTTCACCGAGACCGTCAGCGCCGACGGCGCCGGCGACTTCGTCGTCAAAGTCCTGGACAACGTCTCCGCGGCCTGCAACCACGAGAAGGAGGCCTACAACCTCGAGTCCGGCTGGCCCTCGCTCGGCTCCGCCAACGGTCTTGCGATCCCCGGCGCCGAAGACCAGAAGGTTGCAATCAAGAGCATCCTGGAGAAAGCCGGTGGCAAGACGGCCCTGTTCTCGTACGAGAACGATGCATGGAAGGCGCCGGGCCAGTTTGGCGTTGAGCAGCACTGGGGCTGCGCGGATTTGTTCGAGTAAGAAAGTTAGGAAGTCTTTCAGGCTTTTTGCTTTGTTTTCTTGTCGATCTGTTAATGTTTATGCTTAACACGGCTAGAGGGTCCTTTGGTACCTTCCCCCGATACCCCCACCATTTGTTGTTGATGATGTTGTTCTGTGAGAACATATTTCGTAGAGTGTGTATTTTATCTAGCTTTTTTTTTGGAAATGCAAGCAAGTTCTTGAACCATTTTGTCCACCTCAGATTCTTCCACTTGACTGTCGACTTTTTTGTCGAAAGGGGCCCTTTTCGATCATTGCCGTGCGTAGCTGAAGCCAGGCGCGTAGGTGGAATAGGTACTCAAGACCTCCAAGAGGACAGACGCGATCATACGATCTCACCACAACATGTCCCATTCGGCCCTCCCTATAACAGCACCAACACTAGCACAAAATCGTTCCTTCGAACAGAAACCGCCAAGTCGCCAATCACATCAGAACATGAAAGACACACTATCGCCGGAGAGAAGAGAAGAAGAGGATTCAGTATCCGTCAATCCCATCCCATTTGCTTTTCCCACCCAATTTCTTGAGAATCTAGTCTAGCTGCAATTACCTCTACATCTCACCACACTGCGCAATGGAAACTTCCTGCACAGGCCTCTCATCGCGCGTACGCACATTCTCGACCTTGCGCACGACGTCCAGGCCCTCGACCACTTTGCCGAAGACGACGTGTTTGCCGTTGAGGTGCGGCGCGGGCGCGGTCAGGATGAAGAACTGGCAGCCGTTGGTGTTGGGACCGGAGTTCTGTTTCAGAGAGGAGACGTCAGTGGTGATGTTCATGTTCGTAGAAGAAAGCCCCGTCCAGTTTCGTCGCCGCGGAATGATCATGGAAGGGGATTGATGACGGTCAAGACCCTATCACTTCCAGACTCCCGCGACGGAAAAACGCAGTGAAAAGGTAACAACAGAAACAAACAATAGGAGAGAGGAAAAGAAGAAGATCAAAAACTCACAGCCATACTCAGCACCCCCGCCTCATCATGCCTCCTCCTCAACCCCTCGCCCTCATCCTTAAACTCCCTCGTCCCATAAACACTCGCACTCCCCGTCCCATCCCCATTGATGAAATCCCCTCCCTGAATCATAAAATCCTTGATCACGCGGTGGAACTTCGAGCCCTTGTAGCCTTGCGGGCGGCCCAAGTGATTTTTCGTCTCGCCGGTACAGAACTGGCGGAAGTTCTCGGCGGTGCGCGGGACGGCGTCGGCGTAGAGTTGCATTTTGATGCGACCGAGGGGTTCGCCGCCGAGGGTGAGGTCGAAGAAGACGATGGGATTTTCTGTGGTGGTGGTGGCCATTGTGGTGGCGGAGGGTGTTTGTGGGATTGGTGATGGAGGTTGGTGTTGGGTCGTTTCTCTCTTAGTCTATGTGCTTCCAGCCGGTAGTGGTGTGTTTCTGTTTGGGTTTTTTCTCGGTCTGGCGAGAATCAGTAGTAGTTGTTGCGATTCCCTGAAGTGTTGCGTGGAGTCTGGATTGGTGGCAAGCAAACACGATGTCGCGAAGTTGAGGTTGAAAGTCAGGCATGAGCTTTCAAATGTTCCTGGCGAGGGCCCAATTGTCACATCGAATTCACCAAGATCATGGCGATTTACGCGTAACCTCAATGTGTACTTGACATCCAGAGAGAAAACAGTATGACTTATAGTCACAAAAGTCAAGCAGTTTGCATTACACAGGGCGTTTCTAGCCTGCACAACTCAGTGGTACGAAGCATAGCTTTTCCATCCTCTTCGCACAGATATATTCCTGTTAACAATACTTCTTACGTTCAGACAAGTTTCCAAACCGGGAATACACAAGACGGCACAACCATGATTGATAGATATTTTCTCCTTTTTGGATTCGAATTCTTTTCATAGCTAACGTGAATACGCCCCCTTCATGCAGAAGATTTTGTTTGTGGTCATGAACAAAGAATGAAAAGCCGGAGTGCCCGTCAAGGGTGGCCACCACAGCTTTTTCTTTTTGCCTTTCGTAGTGGCAGGAGCGAAAAGAAGAAGAATGTCCCGCATTCCCACGCTCGAAAACAGCACTGGCCGAGCGCAGGGTGTGTGCGAAATTTCACTTCCAAATCGGCCAAGCTTCCCGCCAACTTTATGCCGTCGCCAAACAACGCAGCAGCAGCAGTACTCATCAAGACGCCCTGGGAAGAAAGACACAGGAGAGGTAGAGTCCATTTCCCTCCTCAAATGTCATCAACGTCGATCTCGCCGTCGCTCTCGCTGTCGTCCTCGCCAAAGTCGAAGCCGATGCCGCCCTCCTCCTCGCCGCCGTAGGTGTCGGTCTCGTTGATCTTGGCAGTCTCGGGAAGCTCGCCGTAGGCCTTGAGTGAACGGGCCTCGTCGGCGCTGTACTTGAGGATGACGTCGCCCTTCTCGTCCTGGTATTCACGCAGCGACAGCAGGATGATGTCGCCCTGGTTGATCCAGACCTTTTTGCGCAGCTTGCCACGGATGTGAGCAAGGCGCTTGCTGCCATCGAAGCAGGCGGCCTCGAGACGGCCGTTGCCGAGCATCTTTACGACCTGTGCATATTCTGTGAGGGTGGGAGTGTCAGTCGTGCGCTCGTGGGATGTTGAGAGATTTTGCGTCGGCGGCGGCGGCGACGTACCTTGTCCCTCCTCCTTGAAGGTGAGCTCGCGCTTCTCGTTGTCGTTCTCGTTCTTTCCCCTTCTCCTGTTCTTACCACCCTATAGCGTGGTGTCAGTGTGTCGTTCGCATGGTCGTGGCGGGGTACTTTGAATGACGCACCTTTCCCTTGTTCTTAGGCATGGCAGCAGTTCAACCTGTGGATTGTCGTGGGTGATGTGAAGTGCGGCTTCGTTGCCTTAGTGGAGTGTTGTAGGTGGTGGTGTTGTGTGGGTGTGGGTGTGGGTGTATTGTTGAGTGGCAGGAGAGTAGACTGGATGCAAGTCGTGCCTTGTGCGCTCGTGTGTCATCGCGGGCTGGCGGGGCGCTTCCCTTGTTCGTTGCCAGCCTAAAATTTGAATCATCAGAGAAGCCGTTGCGGCACAGAGCGTTAGGGTTTGAGTGGGTTCAAATTAGGGTCTGGGGTATTGAGGACAACGGTGCTATGTTGCGAAATACATATGTATACGCTCACACAGTTGGATGATATATACTGTATCGAGCTCGTGATCTGTCTGGGATGTAGGTTGTACTATACCGATTGGTTGATGTTACCGCTCTGCAGCATGTGGATCGTAAATCACAGTAGGCAAGAATGACCGGACAAACGGCATCCAGTGTCAACAGCAGCAGGCTGCACTCTTGCCAGAAGATACGCGTCCCACGTGAAGTGTTGATCGAAGATAGCAACCAGATCGCATGATCCTTGCATTCGCGCAACAAACCACGATGCAGAGATTGTATAGATTGTACACAAAAATTACGAAAATCATCATCATACAACCACCCAACCATTCGAATGCTCTTCCAACCTCGACTTCGATCCACTCAAACCGACCTTTGAGAAACTCAGAGATGCCTTCTCACTACGAACAGCAATTCGATGACTTCTTTGCTCTAAACGAGCAAGGCAAATACGCGGAGTGCATCAATCTCGGCGAGCGCGAGGAGGGTGCAGAGGCGAAGGACCAAGAAGACGAGCAGGCGTCTTAGGTTGAGGCCACTGGGGAAGGAGAAAAGAAGGAGAAGCAGGGCATGCGCACCAGAGTTGCAGGGATGGTGAACGGCAACCCTAAGCTCGAAAGAAAGTCGTCTACGAAGAGTTTGCGTCGACAACCTTCGAAGATGTCCCTAGCTGAGAGGCCGAGATGGCGAAATTGAGTCTGAGAGAGCAAGGAGGAAAGTCACGTGGTGGATGATAGACTATGGCTCCTACCTTGAATCCTAAGCACATCACATTCTGGTTCAACCAAGATCAAAGTGAACCGTTGATGGTATACAGTGACTGCAAGTATACCAAGCAATTATTGCGTTTGCAGCGAGAACCAACAATACGAAAATAGCATATAACTTGTACCCGGAAACACCAACCATTCGGATCCATCAACGCCTCCACGCACGCGCTGCAGCCGGCGCTTAGTGACTGAGCTTTGGCTTTGGACATCCTCAGTGGACGATCAACAAGGCCCACCCTCCATGCAGTACCTACCCTGAGCACCCACGTATCTAATCTCTCGAGCACTCCGATGACCCCGAGGGCGACCAACATCCCTCCCACTACTACCACCTCTTCGTCATCCCCCCTGACCATCGCCAACCAGCTCACCACCTCGCGCGACATTCTCTGGGACCCCAAGTTCACCCGCCAGGAGCCTCTTAAAACCCGCCTGCAGCCCACCCACGTCGGCACCACCCTCGCCCTCAACCCGGGCCAGCGAACCGACAGTAACATCAGCGTGCGCTCGCTCGGCGGCGGCCACCGCATCGAACTCATGGACAAGCGTCACCCCAACAGCTTCCAGCAGCTGGAGAAGCTGGGCGAGGGCACCTATGCCACCGTCTTCAAGGGCCGCAACGGCCAGACCGGCGCCTTCGTCGCCCTCAAGGAAATCCACCTGGACAGCGAGGAGGGCACGCCCAGCACCGCCATCCGCGAGATCTCGCTCATGAAGGAGCTCAAGCACGAGAACATCGTCAGCCTCTACGACGTCATCCACACCGAGAACAAGCTCATGCTCGTCTTCGAGTACATGGACAAGGACCTCAAGAAGTACATGGACTCCTACACAAACTCGCAGTCCGGCCAGCGTGGTGCCCTCGAGGCGTCTACAATCAAGTCCTTCATGTGGCAGCTGCTGCGCGGCATCGCCTTCTGCCACGACAACCGCGTCCTCCACCGCGACCTCAAGCCCCAGAACCTCCTCATCAACAATAGTGGCCAACTCAAACTCGCCGACTTCGGCCTCGCCCGCGCCTTCGGCATCCCCGTCAACACCTTCTCCAACGAAGTCGTCACCCTCTGGTATCGCGCGCCCGACGTCCTGCTCGGCAGCCGCACCTACAACACCAGCATCGACATCTGGAGCGCCGGCTGCATCATGGCCGAGATGTTCACGGGCCGCCCGCTCTTCCCCGGCACCACCAACGAAGACCAGCTCCTCAAGATCTTCCGCCTGATGGGAACGCCCTCGGAGCGCTCCTGGCCCGGCATCAGCGCCTTCCCCGAGTACAAGCCCACCTGGCCCGTGTACGCGACGCAAGAGCTGCGCGCCATCCTGCCGCAAGTCGACAGCCTGGGCCTGCAGCTGCTGGGCCAGATGCTGCAGATGAGGCCCGAGATGCGCTGCTCTGCGCACCAGGCTCTCACACACCCCTGGTTCGCCGAGCACAACGCTCGTAGTGGTGCTTCTTCGCAGGGCTCGTATGGCGCTGCGCCGGTGCAGCAGGGTATGGCCGGCACACAGCAGCAGAGGGTCTACTAGGAGTTGCCCTTGAGGTGAAGAAGGCGTAAGAATCAGAGACGCGTTACGAATGACGTTTGAAAAAGACTGAGGGACAAGGAGAGCAAGCATTTATGGCGTTCAGGGCGCATTAAACCAGGAAAGGGAATTGAAGGGATATTCAGCATTGGAAGGAAAGCAGAGAGCGAGGCGTAAGTCAAGTCAACGAGTGCAATGAGAGGATTGAGAGAAAAAGAACCAAAGAATCGAGAGCACCAAGCGAGATACCTATGATAGCTTTCGTTGCATGAATGCAGAGTTTCAAGTTGCCTATTAACAGCTGTCATAACTTTCTTAACGTGAGGTCGGCTCTCAGGAGTACAGTGTTATGCAAGGAAGGAGCGAATCACCCCTTGGGAGAAGGCTGAAGCTGCGGTGAACTAATCAGCCAAGCAATTACATCAGGAGCGCATAAATCACACTGCTTGGCGAGTATCATGTTTAATGTCTTGTTCATTCGTTTGTAACATAAAATCGCGAGAGGCATCTATATCTTCTTCCCCTCCAACGTTTTCCTTCAAAACAGGCGTCGAATGGCACAAAACCATCATATCTACAAAATCTTGTCCTTGGCGTACAGATCCACATACTCGTCCACAGGCATCTTGTACAGCTCCGCAGTGTTGTCACTCAACTGCATCAGCTTCTTGACGTGCTCAGCACTGAAGTGGGGAGTCAAGTGACGCTCGAACTTCTTCATGATCTCAGGCTTGGCCTCTTCACGCCTGAGACGGTGGCCCAGCGGCGCTTCGACGACCTCCTCCTCGAGAACGGTGCCGTCCTTCAGCGTGACGGTCAGGGCGTTGGCGATGGTGCGCTTCTCCGGGTCGTGGTAGTCCTTGGTGAATTGCGGGTCTTCGACGCAGGAGATGTTCTTGCGGAGCGTCTCGACGAGCTCGGATGTCGCGGCCTCGCTGCCGTCGGTGTAGTCCTCGGCGGTCAGGCGGTTGAAGGCGAACATGGTGGCGACCATGTACTGCACGCAGTGGTCGCGGTCGGCGAAGTTGTCCATGGGCTTGAGCTGCTTGTCGATGATGCGGATGCAGGCCTCGTGCGTGCGGTTGACGACGTGCGCGATGTCGGCTGCGGTCTTGCCCAGTGCGGCGAGCTTCTTGTTGAGCTTCTCGGCGGCTTCGACGGCGGTTTGCGAGTGGAATTCGGCTGGGTAGGAGACTTTGAAGAGGACGTTCTCCATCACGTATGAGCCGTAGGGACGCTGGAAGTCGAACTTCTTGCCGTGGAAGTTGACGTCGTAGAAGCCCCAGGTGGGCGCGGAGAGCACGGTGGCCATGCCGCCCTCGCCGGCCATGACCTTCAGGCAGAGGTTGACGGCGCGCTCGCAAGCGTCACCGGCGGCCCAGGACTTGCGGGACATGGTGTTGGGGCTGTGGCGGTAGGTACGCATGGACTGGCCGTCAACCCAGGCCTGCGAGATAGCGTCGCGGGTCTGAGCCTCGGACAGGCCGAGCATCTGCGAGACGACGGCGGCAGAGGCGACCTTGACGTTGACAACGTGATCCAGACCGACCTTGTTGAAGCTGTTCTCGAGCGCCAAGCAGCCCTGGATTTCGTGGGCCTTGACCATGGCCTCCAGCACGTCCTTGACGGTGAAAGTAGCGCCGTTGGCGACCTTCTTGCCGCCAGCCTTGTTGGAGCGGTTCATCCAGTCTGCCACGGCGAGAATGGCTCCCAGATTGTCAGAAGGGTGGCCCCACTCGGCTGCCAGCCAGCAGTCGTTGAAGTCCAACCAGCGGATCATGGCTCCGATGTTGAAGGCACCGCGGACAGGGTCGAGCTGGTAGGGAGTACCGGGGACTTTGGTGCCGTTGGGCACAGAAGTGCCTTCGACGACTGGGCCGAGCAGCTTGGTGCAGTGAGGGAACTCGAGAGCCTTGAGACCGCAGCCGAGGGTGTCGAGGAAGACGAAGCGGGCGGTGTCGATCTGGGAGGGAGGTGTCAGCGTTCGATTATCTTTTTTTTCCCCCTCGTTCGTTCTCATCAATGGCCACTCACAGCCAGCTCGGAATCGATCTTGTAGTTGTGAATGTACGAAGCCATGTCGACGATCTCCTGGTCATACTGGGCGGCGGGAGCGGGCGACGCAAAGGCGTCTCCGGCGGAAGCTTGCACCATGGTTGTTGAGAATGAGCGGGCGGTGTTGTGTCGGAGAGAAGAGAAGGAAGAGGATTTGACGGAGTGTTGGGCTAGTAATGTAGAGCTGGTGCGGAGTGGAGCTCTGACGATGCTGCGTGGTGGTGCTGCTGCTGCTCTGGCGAAGCTGCGGCGGGCGATGGCGCTCATAATTGGAGCTGGAGTGTGACGGGTAGAGAGGGGGGAAGTGATAACAGCAGACAGAGAGAAGAGACGACTGCAATTGCAACAACAACAACTTCTCAATGGCAACAAGACGGGAAGAGAGAGAGAAAGTGCTGGGAGCGGCTTTGGATGTCATCGGCTTAGCAGAGCCCGTACAACCCATTTACGTGGGGAATGATGGGGTTTGGCCGAGGCAAGGCGTTTGCGAGGGCGGGCACTGACCGAAAGGTGTTGAGCGCGGATCGCATCTTGGCTCGTGAATGTGGCTGCCCCGAGACTGCCCATCTGTGCGCAGAGCCTCCTTAGCCAGAAACTCCATAAAGCCGAATCTCCAAGTGGAAATGCAGTGGATTGTTGTCCTGAGGCCGTCCATCGTTCGAGAGATGGTGGTGTGTGTATAACACTTCTTGACCAAGATCACATCCGTCGCTTGGACACCAACATTGCATCCTGCATTCAGCAAAGTGTATAGATGTTGCCGACATGGCTCGGCATGTCGTCCATTACGATCAAAAGCCTCTCGGACCTGCGTGCACTGGATAACCATCGGCATGGATCATCCGCATGAGAGGTTACAGAGCGCACACGTCTACAACACCAGCTTCAGCGATCATGAAACGCGCCTCGAGCCCATCTCACATCCAAGTCAGCCTGTACTCGCTATATACAGTACAGTACATCCTCCAGAGCACTGTCCGACGGTGACATGGTGACGCTGCTTGCTGGGTCTTCACGATTGCGTGTGGTTCGTGCATTACCATGATGGTGAGTCGTTCATTAAAAAAGCAGCTCTTCCCCAAGTCGTACTTTGGTGTTTCTTGTACATGACTGGTTTCTTTTTCCGTGACTATCATCATACTTCTCAGATGCGCTGAGCGGCGCAGTCGGTCGGTCAGCTCTTCTGGGCTGCTTGGACCCCTGCCGAGTTGATTCTATTCATCGATCGCCAATCACTATCAAAGCAAGGAACAGAGATTGGTATATATCCGTGGGATCCGGGTTGACGACTCAATGACTCAGTACCAGACTAGAGTACGATCAAGACCATCAGTCGGTGGTTAATCGTTTGATTGTGACTCAGCGGTCGAAAGGCGAACGCTGTTTGTAGGATACAGATTGACCATACCTGCACTTATGGGCTAAAGTCTTCCATGTCCGCCGATCCATACATCTCTAGTCCACTCGTTGCGGCGCCTCCTCCGTAATCGCAGGCACATCACCCTCCGCCAACTTCCGCAGCGCCTCTCCATCGACCCTCAGCTTCGTCCAGCCCTTCATCTCAACCGCGCCAAGCGAGCGGTAGAACTGCAGACTCGGCTCGTTCCAGTCCAAACAACTCCACTCCAGCCTCCCACCATCCTGCAGCAGATTCTCCCGCGCGAGCGCTTGTATCAACAGCTTTCCATACCCTCTCTTTCTGTATTGTGGGCGCACGAACAGGTCCTCGAGGTAGATGCCTTGCTTGCCGTTCCAGGTGCTGTAGTTGTGGAAGTACAGTGCCATACCGGCGACTGCTTCGGGTTTGTCGCTTGGGTTTGTGGGCGAGGAGGGTAGGCGGAGCATGATGCATTTGGCGTGGCCGGGGTTGCTGTGGGAGGCTGTTCCGGATGGCGCGAATGAGAGTGTGCGGATGAGAGACTCTTCGGTGGCTTCAACGGAAGAGAGCTCGTGTTCGTAGTCGGCCAGTTCGCGGATCATGGCCAGGATCTCTTTGACGTCGTCTTTGGTGGCATGGCTGAGGATTGGTCGGTCGGACATATTGATGGTGTGGTGCTGATTGGGTGATGAATTGTTTTGTGCTTAATTGAAATTGAGGTCGGTAACGAAGTTGATGAGCCGAGAGAATGCTAGAAGATTTATAGGCAATGCTGCTGTACTGGCAGGGCGTAGGTTTACAAGCGAGTGGAGTATGTTTGTCAAGTAACTGCCAGGGACCAGCAAAGGAAGCGTCCGTGCTCGCCATCAGGGAAAGAGCTAGCGTCAAACTTCCAAGTTGCCTGGAGCTGACTTGAGCAACGCTCGTACTGTAAAGCAACCCCATACCGTGGTATCGAATAGCAATGGCTGCCACTGGATTGTGGCGTGGTAAAACTTCGTTAAGCACGAGCTTGCTAATCTCTTCAGCTGACATTGGTGTATTTCCTAGCATCAGGAGTTGCAGCTGCGTCGGATTTTCGTTCCAGCTTCGAGTCATTCAGAACGTGATGTCCCCATATCACGTTCCATTTGTCATTAGCAGAGTCATACTTCATATGCGAGCATTGCGAAAACACTTCCGCCCAGAGCCGCTGCATGTACCGTGGGTTGATATGATGTGCGTAGTCCTTCCGAAAGAGATTATCGGGCAGTTTTCCACGTGTGACAACCATCTCGAGTACGGAGGGTGGAAGGGTGAGTTTTTTGCGTCTAGGTATGGGTGGCTGGGCTCGAGCAATGCCAAGGGCTAAAGCGCGCAATTGATCCCACTCCTTGTCAGGTAGTGGTGGTTGCACTGTGGAAAGCAGGCTCGCGTACCAATCGCTAAGCTTATTTTTGACCCTGACACCTGGCATTGGCTTCATCCAAGTATTCAACTCCGGGATTTCAACACCTAACCGACGTGGGTTGCGTCTTGAAATCGTCGGTGGAGATGCCGTGATCTGGCTTTGAACGAGGGCGCGTAATTGAGGCGGCATGTCGTTGATGTATGCTCTGACTTGCGCTTTGACAGGCCCCATGGCGCGGTCCTTAACGGGCTTCGTGCTTGATGTAGGTGCGCTCGTGGCAGGCTGGCGTGCAGATGTGCTTGGGTGCGTTGAAGCACCCAGCAACTTGGCTGCATGTCCCTCTGCAAGTGCATTCTCTTCTGCTTTATGCCCTTTGACAGATATCAATGGCTGCAGAAGCTCGCGTCTCCGCTTGCCAGTTCTTCCATATGCCATCGAGAGCGCCTTCATCAGCATCTTCCTGTCGCCCTCGTTGGCGCGCTGAAGCTGGTACATGGCTTGCCGACTCTTCCTGCGGACTGTTTCCAGTCGCTTTTCGAATGTTTGATCTCCAGCATATTTCTTATTCCTGGCTTCATACGTGCGAAAACGCGAGAGAGCATGTTGCCTGATCCAGGATGCTGCGAACTGATCGGGGAGATACGTGCACTCTCTCAGTATGCCTCGAAGGACATGCCGGCTGGCAGTTCGATGGAATTCATCTGGTGGTAGACGAGACTGGGAAGCATCCTCTGGAGGTCCAGACAGTGTCTCAGTGTGTATGCTGTTGTTTCCAAGGGGCCTGCGCTCAGCCGAGACAATCGTGGTCGAGCATCGTACTGGCAGACGCCGTAGCCGCGAAGCAACAGCAGAAGGCCTTGAGAGTAGACCTGATAGCATGAACTCACACCAGTGGCAGTCCTACACCAGACAGCAGCATTCCAGAGAGTGAGAGTTGGAGGAAATTCACCAGAGAGCTCGACCAAAAGGGACTGAACCTCGGGACGGATGCAAGATGACCGCTAGCGCTGGAGCTGACCCACGGACCTCACCCAAATTGAAACCTCAGTCGCGTCCTGCTACGCGTAGTCTCGCGCGACTCTTCCACGCACTGTCTCGATGTGCAATTAGCGAATGACATCTCCTTGCGTCGCATCCCTCAGCTTCTCCCCAATCGCTCGGTAGTTCTTTGCGCCAACCTGCCGAATGGCCAACCTGGAGGTCATGACTTCGTCGCACTCGCAGGGCCATCCAGCGCCACACGGACATGGCCTGCCAACCGCCTTCTCTCAGAGCTTCAACATGCCCTACGATGGCAGCCCACATGCGCATCCGTCTGCGCACAATCAGACGCAACACACATACAGCCAGAGCTTCCCCAATGGTCCCGTCTCAAATCCAGGCTATGCGAGGAGCTTCGGCGCTGAGGGCTACGGACCTGTGCGGAACTACGGCGGCAAGCCCCAGATATATACGGTTGGTGATGGACACACGCCCGGCGCACTCGATCGCGCATGCTAATTGTGCCCTTGCAGGCTGTCTACTCCGGAGTACATGTTTACGAGATGGAAGTGCAGGGCGTGGCCTGCATGCGCCGGCGCAGCGACGGCTGGCTCAACGCAACGCAGATCCTGAAAGTCGCGGGTGTCGACAAGGGAAAGCGCACCAAGGTGCTTGAGAAAGAGATTCTCGTTGGCGAGCACGAGAAGGTGCAGGGTGGTTACGGGAAATACCAAGGAACGTGGATCAGCTACAAACGAGGAAGAGAATTCTGTCGGCAATATGGCGTTGAGGAAATGCTCAGACCTCTTCTCGACTATGATGTGTCGGCAGACGGCTCTGGTGGTCAAGGACAGGATACTCCGACCAAGGAACAGGCCATGGCTGCGAATAGGAAGCGCTTCTACAACCATCTGGACAGCGGACCCAGTCGTGGACCATCGGCGAACGGCACCTTCTTCTCCAACATATCGCCATCCACATCTGTCGCACTTGCCGCAATGAACAAAGCTGCAAGGCTAAATTCACCAGTGTCCCGGTCGGGCAACATACAGAGACAACCTTCTAGGCACCTTTCACAACAGGAAATCTTCCCTGGGGGCAGTCAACAAAGCATGGCTTCACAGAACAGCTTCGACACCGAGAGATTCGATTCTGGATATGGCACGCAACCAAATGGCAACAATGAGCCACCTAGAAAGCGGAAGCGTATGAACAGCAACGAGGGCATGGGTCCTCCAGGCTTACCGCTCGACAATTCCATGCGATCTGCTACGCCGACCGAACCCAGCGAGAGCTTCCTGTACGAGAACATGTCACAAGAGTTTGCCAATGCTGGAAGCGATACAGCTCTCCCTCCTCTGCCACCACCAAATACCGACGAACAAAGTGAGAAACTCAATTTGATTCTGGATCTTTTCGCGGAATCCGGCCGGACGGACTACAGCACCCACCCTGCGATTTTGCAATTATCTGGCGAGGACTTCAACATGCCCCTGGATCACTCATCTAACAGTGCGCTCCACTGGGCTGCTACCTTGGCCAAGGTATCTTTGCTAAAACTTCTGCTTTGGAAGGGTGCAAACATTTGGCGTGGCAACGCCGCTGGTCAGAGCCCTCTCATCTCTGCGGTCATTGTTAACAACTGTTGGGAGCATTCATGTTTCCCAGAACTGCTTGAGCTCCTGAGTCCACTGATCGAGGTGCGGGATATCCAAGGCCGCACCGTCCTACACCACATCGCGGTATCATCTGGCATCAAAGGCAGAGCTCCAAGCAGCAAGTATTATCTCGAGGCTCTCCTGGAATTCCTGGTCCGAGTGGGAACACAGCCAGGATCTTCCAACAACGCTTCCGCAACATCGACTGCCGCAGCTGTCGCTAACCTGACATCACAACAAGCAAGCGGTGAAGATTTGAGTCAGGACTCGCATGACACACCGACCCTCAATGGCTCGAAGGGTGCAGTCAGCTTGGTGCGGTTCCTCTCCCACATCGTGAATGCCAAGGACAAGGCTGGTAATACTGCCCTGAACCTAGTAGCTCGCATTGGAAATCGAAGTATCATCCAGCAGTTGCTTGAGATTCATGCAGATCCTGGCCTTGCCAACAACAAAGGTGTCAGTGCAAAGGACTTTGGCGTTGGCACGGACTCAGGCGAAGGTCTTCTGACCAATGGCTTTGCATCGCAACAGAGTACTCAACAAGCCCCTGCTTCACAGCCCGAACCAGAGGTAGAAGAAACTCAAGCATCGTCAAGCCAGGCAGAAGACCTGAGTCAAGAGGTCATTTCTTGTGCGTATCCATCAACCTTCTATTCTTCGCTCGAATTACTGACTTGTTTATTTTAGCATTGACTTCCATGCTCACTCAGAATCTCACTTCGCACAAAGATCTGCTTCGCCAGCGCACAGAACAAATCGACCGCCTGAATGAGCAAATACGCGACTTCAGTGCATTGCAGAAAGCTGAGCTCGAGCGCTTCCAGGAGGCGCAGGCGCGCATCAAGTCCAGAGGCGAGAAGCAAGCCAAACTCGCAAACCTTCGCCGCATCTTACAAGAAAAGCGGGCTGCCATGTCGCCCGACGCTCAAGAAGAGTCCCAAAGCGGTACCCTCGAGCTTGGCGCCGCGGACAGTGCCCTTGTACCCGAAGACCTTGCTGCCATACTTCCGAACATACCCGCATCTGACGCCGAAATCACTCCCGAACAACGCTCGCTTTTCACATCTGCTTTGCCAGCCCCTTCGGAACTCCGGACGCGATTACACGCGTACAGCACGAACAACCAACAACTCAAAGACTACGCGAACGAGCTCCGTGGGCAAAGCAACGAGCTCGAAGACCTGTACCGGCGCGTAGTCAGCTTATGCACCGGCGTGGACGAGGACAAAGTCGAGGAAGCATTACCCAATCT
Organism: Melanodothis sp. VS III C KN 2; assembly: GCA_019775565.1. Lineage (NCBI taxonomy): Eukaryota > Fungi > Ascomycota > Dothideomycetes > Cladosporiales > Cladosporiaceae > Melanodothis > Melanodothis sp. VS III C KN 2. Next base: position 107,158 of record JACWFM010000014.1, read on the forward strand.
CCTAGCTGCTATTGAGAGCGAGAGCACTGCCGGCGTCGAAGGCGAGGGCGATGTCGTAAGAGTACGCGATTTCCTGAGAAGGGTTGACGGAGGGCAGGCTGTTGGCGTCGGCATCGAGGGTTAAGTGATAGGCGTTGGATGTATAGCGAAGAGCTGCTGGATTCGTTTATCGTTTTTTCTCCTTTTTTTTGGCGGGTGATTATTATTTTGATACCTCTACTGACGGCGGAGAGTCGTCAGTGCGCGCGCAGAGCAGCTCGAGTTTGACAGGAAATGGAAAAGAGTTCACAAGCTGAGTCATTTTTCAAGTTTTGTGAGTGAGACTTGAGGTTTTCGCAAAGTGCTCCTTTCACATACATGGCTTTGGCGGTACGGCGTCACATGCTTGTATTCGTCTAGAAAGCGGCAGAGTACACGGAGTGCCTCTGATACATTAATCATACATCGTGAAGTATATGAACAGAAGCTAATCGACTTCACCGAATCCTCCCAAGCAAACCACTTAAAAGAAACACTTCCAGCGCCTACGCTAAGCGAGCAAAACCATAGCAAAAAGGATATAAAGTGCCCACGACTTTCACTACCCACGCCTACTCAGGAATGTCGAGCATCTCCTGAGAAAGCGTTAGGTCTTTCCCATCTTCTGCAGTAAACTTCTCTGCGTGCGCCGAAAGAGCAACGTCCACTAACTGGCCCAAATCTTGCACCATCTCACCATCCGAAACCCTATTGATGAGTAGTTCGTGCAACTTGTCCGCCATGGCTTGAACTTCATCCTTGCTCCTTTCCTCGGCGAACACGTCGTAAGCGTCGATTGCTGGCTCGTTCCAGCCCAGTAGAGAAATGCCCGCGTCTATGTCTTGCGCTTTGCGTGTCATGTCTGAAGGGGTGATGTTCAGCTTCAGGATGAGATTCTGCGTGCCTTTGCCCGCGGGTATGCGCTCGAGCGGTAATCGTGAGGACTTTGTGCGTCGGAGTTTTGCCGAGCTGCGACGGCGGGATGTAGTCTCGGTGCGGCACTCCTGATCGAGTTCGGTCTCTTCCACTGCCGGAGGCGCATTGCCACTGATCTGTCGTAACACGCCCTGGCCTGTCTTGCGTCGTTTGGGAGGAGGTGCCATTAATTTGGCGCCCGATCCTATGTGAGCCTCGAGAGCAGCGAGTTCACTGGCGGGTACAAAGCCGCGACCACTGAGGGCACCGTAGTTGTTTGGGGTGTTCTCTTCTTGGTCGATGGGTGATTCATCCGTTTGAAGTGACCGGCGTGAATGAGGAGCACTGCGCGCTGACACATCAGGCATTGCTGGGCTGGTTTCATCTCCACTCAGACTGACCGAAGCAACGAACTCTCGTATGTCTCGATTTCGTTGTGGAGGTGTTAATGCCCGAGTCGATTCGTCCATTTCGCCCTGCTGAACCAAGCCTGTAGACGATGCCTCATTCGGTCTACGTCTTGGGCGTTGACGACTTCGCTCTTCAATCCCTTCCAGATGGTCGAACCAGACTTTCTCCCTGGCAGACCCACCATCAGGCAGAGGCGACGCAGAGGGCTTGTTGAACGGTGTCTTGTTCTGTGCCGTGGCTTTGACTCTTGGTCTAGCTAGAGGTATGGCGCTCAGAGGCGTACCTTGTGGCCCACTGGTTTGGGGTGTCACGCCGTAGTTGTAGGCCGGTGGCGGGCGTTGCTGCGACGGGCTTGGTGTTTCCAGCGCACCGGCTCTAGTGGTTGCTTGTATTGGTGTGAAGTTGAGTCGGTCCCGGGAGGGCGATAAAGACCTGATAATTCTACCGTCCTGCGCTAGCCGTACGTCGGGTACATGATCTGAAGGGTGGAACAGTATAGCAGGGCTCGTCGGAGAGGACGCGCACGGTGTGAGTGGAGCAAAAGGACCCAGAGTAAAGGCCCCGGGGCCCTTGTTTAGCTGATGAGTCTGTCTCTGTTGTGACGCAGCGGGGGCTTGTATTGAGGGTGCAGCGTCGACCTGATTGTTGGACGCATTGAGCTTCGCCATGACCCATGGGTTGGAGACGTTGACGTCCTTCTGAGCATGTCGCAGCTCATCGAAGTCAGCTTCGGTGCGTCCGATTGATGGTCGAGCTTCCATCGCCTCAAGGTCTTCCTCGTCGCAGCCATACATGTTGGTCCTGAACGCTCTGGGCTTCACAGTGACAGGGACGTTGTTGGTGAACGAATCATCCCTAGCGCTCGTAGTCGAATGCAACCCAAAACCGACGTTGCGGCTGTCAATGGTTCGAGATGATTCGACAGGCTGTACTTGTTCCAGAGACGTGACGAAATTGTCTTCGACATTAACAAAGGCACTGTCCAATTTTTGTGGCACAGCTTGGACATCTTGAGAAGCGACGTTCCTTGGCCGCATTGCTTCCCGGTTGGGATAAGAGGCTGAAAATAGATTCCTAGCTGCTGTCACCACTCTGTCTGGATCCTCGAAAAGCACATCGTCCTTTGCAGGTTCGATGTTCGGGTCGTATGCTTGCTCTGGACATGCGATCTCCAGGAACAGGAAGGGTTCTTTGATGTTCTCAAAGCGCAAATCTGACTTCTTCAATGCGTCTCGGAACGCCTTGACGACTTGCTTCAAGAGACCGCGGTTGGCAGACATAGGACGGCGGTCTACCGACAAAAATCCTCCGACGTTGCCGACTTTGTCTGCGACAGCATCTGCCTTGGGTAGGAATGCCTGCAACGTGAATCCGTGCTCTTCGATGACAGACCAGGTACATTGTGAAGCGCAAGAGGCTCCCACGATCTTGAACGCCGCATCTTCCGCATTGCCTCCTACTTTCGGAGCATACATCCAGTTACCCTTGTCATTCTTTGCCTTCAACACCTTCAATGAGAAGCGCACATGTGGTCTTGCAAATGCGAATGATTGCAAAAGGTGCTTGATACGCTTGAGGGTTTGGTCTGTATGTTTGAGCGCGACCTGTCTGCGTACTGGGTTCGATTTGACGAAGTCTGTGATCTTTATTGTAGTCCCGACTGCCGTTGACGCGCGCTCTTGTGCGACCACCTCGCCTTGTTGATCGATTTTGAGGGCGGTCGCCACCTGCTCGCCTTCAACTCTGGTGGTCACCGTCAATCCGCCACTCATTTCAGCAGCACTGGCAAGAGCTTCTCCTCGAAATCCCAGTGATGAGCCGCCGATCGATGCCAGGTCTTTCGCATCAGTAAGCTTGCTCGTACAGTAACGTCTCGCCACCAGGGGACGGTCTTGTGGTGGGATGCCGTGTCCATTGTCGCGCACCTGAATTGAGTCGATTGTATTGGCGTGGATCTCAACAGCGATAGAAGTTGCTTTTGCATCTAGAGCGTTGTCAATCAGCTCTTTAACAACAGCTGAAGAGTCAGTGAGAACTTGTGCTGCGCCAATCGCGCGTACGGCAGTTTGTGGCAATGCCTTGATGCTCATTTTGCTAACAGGTGCGGCATCACTGCGTCCTCGGGCGCTGACACTCGGCGAGATGATAATGCTTGCAGACGAAGAAAGCGAATTATATCATGCTCGTAATGCCATACGAAGATGTATTGTCGGACGCGTCTGGTTGGACGCGTTTGAGTTGAGATGGATTTCGTCCATCGAAGCTCCGAGGCCGAGGCCGAGGCCGAAACTGATGACGTAGATGCCTGGCCTCAGGCGCCTCGAGCACCACATATACCTCGCATATTGCGAATAGCACAAGGTTGACAATACTTGGGTGCCCTTACTTCTCCAATTTTTACGGACTCTCATTGTGCTTATCACTCACTTCTATCCATCATCATGGCGCTCAATCCTCGTTTCGCTGGTCAGAGGTTCGTTGCCGCAACAAACGCGAAGACACTACACACTCTTGAGCTCTGTAAGATTGTAACCGTCAGTGAATCTGCATGACATAGACTAACACCAGCCATAGATCTTGACTACGTCTGCCCAGTACGTTGAAGCGTATGCCTAGTCTCAGTAAAGCTGCTGATCACAATTGCAGTTCTCCAAGAAGTTGTTCGACACCGTCTACGATTCAGTCATCCCACTAGTCAAGTCGAAGTACGCAGACAACGTCCAGATAATCTTCAGGCAACAGATCCAGCCATGGCACCCGTCGTCAACTCTGGTTCATGAAGGTGGTGCTGCAGTGCTGCAAACCAATCCAGACAAGTTCTGGGAGTTCAGCAAGGTATGGCGATTTCGTGGCAACTTTCACTCTATCCATGAGTTATGACACGCTACATGATTGCCTAATGACGAGCATGATGTGTACCAAGCAATCCTGCAATCATCATCAAAAGGAGCATTGAGCTCTTTACTAACCGTAATTGAACCACCAGGCCCTCTTTGACAAGCAAGCCGAGTACTTCGATGTCAACGTCGTGAACGAGACACGCAACAACACCTACTCTCGACTCTCAAAGCTAGCCGGCAGCGTCGGCATCGACGAGAAGAAAATCTACAGCCTTCTTGAAATCTCCGACAAGCCGGGTCCAGACGGAAGTCTGAACAGCGGCAACAAGGTCACAAACGACATCAAGCTTCTGACCAAGGCGAACCGCTTGACTGGGGTTCATGTTACTCCTACCGTTTTGTTCAATGTAAGAGAGGCTCTTGTCTCGTTTTCTTCGAAGCATGTGCTGACTTTTTGGCAGGGTGTCGTGGAAAATGGCATTTCGAGCAGCTTTTCTAAGGATGATTGGCAGCAGTGGCTGGAGAAGAACGTCGCGTGACTTGGACGTGAAACCGATCGTGCTGCTCGATTATGAGCGTTAAACGTATGCGAGCGGCTGATGGTATTCGACTTGCAGATTAAGTGGGCTGTAGCAGACAATTCCAACCAAGACGACACAAATCTGCAATATGCTGAAGCATGCTCACACATTCACAAATTCAAAGACCTAATTAGATTTAGTCTCAAGTGGCCAACAACAACCACCAGCTGAATGGAGACAGCGGAGTGAAAGAGAGACCCGTTTCATATTCGTTATCATCGCTAAGGCATTCCGCAACCTCATAGACCACCCTTCCCATAATTCGCACTCTTGCCAGTACCTCCCGCGGCCGCATCGCTTGACGACCGCTGAACAGCACCAAAGCGCGTATTCCCCTGATCGAAGATAGCATAGATACCACGCAAGAAGACATCGCCCAGGATATCAAAGTCCTGCTGATCGCCTCGAGACTGGATACCGCCATAGACCGTCCCATCACCAAGATCCTGGAACGCGAGATCGTCTTTCTGCACCTCGAAGAGCTTGTCACCAACAGCAAACGCGACGGTAGGGAGAGAAGCCGTAGGTGTGTCCTTGGGAAAGACCCAGCCTTGTTGCTGTGTGCTCTTTTTGGCGCCTGGAATAGCAGCGTAGATCTGCTCCAGCGTGGAGTCGTCAATGAGAGCTAGCGTGGTGCCTGTGTCGGCGATGGCGGTGTTGCCGGAGCGCTTGACGGTTTTGCCGTTGATGGCTGCGCTCGCGGAGTCGAACATCCAGAAACCTTGGGAATTGTCGACGGGAGTGTAGGAAGGCGTCTGACCGGCGAGAGCGTCTTGATCAATGTAGCCGAAGGTGTAGAAGCTGTTTCCGGATTCGTTTGCAAGGTAGGCTGTGAACAGCTCGGCGTCTTTAGGGATGTCCTGCTGGGCGGACATGTTCTCGACTGGTGTGGCCACTGGCGTGGGCTGGACGGTGTTGATTGATCCGAAGGCGAGACCGAGCAAGCCGTCTCCTTCGCCCTGGACAAATTGAGTGCTGAGTTTGTTTGCCAGCTCGATGGATTGCTTCTCGACACTGATGCCGCCGAGGACAAGGGTGTCAGTTCCAACGGTGCCGGAGGCTCCGCTTCCGTCACCATAAGAGATCTGCCAGGTGCTGCCTTCGGTGTTTTTGAAAGTAGAGCTTTTGGAAGGATTAAAGACAGCGTGACCTTTTCCGGACGAAGATGAAGTGATTGAAGATGGCAACTCCGTACTCCAGACCCAAAGATCCGCAGAGCCGGTGTCAAAGTCGAGGTTTAGACTCTGGGCTGGCGTGCCGATGGAGACAGTGGCGAGGTACAGCGCGTTTTGTTCAACGTCTTCGGCCTAGAAGATTGTCAGTGTTGCCTCTCCTGTACGCGTTGGAGTGAACATACCGGCACGTTGCCTGTCTGGCCGGACCTGTCTTTCATAGCGAGCACATGGCCGTGGACACGAGCCTTGCCACCAACCCTTCCGAACTTCCCAGCTTGCTGGACTTTCTTAACAGCACATAGCGGCCCATCGATCGTGGGACTAATGTTATCTGAGCATTGGGGTCAGTCATACGAGCCTCGTCTCGGGATTCTGGAAGCTACGGACACTTGAGAGCCGCACGAGCGTAGGCCTTGAGGCCATTCGGCTTGTAGCTCTTGTTGTAGGAGAGAGAACCTCTCGCGAGTTTGCCAACACCTGTCATATTGATGGTCTGAGAGCTTGGTAAGACGAAGACGGAAAGTCAAGAATTGCTGAGTGCTAAATAGTCAGACGGGAGCAAACACTTCGCTCAGCAAACTAAAACCTGCTGATGAGTTGGCAGGGAACGACAAGGCGTTTCAAGGCAAACGAGTGGTGGGCACGTCATGCTGTCTGGAAGTGATGTGGGTGTCTTCCGCGCGTACTACTGCTGCAGACGCCAGGCATATCACGCAGCACGCACGTTGTCCGCCTGCCATGGTTGGATGAAAGCGACGGCAGGTCGTCGATCTTCAGTCAAGGAAAGTGGACAGTCGATAGCCCTGCGTTAGTCTGGCATGGCAGGCTGGATCTTGTGAATGGCGTCACGCGGCACCGTCACCTCCCATTGCCTTGTTTGTTTATCGCGTGGCTGATAACGACTATGTAGCAGTAGACAGTGTGCCTATGCTGTGAGGTTTCGGATACAAAAGCATGACGTCGAGATCATGGCGGCGACAGAACAACAGGGCTTAATGGTCAAGTGTATATGGTCTAAACCTGATGACAGATGCGAAACAGGCGTGACGTGCGCAAAAAGCAATATAACAGGCATTTGAGCGGGGGGTCACAGCCGGATGCAGCGGCAGGACGCTTGCAGCAAAGCTTCTCTCAATTAAGGATTAGGAGTAAAGCTTAAGCGAGTAGCGGTGTGTCTTGGAATACAATCCTTCTTCCCTTGGCCTTTTCTTCGATCTTCTTCTTGATAAAGATAAGTATACGAAACTATGTCTTCGTGTCCGCTTGGGCAGAGCTTACAGCAGTCTTGTGAGCACACGGATGGTCACGTGACCTTGGTCCACTGACGATGAGGTAGCGTTCCGGTGACTGTGATATATACATCTTCCATCAGAGCACGTAAAAAGAACTTAGACCAAGGCAGTGATTTGAGAGGGAAATAAGGATCGAGTTATTGAGCCGACTCGCTATACTGCGAGAAGTACTGAGTAGATTCGTGCTGCCTGCCTTAGTCCTCGTGAATACACATGCGTAGTTTCGAGCGATGAGACTGTCGTCAGATATCAACACTCCGCGTTTCACCAGATCTTGCTCAAAATCTGAGCATCGTTCACACCGAGCCTGATATGTTCAGAGTCTCTTCGCCGGTCTTTATCTTCTCAAGACTCACATTCGCTGCTGTCATGATGAACCGCATCTCGTTGACAGGGCGCATATGGCTCCTGGACGCATGCCCTGACACACTCTGATTCCGGTAGCGCTCGAGCAAAGGGCTCAGGTTCTTCCGCTGTACATAGAGCCAGTGGCTTATGCCGCATACACAAGCCATGATCGCAAAGGTTTGACCCCACTCTCGCGATGACGGGGTGGGGATCGTGTTCCTGCTGATGTGGCCTTCGATCGTCATAAGGGCAAGTAACGGTTAGAACACAAATCCTGACCAGTTGCTGAATGCTGTACTTGGGATACGGCCGTATAAGGTGGGAGTACTCTGGCTTACATACAAGTTGCCATCGCTTTTAGATTGTCGGTCAACCTTGTCCAAAGAGTCAAAGAGGGTTGTGTGTAAAACTGCCAGTATCGTAGACTGGATCGTGTCATAGGCGTGTGTAATCCAGTATGCCAGAAGACTGAACCTTAGTTGGACCTTCGAGCCACAAGTGTGAAAGTAGGAGCTCATCCATGTCTCTCTCAGGCAGCAAAGGTTCTCGCTGTTGTAGAACGAGAGATTGCGGAGGTGCGTACAGGAGACCAACACTACGGACCAAACAAAGCATTGCACAATTGCTGTGAGCATAACATACCAGCGTGAGGCCAGCGCATCTTTCGACGAGAGTACCGCTGACAGAGCGATGGACTGCGTGTCAAGCATTGCTACTGTGATGAACAGATCTGTTGGGGTCAAAGTACCTGGTCGAATTTTTGCCAGGTTTAGCGTCATGATGAAAAGATCTATGGGCCATAACGTCAACACAGCACTTATGGTGGAGCTCATGGCATAGAACATACTGCTCATGACCGCAATACCAAGTTCTTTGGTCCCTGACTGGCCGCAGTGAAAAATCCCGAGAACCAGAGATAGCATCACCGAACATAATAGCACATATACGCTTACGCGTACACCTAATCCAGCGATATCGGAGTTGGGCGGATAGCACATTGGTCTCTCTGCAAACAGCTGCTGTTGAAGCATGTGATTGATGGAAAATGGTTGCTGTAGCTGTGCGTGTGTAGGTAATGAAAGCTGCTGTTGAGGTGAAGGATTCTCGACTGTCAGAGTCCGAGTGTTTCTCAGGGTAACCGTCCTAATGAGTTCCCTCAATAGCGCGATGGCGGTAGTGTAGAATCATGCAAATTCGAAGATTGCCGGCCTAAACCTTTGCCGACTTGTATCCGTTGAAAGGCAAGCCACAAGGGGCTTTGGTTTTACAAGAATCCGCTTGGACTCTTGAATGAACACAGGAAAGCTGAATGTTCCCATTAGTGCCCCAAAAAATGACACAGCAAATGCGTAGAGGTTAGGCGATGTCCCGAGCCTGAATGCGAGTAGCACACCCAGGATAACCAAGATTGTCTTGCGATTCCCAAAAGGACTGATACGATGCCTCGCCATTACAACAGTGTTCCTTAAGCTTTCAGTCAATGCGTCCGCTGTTTTTCAAATAGTGATGGCAGTAGTGTTGTATCAAGCGTAATATATGTCCTAGTTCGCTCTCGAAGTCCCAAGGTGGTTGTCGAGAGTTGCCGTGAAACCAACCATCTCAGAAAGCTTTCCCCTCAGCCGCCGAATGAATGCATCCACCCGCGCTTGTGGCGTGCCAGCTGCATTGCATGACGATCGAACTCCATGGAAGCCACTCGTCGTCGCCAACACAGTAAAGGACTCCAGTGGTGGTTTTCGAGCGTGTACATCTGAGCGCAATTCAACGTATCACAAACCGATCTATACGAGTGCCAGCATCACTAGCTCTTGTCGCCGCGCTACTGTTCTCGTGGCTGTGTACGTCGAACAGACAATCATGTGGGAGACCAGGCTGAGGCGAGGCTGAATCCAGGCTGGGCGCGTAGCGTTGGAGAAGAACGCTAGCCAAAGGTACACCAGACCATACAGATGATCTGGAGTCTTTTGCGGCTAACATTGGCTACGTGAGTTCTCTTGCAGAAGTGTAGTATCAGGTTGAATATCCATGACCACTTCACTGAGCTGGCGTTAAGCAATCGATTTCCAGCACGGTGCACCTCTGCGAGAGCTTTGTAAGTCAACGTATATCATCTGCGCGTCCGGAGACTTCAGCACAGCCTTCATTTGTTGGAACGAACGCTTGCAAGTTACGATCTAAATATCCCAATTATCTGCTTACCTACCAAAGCCAAACCACCCCTTCTTCTTCTCCTGCACAGGCGCAGGCTCATCAACATCCATGGCACCGCCCTTTACCTCAGGATCAGGGGCAGCCGCCACCGGCGCAGAAACGGCGGGAGCACTACGACCAGGGTAGTCGATGTAATTCCACGCTACATCCAAGAACAGAGGCTTGACTGGTACAGGCTGAATTTTGGGCGGGTACGAGACAAGATTGGTGAGATCGACTTGCAGGCCTGGTGTTGGGTAGGCGTTCAAGTTCTGCACGGCGGGCGCGGCGGATGTCATGTTCTTTTGCGCTGCGATGGCGGAGTTGGAGGAGAGCTTGTGCATCTCAACAAGGGCGTGGGTGCGTGCGAGGAGGTTGTCGATGTGGGTTTTGAGGTTTGACGATTCGGAAGAAGGAATGTCGAGAGTTGGAGGGGTTGAGGTTGAGGCTGTGGACTCGTGTGGTGGGTGAGCTGTGATGAGGTCCTGGGCACGCTTCAGGAGAGCAAGAGCGTTGAGGTGGTTGTCGAGGAGGGCGTGTGAGTACGAGATGTTGACGCACTTGAGGGCGCGGAAGTATGCAGACTTGCCGTCCAGTTCACGCACAAAGGTCTCATCTCTCATGGCACCACGCAGGTCTTTGATGGACTCGACGCTCTGGATTGTGGCATCGTAAAGCACCACACGTTCTCGTAGACGAGCCAATTTCCGGCCTCTGCCTTCGTCCTTTTCAGGGATCTCCGTGCCGTCCTTACGTGGGCGCTTGTTCTGCTTCTGTGCTTCGAAAGTCAAGCCATCGTTGTCGCCAATAAGTATCCTATTGCGACCAACTCGCCATGATACGAGATCGTAGTTCACAGCAAGGCTGGTCACGCGAAGATCTTGCATCCTCGCGTCTCCTTCATCAACTCTCTCTTTCTCCAGCTCGTCGGTGGCTCGCTTCGATGCATCTGCTGCGTCTTGTGAGGCGATCAGAATGTCGTCGTATGCGGCCGCCTTTTGACTCGCAGAGGCGGAAGGGTGTTCAGTCAAGTATGCCTTCAGCTTAGCCTCAGCAGCAGTAACAGAAGCCAAAGCCTGTCCGATCGACGCATCGACAATGTTGGCCCTTCTTCCTCTCCAAGTCACGAAGTCAGGAACCTCCAGAACATCGCTCGTCTTCTCTTGGCCAGACTCGGCCTTTGGCTTCTCCTTCAGTGCAAATGGATCGACCGCCTCCACGAGCCTCACGGCCTCTGCGTCCTCCTTGGGGAAGTACCGCCTCGCAACAACATCAATTGCAATCGTCCTGCTCAGTCGCGCCTGGTAAGCAGCGTATCGAATAGTAGGATCCACCGTATTCGCCAAAATCTCCCTGAACACCTCAGCCTTCTCCTTCTCCCACAGCGCAGCGTATCCCACCCGCGCTTCGCTCCACCTCGTCAAGCACTTGTTCCACCTGTCACCTCCACCCTCCTTCTGCACGCCCTCAGCCTGCTTCTCAAACTCCTCCGCACCAGCCAGCATAGCAGTATAAGTCCTCGCCTCAAGCAGATCCCTCTCACCACCCACCTCCCTCAACACCTCCACCAGCTCCCCCGCCGTCTTCGCCGCCTTCCATAGCTTAGAACAAATCTGCGCCCTCGCGCTTCCAGTGATTCCCTTCTCGTCCTCGGCGTGCGAGCTCTTGATGTGCAGCGCATGCGCCCACGCGCGTTCCGCAATTAGTATTTGCAAGTGGACGAAGGCGACATCGCTCTTGACGTCTGCGGCTGTGAGGGGCTTGCGAGCGAATTTCTCGCGCTTGGGAGTTGTGCGGCCGAGGCGTTTGCGTGTTGCGAGGATCTGGCGGGAGAGCTGGGCGCGGTAGGTGGCGTGGTCGGCGATGAGGAGCGTCTCGCGCTTGCCAGCGATGAAGGCTGTGATGTCCATGTCGTGAGTGTAGGTGGTATGGCTGTGGAGCACAGTTGATATGGTGTGTTGGGCGGGTTTGATTATTGGTGTTGTGTTCGAGCATTTGCGGGGCACAATGTGGAGTTGAGAGCTGTTCTCTTGCCTCAGGCCGTCACCACGGTGGATCAAATAATTAAGGTATGACTGTTGTTTACAAGAGTATCCAAGGGAACTGTAAGATGTCACGTTTGATGGCTCAAGTACGGCCTAGTTCAGAATTGAGCTGCTATCAACCAACCGAGTACACATGAGGACCGGGCACAGTCGGAATGTTCGATCTTGGATTTTTGCATGTTAACAACTACCATCGTCATACGCCCGCTATCTCTGCTTTGTGGATATTTTGACATCGAATAATGTCTTGAGGAGCAGATGCTGTCCAGCACTCTCCAGCAGCAAGTCGTAACGCCACTACCAGGACGTCGGGTATCGCAAAGAAAAAGAGAGTTTCACCAGGCTTGCTGACCTGAACTCCCACCAAGAGTGCTGCTTCCTCTCAATCCCTCTCATTTGAAAAGCTCACGCAACTCCTCAATACGCTTCTTCGCCTCCTCACTCTTCGTCTTCTTCTTGTCCATGCTGAGCGTCGCCAGCTTCTGCTTTTTGACCTGCAGCTTCAGCAGCGCCTCTTCAACACTGTCCTTCATAATGAAGTGGACGATCTCCACAGAACGCTGCTGCCCGAGGCGGTGCACACGGTCGATAGCCTGCTGTTCCACACCGGGGTTGTACTGGGGCTCCATCATGTAGACCTTGTTGGCCGCAGTGAAGTTGAGGCCTTGGCCACCAGCGCGGATGGAGACAAGCAGGACAGTAATGCTGGGATCGGTCTTGAACTCGTGAATGACGTGGCTGCGGGCCTTGACGTTCATGCTGCCATCGAGGCGAACGTACTTGTGGCCAGCCTTGCCAAGAGCGAACTCGAGAAGGTCGAGGTAGGAGGTCCATTCGGTGAAGACGACGCTGCGGATAGGTGGTTCGCCATCCTCGAGCGCAGCAGTCTCCTGGCGAGACTTCTGAAGCTCTTCAAGTAGAGCACGAACCTTGGTATGCGGGCCGGTATAGTTCTCAGGGTTCCACATGGTGCGACGAATCTTCTTAGCTCCTGGAGCGTGATCTTCGTTATAGCTCTGCATCTCGCTTCGCAACAAAGGGAAGAAGTCGAACTTGACAAATCCAGCACAGACCTGGCACTCATGATAGCCATCGACGCGAAGTTCCGGAGGGACAGTGGCCTCCACAAGATCATCCTTGCAGTCAGGACAGTACAGGTGGTAGCAAGGAGTAAGGTAGCCTAGGGTATCACCTTCTTCACCTTCCTCAGAAGACGAGTCGGGATCGCTGTCTTCGTTCTGCACAGCTTTCTTCCCAACAATGCTGCGGTTGCACTTGCTGCAGAAGTCCATGTCGTTGTCGGACTGCATCTTGAGCAGCTCATATGCTTGACGAGGAGAGATGAACGACTTGTCTGACTGAGTCTCAATCTCCGGCTCGTCACCGAGATCAATGGCGTTACTCTCGTCCATGCCTTCGAGATCTTTGAGGTCTTCCTCGTTCAGCATCTCGCGACCATGATCGCAGATCATGCGTAGACGCAGCAGCGACTTCAAGACATGAGCGTACGACTTGCCACGCAAAGTACTAGACTCGCGCATCATGCCCTTCAACTGCATGTTGGACTGGCTGGCGAAGCGGCCGTACAACTGCCTCTCCTCGAGTGTAAAGTCAAGTTTGACGTGACTCTCAGTGCGACCCTTCAACCCAATGTTCTCCTTGCCACGACGTAGAGTGATACTGTCGACCAGCAAGCGCAGCTGGGGAAGAACAGTGTCGTCCGCGTTCTTGAAAGGTGCAATGATGTACTGAGCCCAGGCACTAGGTTCATCGAAGGGCTTAATGCGCAGGAAGCGAATCAAAGCTCCGAGATCCTCCAGACGGTTCTGCACGGGTGTACCGGTAACAGCCCAGCGACGTTGAGCGGAAAGCGCACACGTACCCTTGGCGCTACGAGTGCTTGAGTTGCGGATGGTGTGAGCCTCATCGAGAACAATGCGGAACCAGTTAAGCGAGGCGAGCGCCTTCCTCCTCTTGAGCGAGTCGGACCACTCCGAAGCGACTGTACCATAGGTGGTGAAGACGATGTCGAACTTGGCCAGCTGCTCAACATCTGTAATACGACCCGCGCCGTGATAGACGTAGCAGGTGAGCTTGCCGGCAATGACGTGTGTACCCATTTGCTCGGTCCAGTTGGAGAGGACAGAGGTCGGGCAGATAACGAGAGTTCCTTTTGCATTGCGCACAAGTCCTTGCTGCTGGAGGTCTTGCGGCAATTGCTTGATCTTGAATTTTTGAGCCTCCGCGATAGTTGCGGCAACAAGGGAGAGCACGCTCAGCGTCTTACCCAGTCCCATCATGTCTGCCTGAATGCCACCGTAGACAGGTTCCGGCTTCGTGCGAGATTCATGCCCAGTGATGACGTTGAACCAGACTTCCTGTCCATTCGCCTTGGTGGTGGTTTTCCAGAGAGAGAACTTCGCATCGTCCTTCTCATTGATGGTTTCGTCATGAGTCTCGTGGTCTGTCATGAAGTACAGACCCTGCTTCTGATGCGCGAGGAGTGGTGTTGAGATGATCTCGTGGTTAACCTCCATCTCTGGCAGCTGCTCGGTGGTAACAAGGTTGTCGAACATTGTGCTCACGTCTCTAGTTATTTGTTCTGTTGTACGTGTCACATACCCGCCTGCAGAGTTGTAGGCAGGCTTGGACGACGTGGCACCAATCTGCTGGTTCTGGTATGGTACAGGGATTTGAGGATTGAAGACCTTCGTTGCACCTTCCTTCCCATTATCGACACGCTGTGGAGCTAATAGCCACAGTTGTTTCTGAGAGAGGTATCTTCCCATGGATGCAGCGGCGCCCATCTTGCAGTACAAGACTGCGTCGACTTTGATCCCTCGAGAGACCGCAGCGCCAACAACGTCGCTCGGCTCTCTCTTGCGCACCGGCAGATAAGCCTTGACTCTGAAGCCACTCATGTGAGAGCCGCCCATCAGCTGGGCCAGGGCGGCTGCCTGAACTACGGCAAGCTTGCCAAAAGTAGTACCGGTTTTGTCGACCAATTCGATGATGGAGTCCCTTGAGTTCATCACTCGCTTGAGGTTGATTCTGGTCCACGGCCAGTATTCCTTCCCGAGGTACTTCTCGCTGGCTGCTGGAATGCGGTGAATATTGGCCTGACATTCGAGAGTACCGATACAGACTTCCTCTGACGCGGGATCGCGCCTCGGCTTGATCACCTCGCCAGTAATGACAAGGTCGTCATCGTCGTCGGCAGTGAGATCGATGGCTGACGAGGCGCCATTCGCGGCTTGCTTCTTGTTATACTCGCGAATGTTCTCACCAATGATGCCACTTCCTCCAGCTCCGACATGGGCGGTTTTTGACTTCTTCGCCTCCGTGTCGTCCATGGATGCTTCGTCGGTAAGCTTGTGCTTGCGCTGGGAGACTGCTTCCCTTTCGACTGTGTTATTTAGGCTCGGCAAGAAGTGGCTCATGCCATTCTGGCTTTCGTTGACGCTGGGCAAGGGAAGACCAGCCATGCTACAGGTTCCGTTTGTGTAATGGCCACTGGCGGGGTTGATGTATCCGTTGCCATTGTTGGTGGCGAAAGTTTGAGGGTTGGTGGGAGATCCAGTGGGCGCATTATCGTTGGCCGGCACTTTGCGGGACTGCTTCGGTCCTGAATGCTGCATTAGCCAGTTCTCGGTGTTGTACGGACTAGTTTCAGAGTGGCGGGGTGGTGCTGGGTTATTGAAGTTGATGAACGCCATGTCCAGCAACAGCGCAATAGAATAGTGGGTGGCGAAGCGTTAGATGACTGTCACGGCGTCACGATGAGCGGCGGCCGAGGCGTGTCGAGGCCTCGTGCGACACAGGAACCGTGAGTACTGAAGCGTGGACCGCGCGATGCTTGTTCAAGATGTAGTTGTAGAAGCACCAAGCGTGGGAAGGTTCGCGCTTTGGTCTTGGATGTTGGGCGTTGTCGGTATTGTGAAAAGGTGTGGCGAGTGCAGGTACGTAAAGTGGTGGTTGGTGGCTGGTAAACCGATGTGGTGGTCGAAGCCAAAAGTAACGAGGGGTGCGCGGTTCTTATGCGCGTGCGTTCACATGCATCCAGCTCCAGTACTTTCCAGAATTTGCACTTTCACGAGCTAAAGAATGACCGAAATTCACGAGATCCAAATGAAGTGAAAGAACTTGATGACTGAAGTGAATCTCAAACATGAGAATGAAGACTCACCATAGTTGAGCGTTCTCTTTGCTGCTTTCGCCTTCTCCTTGGCGAACGCCTTCGGATTCAACAGTTGCGCTGGGTTCATTTTCGCGACTCGGCTTACTCGAGTCTACTCTCGCCTACTTCCCGCCCAAAATCTAGGGAGACCGGTGTCTATGTCTTTATCATGTCGCGCGTCTAAGTCGGTGGCAAAGTCCAGCTCTTCCTTTCACATGCGACGCGACTTTGTTTGCTGCAAAGCTCCGAGCCACTCGAGACCGCGGTGGCTGGGCGACTGTGATTAAAAGAAAAGGACAGAATGAAAGAACAAGAAGCAAGAGGTGAAATACAGAAGGCGGATGGAAGTGAAGTCGAAGATATGCTCACTCACGCCAGAATGGGGCGCGCGCTAGTGGCGGCTGATCCCGTGGCACGCTTCTGGACGCAACAAAGAAAGACATACATGTTGGGCGGAATGGTGTACAACATGCGTCGAGATTTCTCATCAAGGGAAATGGAACAAGCGTTCGATAAGAAGGAAATCTTTCTTGAAGCAGAAAACTTGTCGTACACGCCATCTATTCCCCCATCAATCTTGGTATCTATGCTTCAGCCGTAATATAGTTACAACACATGCGCCTTACTCGAAAGACCGCAATGTTCGCTTTTAAAGGACGCAAAAAAGAACCTATTCCAACGAACGCCCATCAACTGTCACCCGTGAAAACTCGCCACAAAGACATCAACACCAAGTGAAAACCGGCGGCTTGCTCTTGACCATTTCGAGTCTTTCCACGATGACCTTCCGCCTGCTGCCTTCTTGATCTCTCGCGGCGCCGAAGCCCAGATCGCCTTCTCCGTCTTCGTCGTCGTCTTCACCTAGAGCGATTCTGCGTATGGTGAAGCTTGACCGTCTCTTCCCTGCATGATGCCATGGGCGTCGCGTTGAGGGAACGTCGTATGACATACGTGGTTGGTTGGTGGTGCTAGAGCGCAACGCGACTGGGCGCTGGTTACCGAGGAGTGACGCTGATGCCGGGACATCCAGGCTGTGAGCCAGGCCCAACTCAGGACCGCCCTGCCGAATCTGTGGAATCGTGTCTGAGCTGTTCTGCCGTGACGAGTTGAATGGGTTCTCGTTTGCCTCGAGGTCGGGACCGAAGCCCAGGAGGTCGGACTGGGGTTTGGCGGGCGCTGAGGCGTAGGCGGCGCTGATGTCCATCTCTTCGTGCTGTGCTCTTCCTTCCTTTGCGCCGTGCGAACGAGATTGTAAGTCTCTGGCTTGCTGGCGCATTTCCTCTGAAGGTCTGCTCATGGGCACTGCGACTGGGATATCGACCAAGTCGTCCCAGACACAGACGCGGTTGCGGCGGGTGAGTTCGAGGGGGCCGTGGTCTGGCGTCTTGAGCGTCTCGACGACGTTCCACGCTTGCCCTTTCATAACGGCTATCTGGCGAGCGAACATTCGCTCTTTGAAATCGGCATCAAGCTCGAAGCAATTGCGGAGCTTGACTTGGGTGTCGGTCCACCATTCCTTGGATGTGAGAAGGGGCAGGAAGTGTCGTCTGGTCTTTTCCGTGAATGGTCGGCCGATCAGGCTGACAGGAAGGAAGAGCCATCCGAATGGGTAGCTTCTCCAGGCGTCAGGGTGTTTCCAAGGCCAAGAGAGCGAGTTGTCGATAGCGCCTAATCTGGGAATCTCATGATCTTCATCCGACGATGGCGCTGCAGTCATGTTCTCCTGTCTCCGATTGTATGCCTCCGCTGTGCTGGGGTCCAGATGGCCGTTCTGTTGCCGCTCGCTGTCAGGTGGCCTGGCCACGATTTCTGCCGATTGCTTCTCGGAGTCGATTCGTATCATCCAATTATCTGTGCCTCTGTCCGTGTTCCTCATGATGTAATCCAAAATCACCAGCTTTTCCAATTGTTCGCGGAAGCTCTCCTGCAGCGCTTCCGACCAGAACTCATGCCTCGCCCGACTCCGTTCGCGGCTGCTCATACCTTCCTCGTCATCGCTATCGCCCGGCCGACTCTTCGGTCTGCAGTCTTCTGCCCAGAGGGTTCCTCGCTTGCGTTTAGGCGCGTCTCTGAAATTGGTGCTGTGTTGATCGGGCCAGGGGTGCTCTTTAAAGAACTCCGTCGCGCCCTTGTAGCCCTTCAAGAACACTTGAAACGATCCTTGCTTTTCCGGCAGAGGCTTGCCCTTCCTGTAAAACGCTCGCCTGTCCCAGAAGTCGTAGAAGAAGCTTTTACTCGATAGGCTGACAACTTCCGTATATGGTACAATATTCGTCCGTAGTTGGCAATCCAGCACGTACGCCGCCGCCTCGGAGACGTAGGATAAGTTGGGAATAAGGCATGCGCGACCGAAGAAGAACGGAAACAAGTTCCTGTGTATCCACTTTGTCCACTTCGGGTTCTTGCTGGCGTACGGCTCTTCGTCCTTGGGCTTGAAAACTCCCAAGACCTTCCCTTTCGTGTTCCGGACAAAGTAGCTTCCACTGCTGCCTTGCGCGATGAGCGTCGGGTGCTTGCCCAATTCGATCGCGACTCTCACGCTCTCCACCATATCATCAAATTCCAGTTTCGATATCCTCTCGCCCGCATCCGAATGATCCGCGTCCAATTGCTCTTTCGTGTACGGACGTATCCACTCTGGCGCCTGGAAGACCGAATGATGGATCTCGAGGTGCTCATCATCCGCCGACTTTCCCTTGACCCGTCGGATCTTGAAACGATCTTTGATCTCGTCCGCCCAGCGTTCCAGGCGCGCGTTGATGGCTTTGATGTCGACGCCGCTGTTTGCTCGTTTCCGTCGGCCGTGGTGGTTCGGTGACGATTGTCCGGAGGGTATGTGCATGCGCTCGCGGCGCTTGGGTTGTATGGGCGCGTATGAGCCATTTTGCGAGATTGTAGTCGTGACTGCGTCGTGGAAGGGATTATCTTCGTCGGAGTGGTAGGGCTCTTCTTCCTCTTCCTCCTCGGCTTGGGCGATGCGAGCGTAGCCGGAGGTGGGAGGGCGAGGCATTGTTGACGTGATGTTTGATCTCGACCATCAATTGTCGGTGCTGTTCGGAGGCTGAGCAGATATGAGAGGAGGTACCGAATACTCTTATGGTTTTAAGTCTGTGTTGTTAATTCCTGTCTACCTGTCCAGCACCTCGAACTGGGGTGCCGAGTGAACTAGTTGCAGTAGTATCATGCGGCTCTGCGGAAGGAGATAGCCGCCCCAGCTTGTGAAAGAGTCTCAAAACTCGCAATACCCTTGCTGCTACGGTTTCTATGAATTAGACCTTGAACACCGTGTCACGTTGTAATGGTATCTTTTTGGGCACCTAGCCAGCAAATTTGGTCAATCCCTTCCGGCGGCCTGGCTAATTCTTACAGCAACGACTACTCGCATACAAACCACAACATTCTATGAGAGATTATGGACGATTTTAATAAGCCTTGATCGTGAACGATCCTTGACGATCTGTTATCCTCCCACCGTCTACCACAATGGTATGAATCAAGACCAGGTGTCGCAATAGCGATATAGAGAGTTAAACGCCTTCAGCCGTCAAGCCTAGTATTCGCTCCAAGATGATATAAATCACGTCTATCAACGTCCTCTCCGAGCAATAATGCACCTCAGTGGGTCTCATAAGCACAAGCGTGCTCGCAAGGGATAAGAGATAAGATACGCCCCTTATCAATGCACCATGTTTAGCAGCCCTTCCCAGAAAGTCGATTCGGCCGCGAGCGAGCGAACACTTTGCCCATCGACTAGCGACGACATTACACTATACTACTGCCTACTTGCATCTCATCCGATCTTTCATTATCATTACCTCCCCGATAAGCTCCCGCGCTATCGTTTAATCCACAACGTAATCCAAGACCACCAACGGCGATCTAACCCCGACGAAACCCACCGACCGCCATTGTCAGCAGCAGGACTCAACATTGGAACGAGCCCTTTGCCATACCCTGTCCCACTCCTCAATGCTCCAAGTCGCGAACCCTACAGCGGAGCGCATCCACCAGGCGCACTTCCAACCTCGACAACAAAGCTCGCATCCTCCGTTCACGCTGTCTGTTACACGACCAGCATCGTCGGCCGCGAACGACTCGCCTGGACAACAGCACAAGTACGGGTCTGCGCATATACCAGCACTCGCGGCATTGGCATCCCTAGCCGCTGCCAGCGCGCCTGCTGCGCCAGTGAAGAGAGAAAGTGTTAGGTGAGTGATCGTCGAGATGGATAAGATAAGAGATGCTTTCGGCAACGGTCGCAAGAGACGAGGTGAGCCTTCAGGAGAGCTCAAGGCCATGCGATACCAAACAGGATACTGTAGATGATCCATACCAAGATCGTAAGCTGTATAGAAGTTGGTGGAGTGAATTCAGGCAGCTCTCCCTCAATTGCACTGCTGAAGGATGAATGCATGGTGGGAGGTGCCGAGAAATGGCCGAAGACAAGCGCGAGTCGCAATTGCACGTTGGGGATGCACAATCGACTGACCATTCTTTCTTCCACAGCGAACACTCCGACACCATGAGCCAGCCACAATACGCGCCAGCCGCAACTGCAGGCGGTCAGCAGAATGGTCCAGTGAGTTTGATATTACCATCCAGAATCCATCTCACGCGAGCGACACTCTCACACGCCTCGTTTCGCGCGTTATCGCCATATCGATTGTGTTATCGATATCTTCCCGAATACGATCGATAACCATCGCCCATCACTCCTCGGCGAACCTTGATGAAGACGTGTATTTGCTAACGAGAGATGACTACAGCCCGTCTGCCAAAACTGCACAACCTCCACCACACCGCTCTGGCGCCGCGACGAGTCCGGCTCCGTCCTCTGCAACGCCTGCGGCCTATTCCTCAAACTCCACGGTCGCCCACGACCCATCTCGCTCAAGACCGACGTGATCAAGTCGCGCAACCGCGTCAAGACCTCGCAGACACCGCGCAAGCACGATCGCAATGGCAATCTCGCCGATAGCCCTCAAAACCACTCCCAGCCAGGCCCAGGCTTCCCAGCGGCGCATCCTGATGTAGCGCACGCCCATGGTGGAGCGCAAGGATACCCGCCTCAAGGCCTCCCACATACCGCGCAGATGGGCGGTGGCTTGTCACACGCGCAAGCACACGGACAAGCGCAGGACCGCGTCGTTTCGCCGGGAACCTCTCTCAGCCGCAGTGGCACACCGTCCCAACATCAGAACCCCAACATTGCGCCTCAGCACATCTTCGATACAGTCACCCTACCCAACGACTCTTTTGCGTCGCCAGCGCCTCATCATCTCGAGACACCGCAGAACTTCGACGCGCTGGCTGCGCATAACAATGCTCTGCGAACTCGTGTCAGTGAGTTGGAGGTGATCAACGATCTGTTTAAGGGCCGAGTCAGCGAGCTGGAAACCTCGGAGCAGGAAGCGAGACAAGAAGTGGAAGCTCTCAAGCGCGAGGTTGAAAGGCTCAAGAGAGGAAGCGCCGAAGTGGTCGCAGACACCACTACCACCGCAGAAGCGCAAGACGAGGAAAGAGCCACAAAGAAGGCCAAGTTGAACGACAACCACGACAACGATAGCGGAGAGGCAGGATTCGCGGAGTTCACCAGGGGAGATGACTCGACGCACGAAGCGGTGCAGGAAACCGAGTCGGCGGAGGCCAAGCAGTGAAAAGGCTGCAAGACGACAACTATGCTCGCAAGCCCAACACCTGTTGGGCTCGCTAGCAGCCGAAAGTTTTTGCTCACCAATTTCTTTTCCGTTATTCTTCGCAGCACATATACCCAGCCCTGACGCTATGCCCTGGCGGCTGTGTACGGCCAATGGCAGCGTGGAGGCTAGCATTCACATCAACATCAACATCAGAAATCTCAGCTTAGCTATAATTTAATTGCAGGAACTGTGTCTTGGTACCACACACGTTTTTTTGCCTTCCTCTTACTTCACGGATCGATGGAGACTAATCCTCAATGTCTGTTCAAGCTATGTGGAACTTGGTATATGGGCAGTTCTTGTAATCTTTATATGCTACCAATCACATCGGGGTCCAATGTATTTTCGGTTGAACACGTTCAACACCACAACGCAACACACCAGACCATGATGCTCGCACTCACCGCAACAGTCCATGCAAGAACGCAGTAGCCCGTGCCTGCAACCCAAGACCCGCATGCCACAAACCCGCCAAAGTCTCAACGCTCGCACCGCCACCCGACCTCCGCAGATACAAAGCAATCAGCGCAGCAAGCACCGCCGTCCCAGTCACGAGTACCGGCCGCCTATATCTCTTCACCAGCACCCTCGCCCGCTCAAGCTGCTTCTGCCTAACTTCCTGCGTTCTAATATCAGCAGCATGGCGCTGAAAAAATCTCTCGCCGTCGCGCAGGGATTGCTTGGCGAGAGCATATGGGTCGCGGGTGGTTTTTAGCACGCTGTTGGAGGAGATTTGCCACCAGGCAAAGCCGCCGAGGCAGTTTGGAGGATGCGCGGCGTAGAGAGAGGAGGCGGAGGCGATAAGGGCGTCGAGGTCGAGGGGTTTGGGCAGTTTGGAGAGGATGGAGTGGAGCATGTCGTGTTCGTCTGCTTCGAGGGAGAGCAGCTCTTGTTTGCGGGAGAGGATGATCTGGGGTGATCGGATGGGTTAGTCATGTGGTGGGCGAATCTTGGAAGTGGGCTAGTACTCACCGTTGCATATAGGTAGATCGAGACGACGGCCTCGTTGGTCAGGAGGTAGTCGAATAGCCGGGCGATGTCGCCATATTCTTGAATCTCATGTGCATACAGCGTCAATGTAGCAGGCAAAGCAAAGTAAAACGGTGCCGTTTCACTCAAATGAGCATATAGCTCAGCGTCTGCAGCTTTCAAGATAGCCGGCAGCAACTGCAAATGTGATAAGGCGCCAGCCATAGTCGGCAGCATGAAATCACGGATCCTCAACAATGATAGCCGCGCGGCGGCTGCGGGAGCTGCTTCTGCGCCAAGGACGAGGAGCAACACCTGCACGATGTCGTGGTAGCCCTGGAAATAGCAGAGCAGCGGATGGCGTCGCAGTGTCTCCGTGATGATATTGGACAGTTCCCGCTTGCGTGCATCTATCCGCTTGTCGGACTCGTCTGGCCAGTGATCGGATTAGTCAGTGACAGGTGTGCACAAAATATTGATTTTGTTTTGTCCAGCGAGATCATATGCACCTACCTGTTGGATAATAGACGAACGAACGGTTGACATCCAGCTCGACCTGGCCTTCTTCTCGATGTTCTGGCAATCCTTTCCAGTCTATACCGGAGATGTTCGGGCTAGGCTCGACGCCTAGCACCAACGGCCCTACAGACGGGGGATCAGCTCTGCTGTAGGTGGCAAATACCAACACCTTCTGCTTACTAGGCACATACAGACTATGCGGCGTACCTCGTCGTCGATGAATCCTCCCGGCGAAGCTGCCAGGCGGCCCAATGCATCCAAGTCGCGTGTTTCAGTCGCGTTGATGATTATCTGTACTTGGGCTTCTTCGTCATCGGACAGAGGCTTGTTCCTGGATGCAGACAGAGGTGGTACTTGTGTTTCGAGGGCCTGTGACGTGCAGACCTGTGCTTCGACCTTGTCGTTGCTTGTTGTTACGTCTGGGATAGCGTCGTCCATTGTTGTTGAGCCGGTGGCAGCCGTCTAGCATGAAGACGCGAGCACTGCAGAGGAGGTCCTAGCGCTTAAAGTGCTGGCGGCGTAGAATTGCCGTCTCTCGTTGAACGAAGGCAGGGAGGGTATCAAGAAGCACGTCGAGCAGGGATTCGTGCAGAAGGAGCGCCAGCCGGTGGTGGATCGCTGCTTGCGTGCAGTAGTCTTACAGATCAGGAATACACACTCTTGACTCGCGATCTCCAACGGCAAGAGGTCCCGGCGCGTCGGGAGTCGATGTTGTGGCAATTAGATGTGTGAGGTCGAGAGGTGGTGGGACTGGAAGCTCATGTTGGTGCGACCAGCCGACGGGACTTTGGACATGGCATGCCAGGCCGGTGACATGATTGCTTCCTTCCAGCTTCCAGCTGTGTGCCTTGTAGTCGAGGAGGCGACAGGTCGCATCGACAACACCCGTCGCATCTTGTATAGCTCTAGGCAAATGTACATCTGTGCAGTGATAGCCGTCTATCTCTCTGTCCAGCTCACATGACCAGTGGCAGGCGTCGCCCTCGACGCTACACTCACACAGACAACACCCGGTGGCGCGGTGGGTGCGCGGTCAGACGCGCTACATAAACAAGCCGCGAGCCATATTCCCACCGCAGAGGCCTCCTGCCGTGTTCAACACCTCCAGTGCCTGAGATTCCAACCGCAGCGCTGCATGCATTCATGCGTTGTATCGCCTGCCTCGCCTGTATTTACTGGTCTGCGCAATAGGGCTCCTTGGACTGCTTCGCCACGCCCAAATTCTTCCACTGCGGACCCCACCAAAACGCCGCGAAACAACAACACAGTCTCGTAGCACAGCTCACGCAAGGGCGTCTGGTACTCCATGGGCTTTGCAGGGCTATCGCCACCGACACTTCTGGACATACCAGTCACTGGAAGGATATAGCATCCATTCAACCAGCTCTCGTATTTTCGGTCACTCTTCAAAACATCTCAACCTCGCTTCAGCCTGGCTCTCCCCACATCTTACTCACATAACATGTTTTCATGATGGGCTCCGTCCAGCCCCCAAATACGCCCACGTCAAGGCCTGGCGTGCTGACCAAAACCATCGTTCGCACGCCGGTGGTCAACTTCATCCTGCATGCCCGTATTCGCCATCAGGATCTCAATGACGTCGTCTTCGTTGGAGAGGATTTTATCCACATCAAGCAGGTCAAGCACAACGGCCATCTGGAACACATAGTCACGAAAGACGACTTCGGCTCTAAAATCCTGGCAGCAAAGACTTTCAGTCTTGACCACGATCCGCCCAGCAATGGAGACGAGTTCATAAAATCGGAGCCGGAGAGTAGCAAATGTGGAACAGCAACGTCAAATTTGCCGCCACAATTCATCGTTCTCACTCTTGACTCGGAGGACTTAGTCTTCCTGTACCTGAAACAACAGAACGATGGGTCCTACGAGTTCGCTCATCAAACATGTCCGATGCCGACTTTCCGCCACGCAGTTCACGGGGTTGGGGCCCATCTTACCGTAGACCCAGCATCACGTGCCTTAGCAGTCGCGTCGCGCGAGAAGGAGCTCGTCATCTACGCCGCAAAACCTACAGACCTCATTCGAAGTGAGCTTGAAGCAGATAATCCAGATTGGTACCCCGTGTCCACCCACGTTGTTGAGTCTTTGACTGGTCGAATCCAGCACCTGGAATTCTTGCACCCGCCCGACAACGACCCCGACCATGTCATTCTTCTCCTCATTCTGGTCGATCAACGAAGGACGAAAGCTCTTCTGATCGACTGGCAGGCGACTGACCTTGGACATGCTCGTGTGCACCTTCCCCAACCCATGGAAGCCGAACGGGCGGCCTCAAATCTTCTAGTTCCATTGAGAAATGCTGCATTCCTCATGATCACAGGCAGCGAAATGAAGCTACACAAAAACATTCTCTCGGGTTCAATGAGTAGTATGTCTCTAAACCCTGATGTTGGCGAAGCCAAGTGTCCCGGTAGCTCCCCGAAACGACCTATCTGGGCGAATTGGTGCAGGCCTCTACGAAACAAATCGGTCAAGCATGGCCAAGACATCGTCTACATCGCTCGAGAAGACGGAATCGTCATCCTTGCCGAAATCACGAGCATGGACGCAATCCACGTAAGCCATGCTGGTGATGTTGGATGTCACGTCGGGACAGCGTTTGCATCGCTTGGCGACCCAAGCGATCCGGACATTCTAGCAGTGGTGGGGAACATGAGCACTGGGCGGGTAGTGCACATGGGCAATTGGCCTTCGCCACTCCCAATCGCCGACATGACCAGGGTCGACACCATGGAGATGCAAGACAGTGAGACTCTGCCAAATTGGGCTTCCAGCATTGACATGGTCGTGTCGAGACTCCCGCAGTCACACAGCAGGTCACCACGCTTGAGGGATGCAGTCATCGTCACTTCGGGCCGAGAACCACATGGCGCTATCACAGAACTTCGAAAAGGCTTGGAGGCACGTGCGGCAACATATTTCGAGCTTGAAGGCTTGAAAGGTACGACTGGTGCTTGGGTGTTGCCTAACATCTCGACCGGGTCTGTTCTGATGCTTCTGTCCACACCCTCATCCACTCGCGTGATCGACTTTTCTCCTGATCTAGGGGAAGTGGACGTCCTAGATGAACACGATACGACTGTTATGGCGCTAGACCAGCGTACTCTGCTCGCAGGCATGTTTGACAACAGCCACTTAGTGCAGATAAGTGAGCGCTCAATTTGCACCACCGCGACCCTGTCGGCCAATTTCGAAGACCGATCACGGTGGGAAGCTGGTGACGGAAACTCCATCATTGCAACTGCTATTGAGCCCAGTCTCAATTGCGCCGTGGTCATCAGACGAGGCCATGGGCACTCTGAGCTCATAGCGTTCAAGCACCATGCACCAACAGCCAACCAGGAGTCGGACGACTCGGTTGAGGGCATTCAAGAGCTTCCGAGTTCAACGAGATTACGAGAAGAACCGCTCTGCCTGGCAACAACTGTTTACCAGGACCGCATCGTTGGGGCATTCGCAACAGTTGATGGCAAGCTCGAGCTCTTCGCACTTGACACAGAGACATTCTCGAATCTGGCACTCTTAGACTCGTTGCAGATTGTCGAAGACAAGCACAGCTTATGTGACCATATTGTGCTGCTGCAGTCGTCGTCAACGGGATCGACGCCATCTGGCGGGCTCCTGGCTGTCTGCGGCCTGCGAGATGGCAGAATCGTCTCGGTCAAGATTGAGCCTAAGGCTGGAGCACTCGCATTCGAAGCTAATCACAGCACTCGCTTGGGGCACGAGACCGTAAGGCTGCATCAACAAACTGGTGAGACCAAAAAGGCATATGCTTTCAGTGGGCTCGACACCTGCGTTCTTCAATGGAACGGCACAACACCCCAATCACTCGACATACGAAACCTTTGGGTTTCGGATAAACAGCGGCCGCAGCTTGCTCAAGGCGCCATCACGACTGTCTCCGCTATGCCATCTGGCGACTACTTGAGCAGAACCGAGCTAGTTGGAGCACATGCTGGATTCCTGGTCGTGGTGTCCTCTAGCGAAGTCTTGCTTACGTCTGTTGATGACAGTCCGACCGTCGTACCAAGACAAATCCAAGTCACAGGAACCCCCAATCGATTGATCTACGCTGAGCAGCAGCGCAGTTTTGTATGCGCTTCAATGTGCACTGGAGTCCGCTCATTCCCATCCGACAGACGAAACGCGCAACCGGAAGAGCGTCGACAGATTTGGCCTGTCATCGAGTTTATTCCCGCTGACAAGGACAGTGTATCGTTTTCTTACGATCTCCAGCCAGGCGAGCGAGTCTACGCGCTACTTGAATGGTCTTTCCAGAAGCTTGGCAAGACATATTCCTCCATCATGGTGGGTGGCAGCTACATCAGACAAAAATCGGATCAGCAGCCGCAGCAAAGAGGTCGCATCTCATTCCTGCAGCCATCCAACCGAAATTGGCAAGTGGAGGACGTGAAAGAGGCCCGATCTGTATTGTTCGACGAGCCTGTGTACGCGCTTGCCTTGTACGATGAGATGACCTATGTGGTATGCACAGGCTCGAGTGTCCGGCTCTCTCGGTTCGATACTGATATGAGCAAATGGGAGAGCATCTGTGCACCGCTCCAACTGGCCAACAAAGGCACCTCAATCACGGTATCTGGCACGCTGATCTACATATCTACTGCTAGTGAAGGCTTGATCACCCTCCGACTGAACCATTCGCCTTCACGCAACGAGGATGTAACTTACCCATACAGCCTAACGCTCATCGCTCAACCACCTCGCGCGGATCGTCCACTCAATCACACAATCGTTCCCATAGCCGCAGATACCCACCTCGCACTCGTTGGTACAATTGAACAGAGCTTGCTCGGACTGACCTCTCCCGCGCCCAATGCTTTAACCCGGCACCGCACAGCACTGCTGTTTGAAGCACAACTTCCTCGCTCTATCAGCAGGATCAAGCAAGGCTCAATCAGCCCTCTCTGGGCTCCTACACCGCCTCCCGGCGTCTTGGCTTCCAACATCGTCGGCCTCTCCACCGATGGATCGGTGACAGGTATCAGTATCATAGACGAAGCTCTCTGGCGCCGTCTCTTCTGGCTCCAACGCGTGCTGGAATGGGATCAGCATTTCTCGCCACACAAGCCCGAGTTCCCGATCTACGGAGTCGATGCTGAATGCTCCGAATCTCTCAGAGGCAGGGCCCGAGGCCTGCCCATTGGCTTTGCTTCTGGGTCCACGGCTGAGGTTGCACTTTTCTCGCGTGATTACATCCGTCCCGAAGGCGACAGGCATATCGACGGAGATATTGTAGCCAGAGTCCTGCAGCCAGGCGGTGCGGAGAAGTTGAGAGCGGCTTTGAGGACTCTGGCGGAGAGGGACGATCAAATTGGCGAGTGGGTTGAGCAGCATTTGGATGAGCAGCTGGAAGAGGCGGAGGTCATTGTCGAAGAGGTTAAGACTTTGACGAGGATATGGATGTAGGGATCAATGGGGTCGCGTGATGGGTTGGAAATATTTCAACACCGGCGTGTGTGGCTCCTGCTGGGTTGGTACGGGACATGGAAGGATTGGGATGGTTTAGTAGCTGAGGCGCAATTGGGCCGTGGTGGTCTTTCACATGCGGTTACTGGGCGCTAGGTCTATGATCTATAGATGCTTTAATGCATTCTTGCGTCCGATCTAGCGCGAATTCTCAAGACCAAGATCACTTCCTCCCTAGCTTTAGAATCTATTCATCACATAGATGACGTTCCTTCACAACTACATCTTCACATATCCTGGAAGAACACGAAATCACGCCAAACATCCTCATCAAGGACCGCAGACAACGACCTGTCAGATATTGGCAGCCCGTCGTAGGCGCCAGCGAAATCGCCCCCAAAGACCTCCCGTACACCACTACCATCGGCACGTTCTCGGCCATGCATCATTGGACCTTGCTGCTGAACACTCTCGTCTCCACGCATTATCTCATCGCGTGAAACACACCCAGTCGACGCCTCCGCCGCCAATTCCGCAACTTGAATCTCGTGATCCTGCGCCAAATTGATAGTCTTCTCCAAAGCGGCGTAGCTCTCGCGCGAATGCGTGCTGCGTCGCGCCTCGTGTTGCACGACGCGGTCGTATAACTTCTGCATTACGCCGACGACGTCCAAAAGACCGCGGCCCATCTTCCATAATTCGCTGAAGCGCTGCAGATCGTTCATGTTCTCGGCCAGCAGCGTCTTCGGCTCCTCCCCTCGACTAGCGCAGGAAGACGGCCGGCTCATAGCAGGGAACTCCACAGCGTACATGTTCATCAGCGTTGCGGTGAAGATGCAGAGGCCGCTGAAGGGCGTGTAGTGTTGCGGATCGAGGTGCCGCATTGCGCGCATTAGGTTGGAGATGTTGCGGACTGCAGCGAAATGTTCGGTTGCGTTGCGTTCCCACCAGCCGGGGGGAGCTTCTTCTTGGAAGATTGGGGCGTCGATAGGACCGCGGTAGGTGGTTTCTTGGGTTGGGAGGAAGGGGATGAATTCGCGAGAGAGCCAGATTATGCTATGGATAACGTGTGATGGTTAGTGTGGAGTTTTGGAGGATCCTCGCGAGGGTGTGGCGTAGTCTCACCTGAGATAGTAGACCAGATTCAAATGGACAACAGGCGCAGCTTGGTGCATATACACATGCGCCATGATAGAAGTTTCGGGATACTTGTGGCGCGGATCATGTGCATCTCTCCACGACTGCAACTCTCCTCTCATGACTGCCCACTGTGAGGTTGGTCGCCACGGACTGTTGTCGACATCAACCATGCCCGGTTGCTTCCGACCTCCCAGAGCGACCCACTGGTGGATTTTGGACCATATGTTCATGCCGAGAGCGAGCATACGAACAAACACGGGCTTTTGTAGTTCCAAGTCACGAAGTAGCGCGTAATCGACATCTCCTTGATTCATGATCTTGTGAGCTGCATTCGCTGGGGAAGAGATGGAATCAAACAGGAAATCATTATCGCTTGTCGGAAATGGTGGGATCGGTTCCCGTAACGTCAGGAGAGTTGGTCTTCCTCTGCCATTGCCGACTTGCTTCTCCAGCAAGGCGCAGGACCAGTATGTCCGGCACTCGACTTCGGGCAATTCACACGCGATATGCTGAGAGGATCGCAAGAGAGTGACTTGCAGTTGGTCTTTTGTCGCCAATAGTGACTGCAGCATTCGAATGGCGATACCCACGTATACCCATGCTGAGTACGTGTGCCCTTCGCCCCATTCGTGCAAAGCTATGAGATGGTAGGCTTGAATTAGAGCTAGAGACGGAGGGTCTGTGAGACAGTGCTGTAACTCGGCCATAACGAACCAAGGCTGTTCCGGTATGTCGTCGGTGATCTCATTCTTGAGGTATCTTGCTGTTACGGCAAAAAGCGCCATTGACTTCAGCCTGTGGTGGTGGGAAAGTGCGTTGCTGGGCACGTCCAACTCCTCTGGGTGGTTGTACGCATACTCAGGAAAGTGACACCTGAAGACAATGACAGCACGGGTCCAAATGGTCGAAGGATACCTGTCAAACTGCTGTTGAACGTTCGAAAGGGAATTTGATGGCATAGGTGGCAGAGCCAGGTTACTGCCGAAAGCCTCCGACGGAATAGCTGGGGGAAGTTCGTCGACAACGATGGACCGAGACAACCGATCATCATTATCCCTCGTCTCTCTTCGATCTGCTCGTGTGTTGCGAGGGCCAGCTACATGAGAGATCTTTACTCCAGTAATCCTTTGCGGCCTGCTTAGAATACAAGTCTCAATGCTGCCGCTTTTGACACAGCCGCGGCAAGGTGCTTGGCCATCATTCACGCATTTGACCTTGGAAGAGCTTTGAGCCTCAGTCAGCTTCCATATTATAGGATTTATATGCTACGTATAACTTCACCGACAGCTACAATCATTGTCAGCTCTAGAGCGTCAATTGAAGCCATTGGAAGAGAGCCGTGATTACCGCTTGCACGCCAAGCTAGATCGCATGCTGAGGCGTGACTGGGACACGCTAAGTAAGATTTGTGTGATCGCAGTACATCATCGGAACCGGGACAAGAGAGCGCGTTTCGGCATGGGATGGTGAAAGTGGAAGGGGAAGTTTAAGTCGAAAGCCGTGTCGGATTCAAGATGGCGTGAGATGAAACCCGAGTCGGCTTTGAAGAACACGTCATTGCCGTTTTCCCGAACCAAACCCCAAACAGATTGAGGTTGATTCGTGTTTCCGTTCGCCCATTTTGGAATGCGAGAAATGGCATTGCACTGGTATGTATCTAGTGAGCTACCATGTTGAAGGTCATGGGATATTGTAGACTCGTGTCAGCTGGAACAGGAATAGACACTCTACCAAAGATCGACTCCTCAAGCGCAACTCGATGCAAGCCATCGTGGGATTGCATGGACATACAGTCCCTCCTGCTTAGTATGCCTGCCTGGTAAATGCCTAAATATTGGGCAGTCCTGCTGGCCATATGCCCAAAACCTTCATCTCAACTTCTAAGCCGAACCCGAAGCCGAAGATAATGGGAGATAGGCTTCTCAATGGATCATTCAGAGGCAATGCCTGAATTGATTTCCTATAAATACGGCATTTGGTATAGAAGGTCCTACCCAACACTTAGATGCGTCAGCCGATACTGCTGCACTGACTCCATCTCATACAGATTCATTCCGACACCAATCATCATGTCACCCCATGCTTCACCAACAGAGGAATGCTCTATGCCAGAACGAGAGGTTTCAGAACCACTTGTAAAAGCTAGAGAGCCTGGGCTTATGCACAGGAGCCTCAATGCTCGGCCTCACGTCGTCACATTAGCATCGGGCTGCTATCTATTCTTGGAGAACAGGCAACGCATCTTAGATGGCTGTGCGGGCGCTGCAGTCGCGGTTATTGGCCATGGCTCGCAGATCGTGGCAGATGCCATGGTTGAACAGAGCCGCAAGGTATCATACGTGCACACGCTTGCCTATACGACGTCAGCGGCCGAAGACCTGGCAGATCTACTGCTGGAGGGTAACCCATTCGGGTTCAGCAAGGCCTTCTTCGTCGGGTCTGGCAGTGAGGCGACCGACTCTGCCGTCAAGCTGGCCCGACAATACTTCTTTGAGAAAGGCCAAACGCAGCGGACCAAGTTTGTGTCGCGCCAGCAGGCTTATCACGGCAACACTGTGGCTGCCATGAGCCTAAGTTCGAATATGGCACGACGCGTACCATACGAAAACGCAATCACGCTGCCCGGCGTGAGCTTTGTCAGTGCGGCGAACGCATACCGGGGCCAGCTGGTCGACGAGACAGAGGACCAGTACGCTACCCGACTGGTCGATGAGCTTGATCAACACTTCCAGTCGCTCGGGCCAGACACGGTGGTGGCTTTCGTGGCTGAGACTGTGGTCGGTGCTACTGCTGGGTGCCTCACGTCACCAAGAGGCTACTTCAGTGGAGTTCGGCGGCTGTGCGATCGGTACGGCATCCTATTGATCCTCGACGAAGTGATGTGCGGCACTGGTCGGACTGGCACTTACTTTGCCTTCGAGCAGGAAGGCGACGATGTCGTACCAGACATTGTCACTATTGGGAAAGGCTTGGGAGGCGGCTATGCACCGATTGCGGGAATCCTGATTCACAAAGGTATTGTCGACTCGCTACGCCGGGGCAGTGCCAGCTTCAACCACGGACATACCTACCAGGCGCATCCCATGAGTTGCGCAGTTGCATTGGCAGTCCAGAAAGTCATCAAGGACGAAGACTTGGTGAGAAGTTGTGCTGCTAAAGGTCGCGTGCTCGAACGCATGCTTCAGGAAGCTTTTGCGCATCATGAATACGTCGGCGAAATACGCGGCAGAGGTCTCTTCTGGGGCATTGAGTTTGTCGCGGATCGTGGAACGAAAAAGCCTTTCAAGGCGAGCTTGGATGTCGGACCCAAGATTCAACAGAAAGCATTCGACCTTGGGCTAGCAGTGTATCCTGGACGCGGTACTGTTGACGGATGGGTTGGTGATCACATTCTTTTGGCACCTCCGCTCGTGATAAAGCTAGATGAGCTCATTTCTATGGTCAATATTCTGAAGGAAGCGGTTGCGGCGGTCTTTAGCGAGATCTAGACTTCGAGCGACTGCACGTTGTAAATTGCGCTCTTGTGATTTTCTAGAACCACTGATAATAATGCTGCTTGCGGATATCATAAGCATGGACGTCTCCGGAAGTTTGAACTTTGAGTCATATAAGGTCCTTGAGCTTATCGCATGCATAATATATACATTAGAACACTGGCGTGATTGGTGGGCCTCATATCGACAATGCTTGTGGGCCAGCTTACACTTTCGCCACTGGTGTATTGCAATTTACCAGATCTTCATCGGCGTAGTGCTCCGCCATAAACTTTCTTGTATCGAACCAATAGTCAAATTAGTGGAGTATATCAGTCTTGGGCACCGGATCAAATGCGCAACGAGGTCGGCGAGAGGTCGCTGGCGAGAGGAGACGATTCGAAGGTATGAGAACTCACCATCTGACTTCCTAGAACGTGCTATAATTTACAGTCAGCGATATATCCGAGTCTTCCCCAATCGGTTTTTCCACATACCCTGCCTACACCCCAACTTAACTCGTAGCCCTGGCCTGTCAGATACTGGTTTCCAAACTGCTTTACATCAAAGTCGTGCACCTCAAAAGCAGCATGAGCAACATCCGGTTCGTTTCCAGGCTTCACCATCTTGATGAAGAACGCATGATGATTCGCGTAGTCCTCGCCTTTGTCCACGTGAAAGAAGCAGATAATGGGTTTCTCGCCGCGAAAGACAATGTCGCTTGGTGCCTAGAGATGGTGGTCGTATACCATTCGACCATCTCCTCGTACGCGCCTTCCGGGTAAGTGACACCACAATGACCCCGTCGGAATACCGGCACTGGTCCAGGCTCAAATCTCTGGAATCTGCCTTTGCGATGTTTCTCGTCTTCGTAGTTGATGGTGAGCTTCTCAAGCTGCCGTGGCTCTGCCGCCTTCTCTCGCTAGCCATGAATTAGGTGGACGAGATGTCCGGCTGGATCCTTGAGTGCCACGATCGCTCCTCCGGCTGGACCATGTAGCTCGCATGCTGGGCCAGTGCAACTTGAGAGTTGTGTTGCTCGCTGAAATTCATCCTTGCCGTCAACAACGTGTGTGGCTCCTCCGAAGTAACTCGAGCGAGTCTGCGACTGATACGCGACATAGATGAAGGGTTCTACGCCGTAGCCTTTGAAGTGGATTACTTCTCCGGAACTTCTGCAGCGATCTCCATACCGAAGTCGAGGAAGAACTTCTTTGTAGCTAATAGGTCCGCATGGTGATAGATTACAAAGGCGGTCTTTAGCAGTTGTATTGGTTTGGTTGCCATGTCGGAATGATGACTTGGGCGACATCTTTGTCTCGGGCGAGAGAAGTGGATCTTGCTGGTTGCATTTCGCGGACGCTTGTTAGCGATCTCGAAAGGAACAGATTGCTACCATTGGTGAAGCAGACCGTATCGCCATATAACAGACGATCCATTAGTAGACTGTACGGACGATAGCACCTGTACTTGTCTACTTGATGTTGCAGATAATCTTGCCCTTCGTCTGATTACTTTCCATCAGCTTGTGCGCTTCAACAATCTCTGTCCACAGATAGATCTTTTCGATCATCAACTTGAGCTTGCCAGCTTCTATGAGGGGTAAGATCTCTTTGACAAACAGCTTGCAAAGCTCCGCTTGATACGCTTCGTCCCGGCTTCTCAAACTGCTTCCTCTGACACTGACCCGTTTGCGAACGAATGCCGAGATATTGAGGTTCGATACCGTGACTCCACTCATTGCCGCAAGGGCAACAACTGTGCCATCCTTGGCCAGTGCGTCAAGGTTCTGCTGGAAGTGGCTCGCACCAACAAAGTCGACGATGATGTCCACACCTCGACCACCAGTTGCCTCCAGGACTGCTTGCGAGAAATCCTCCTCTTTGTAGTTGAACCCTTTTGTAGCGCCTAAAACTTTCTCACAGAATTCGATCTTCTCGGCTGAGCTGGTAGTGATGTACGTCGCTTTGGCGCCTCTCGCTACGGATAGCTGGACCCCGGCAATTGAGATGGAAGAGGCGCCTGCATGCCACAGAATGGTTTTACCAGCGGCGAAACCGCCCACAAGGTACATGGCTTGAGTAACCGTCATCCAGGCCTGTATAATTGTGTTAGCTTTTGACTTTCTCGCAGCCCATATGATAAGTTTACCTCTGGTATGGCAGCTGCCTCTTCCCAGGACAGGCTGGCTGGCTTTTGTATCAATGTGCCTGCTTGTATGGCAACGTACTCCGCATAAGCACCACCATAGGTCAAGCCGAAGACTTCATCTCCTACCGCAAATCGATCGGCAGCTTCTGCACTGACTTCGGTGACGATACCGGAGCATTCTACGCCCAAGATGGGTCCGGCTTGAGGGGGGGCAGGGTATTTTCCGAGGCGTTGGCTCAGATCCATGCGATTAAGCCCGAAGGACTTGACTTGCACGAGTACCTCTCCCGGAGCTAGTATAGGCTTTAGGACCTCATCAATGAACAGCGCTTCGGCCGGGCCTTGCTGGCCACGAATATCTGTACCAGTCTAAGTGATCCAAGAACTTTAGGAAGATAGCTAAGGAAGGTGACCTACTGATCGCTTTCATCATGTTGAGCTTTGGAGACCTGGCCCTCAGTGTCTCGGCTCTATGGGCTGATACAAAGATTAGAACAGAGTGTGTCTTGACAGATTGGCGAGGAGATCCACTTGTGAGCTGCTTGGCAATCGAAATAATTGATGCGGATAATCTATTAAGTCGTTGTTTCTGTGAGCATTGCCTCTTATGCCCTGCAGCTATATTTCTCGTGTTAACCACTATCCAAATATACCAGTCTCGACCTCTTCCACTGTGACTGACGATAGCATGTCGCCATAGCACTTTACCCAACCGACGTTGCTTACTCAGCATCGGGACTTCTGAGAGGCCGAGCGTTGGCGACCAGATTGCCAAGCTGCGCAACGCCGCAGAACTGTTGCAACACACCACCATGATCAAGCCAATGTCTAGTTCAACTTGTCGAGGTGGTCGTTGTACTTTCTGATCCACCCAGATACACATGTGCAGCACTCTGTGCCGCGAGGTCCCCCGCTGTCACTCTTGCCCCTATGTTGCCCGCAAGCCCGTTTACCATCTATGCTACCGATACGGCATTCAAAAGAGCAAGGAGACCGTGGGCACCAGAAAGAACGTCATGAGAAGCGCTGGAAGATGAGATACTTCGTAGGGGACAATGCGCCTAGTAGCTGCACCGTACAGCTCTCGATTTTCGTCAAGAGTCTATTAAAGCCTAGGCCCTTGTCCTGGTTTATAGCCATAGGGTCGATGGTATATGATGGGACATTCTCCATTTGAGTCTCCATATTGACAATGCTCGAACGCACACGTCTCTTTTTTGATGCACCTGATAAAACTAGGGAGGCTTCGAGCTTCCGAGCCATCATGCAGATCTATCGATCATGAGATGGCACTCCATCTCCTCGCATTGTACAAATATGGCATTGCAAGGCTCTATCACGA
Source organism: Melanodothis sp. VS III C KN 2 (assembly GCA_019775565.1). Taxonomy (NCBI): domain Eukaryota; kingdom Fungi; phylum Ascomycota; class Dothideomycetes; order Cladosporiales; family Cladosporiaceae; genus Melanodothis; species Melanodothis sp. VS III C KN 2. The sequence goes on from JACWFM010000014.1 coordinate 143,894, forward strand.
ACCACTAGCATCTGGCGTATACATTCTGTCAACTGAAACGTATAACCCCCACCACGACGAACACCCTTGGACAACCAGACATTCGACGGCAGCCGCATCCGACTCGTACCAAAGCCCTTGATCTAGTACGCATACCTAGAGTTTGGATGATCATCACCAAGATTACCACCATCTGCGCCCTCTAGCCCCCAATTCCGCAAACCAGCATCTCTCCGCTTATTCTCCTGCCGCAAATCGAAAAGGAAGACAGCAGAAGCGATAGCAGAAACCCACAAAGAGTCCAAGACTCACCCCAAACCCAGTAGTATACTCCGGACTCTCACAAGTAACGTAATAATTACTCGCGACGATACCTCCACAATTGCCAGTCCCAACCATCATCGCCGACGAGATGGATCGCTTGTAATGTCCCACCGCGTTATTCTGCGCCCATGCGGTTACGATCGGGTGCGCGACAAAACCCCCAGTCGCAACCAGGAACAGAGCTGCGTATTTCGATTCAACTGGAATGTGAGTATACTTCAACATGACAGCATATCCTGCGGTCGCAGTCACGATTCCAGCAAAGGCGAACCTAAAACGATGCCGCAACCGGGCAGACAATGCGGCAGTAGCAACAGATGCGACAGCTGCCACGACGAAAATCGGTATGCTGCGCACCTGTGCTGCTTCGGCTTTGTAGCCCATTTCGTTGAGAATGGTCGGCGTGAAAAAGCTCAGGGAATAGCTGTTGTTGACCACAGCCATGTACATGATGATGTTGGTGTAGACCTTCCAGTCGGTGAACACGCACTTTGCTGCGGACTTGTCCAGATGATCCATGCGTACGTCTGACAGATCGTCTGCCAATCGCGCGATGACAATGGCTCTTTCTTCTTCTGTGATGAATTTGTCTGTCTCGGGCCAGTCGGGAATGACCATCCAAGCGATAGAAGCGACGAGTACAATGAAAGCGCCTTCGCTGCACGTGATATCCGTAACGTTAGGAGGACTCCGCTGAGAGTGGCTGAAGCTTACAGAATAAAAATCCACGGCCAGCCATTATAGCCTCGGGTTCCAGCTATACTTGGAAATGCCGTATACGAGCAGTCCACTGAAGCTGCCTGCCAGGATCGAAGACGAGAAGAAGAAGTTGAACCGCCACTGCAGCTCGTATCTCTTGTCCATGACGAAATCAAGTATGAACATCCAGAGAACATGCCGGTCTCGAAAAACCCCACAAGGAGTCGGCAAGCGATTGGATTTCTGAGGTTCTTGACGAAGCCTTGTCTCATTGTTGCTATGCCCCATAGGCCCATGAATGTCGCTAGATAGATAGCGGGCCGGACACGTTTGATGATCTGAGGTGGTTGTGTTGATTAGCAGCAGTGACTCGTGAGCCAATCGGCCTCCGCAACCGGAGACAAGCTAAGAAGAACCAACTCACGAGATTACTCGGCACCTCAAACAAGATGCAAGTGACGAAGAAAACGAGCAGCACGATGTTTTAGTCGTCACCGGTCATGTTCAGGTCTTCCGTCATGCCTTGAATCCTAGCATTGCCGATTTAGGAGCAGATGTTAGATCGGGACGCCGTCAAGTCTCGGTACAGCGTAACGCACATTCGTCCTATCAAGCAAAGCTAGCATGGACATTCGCCACAGGTGAGGCACGATACGCATGTCCAGCTTGCGCAATAGTCGTTTCTCTGCATCGTTGTCTGAGGATGTTGGTACGATGCCGCTGTCCTCGCGGAATGCAGTCAGCTGTTCGATGTACAGTGGCTCGGACTTGCTGGCTTCAGGTTCCCGAGTTGTCGACATCTTTCATTGATGACTGTATCAATAAAACCTACGTGCTTGTGTAAAGGATATTATCTGAGCAGAGCGGGGCCAGTAGTGGCCTTCACGATCGGACAGCCGTAACATATGCAGCATGTGGATATTTTGTACTCCACAAGAGTAATTCATGGGTAGGGCTTCAGGCTCGCCGTTGACTTAAGCAAGATGCGGATTGACTTTTCCTGTCCAGTTGTGCCTTGGTGCCTCGATACCAGGTCATCCGTTAGTCCAGTCCGCTATCACTGTGCATAAGTACAAACGCAAAAGTGTGCGACAAACGAGTTAATTTCAAATCAGGCGATAGGTCTCTCACGGAACGAAGGTGATGTTACTTTCCGATGATGCTCGTTACGATAAACGCGGAGCAGACGAGACACGAACGGCAGATAAGACAGAAGCTTAGAGGAAAGAAGCTTTCCAAGAACGTTGCATTCGGACGACAACTCTTGCTTTAACTTAAAGATATTTCCGAAACTAATATCGTTTGATTCACGAGAAGGGAGCCGCATGCGTGTTCAGGTGGCGGAACAATGCCGCGTCTACTCCGAAACGTTGATTACATGATTTCTTGGGTTGGTCGTCTTTAAACATTTAATGGGAGACGATCGTGGGGCTATTATTATTTTCCAACATAGCGGTTGCGCAATCGACAGCGACTACCAACACTGGCCATATGTCGTTACCCATTACACCTGCTATTACCTTCCAACAGCATTCCCTTGCCATCCCAGCCTTGCGAGTAACAACTTCGCCATGTCACTCTCGCTGTGCACACGCTGTAGACGCACATCGCCACGGTCCTCTTTGGCAGGTTTGTTAGCCAACCCCTCCAACAAAGAACTCAGTTCCACACTCAGAGCATCAAAGCGATTCTCCTGTTCCGCAACCGAGCTCTGACCTGTCGCATCATGCACAACGATCAAAGTGGTCTTGATCACAATAGCTGCCAGCTCTTCCAGCACTAGTCGTAACTTCACATTTCTGTGTCGGAGGAACATCTTGTTTCGGATATCGTCTAGGCAAGTTTCGTGAAGACGAGTGATCATGTGTAGGTCGGCGGATTGTGGAATATGTTCGGCTTCTTCATTGGGTTGCAGCTCGCCCAAGCGCTCGGAGAATACATTCCATGCTTCTGCGATGATGGTGTCGGTGAAGTGGGAGAAGATTGTGGTAGACAAGTGTCTTGCTTTCCAAGCGAAGCGTCGGATGGTAGTCTGGTTTCCGAAACTCGAATGAATTTGCTGCTTGAACTTGTTGCAAAATATTGAGAGCTGCGACGTGGCGTGGAGAACGCGAACGTGTACGAGCAGAGTGCGAAAGATGGAGTCATAGTGCTGGGCAATAGTTGTCGTAAAGATGTCGGCTATGGGAGCGGGCGGCGTATACTGCAGTCGCAGGAAATCAAGGGCGTATATGGAAGTCGGATCCATGACTCGATCAATTTCAGCATCTGTCAGTTCTCGAATGGCAAAACTCAAGCCGCCCGGGAGGTGGATATTGTCTTCGTGAGGAGTATTTGGCGCGTACGATTCACTGAGCACGTTGAGCAGAGTCAACCGTAACTCAGAGCTGGCCGGTGGCCAGCGCTGACTTTCTCTGCTGTCCAGTCGAAGGCCCATTGTCTTGCTCGTAGGAATGTTGCCGCGTTTGCGCTCGGCGGTCTGCACATCACCACTGAAAAGCGCAGTGGCAAGGCGAGTCACAAAGTCACCGTTCCCGAAGAGATGGTACGATCTATGGAGTTCCAGGTGGTCTCGAAGCCGGTATGTGTCGAAAATGTAGCTCATTACAGCACCGTTCACCAACGCTGCCTGTGCATCGATGAAAGGTCGTAATGGGCCTAACAAGTCGCTGGTCAACTGGAGCACATCATTGGTCACTCCCGATTCGTTAGTTGTGAGCACGCCATCTAGATGTATCTGCAGCTTTGAGTAGACGTGTGGCTCCGATGATGTTTCGTGTGGCGTGTTGTCTTGTAATGCAGCAATATCCTCCAGTGCTGAGAAGGCGAAGGGCCCACGATCGTCAAAAGCCGTCGTCTCGACCTCCATCGGGTCGTCAATGATCGAAATTGATCCTTTGTCGCCTTTTAAGCCACGGCAGTAACGTGCCACAGCGGCAGACATCCGGTTCTTGTATTCATTTGCTTCTTGCACGATATTCTCAGGATCACTGCGTGACACCATGTGGAGAACGCCCTGCTCAAGAATGGATGCATCAGGCTTGACAAGAGGGTGATTTGGTACATGCTGTCGTAGTAGACTTATGCTGTGTCTTACGCTCGATATGTTGCGGATGTCCTCAGCCACGAGAAATTGAACTCCAGGTAGACCAGGTTGGTATGTAGAAGCAGTAAGCTCAAGCCTAGCCAATGGCATGTTCATGTGAGGATCTGATGCCAGACCGACATCTTCGGCGAGAGTCTGCAGCCATGGCATGCTCACAAGGACTAGAATTTCCTTCATGGCACCAACAAGGACATTGCCACCTTCTGCTAAAACAGTGACTTCATCAGAAAGCACAGAGATAAGTGCCTCGTCGGTACGAAGGTGGCGAATCCTCGGGAGCAACGAGCCGATGTAGTCCAAGGTAAAGCAAGGTCGATCTATTACTTGCTGCAGCTGAAGGAGGGATCGAATAAAGCTCAACTGCCCACAAATATGGCGCTCAACGTGATCGAGCAAATCTCCAATGGACCGTCGGAGAGCGACCATTGCCGTACAGTCTTTGGCGCTGAACTGGTTTGCGAAAATGTAAAGTTGACGGAAGCTGGTACCAGTATTGATAAATTGTTTGAGAAGGCTGTGGGAACTCGTAAGGCTTAGTCCAGAGAGAGCGACACGTTCCAGCACCGGAGCGAACGACATCTTCACCGGGTCCCACCGAAAGAGCGTTGAAGATCTTCCGAGGACAAGACTACAACACGCTCTTATAGTCACATCGTGTTGGATGATGCCGGTGGACTGCTCGCGCTGCTGATAGACAGCATTGAAAGCACTATCGCCGGCTTCTGATAGGTAAATAGGATTCTTCGGCTGATTTTCTTTGAGCTGGAAAGCCTCCCATGTATGTAGGCGAGGCTCTGCTGGGAGCGTAGACGGCTCTGCTCCGAAGTCCCACACATCGTGCGCCTGCGTTTGGGAATCTTGGGAGTTGTCGTTCTCAGCCTCAGGCCTGTTGTTCAGATTAGGCAAAACATGATCTCCTTCCAGATCAGCTAGAGTTGGAACGTCCTCGAGGGATGGAAGATCAAATCCGTCCAGTAAACCCTCGAACAAATTGTCATTGGAGTGTTTTGATGCCAAGCCAGAGAGCTCATTCAGCTGTAGACCCTCGAAGATCGTGTCTTCCGGATTTGAGTTCACGGTGAAGATGGAAGGCCGCCAGAGACCCTGTGTGCTGAAGACGCCATAGTCATCCATGGCAATACTGTCGAGGACAATGAATTGTCATGCATTGTGTTTTCAATGTTGTTCTCGCTGTAAAGCCGCCGATGTGCAGCAAGTCGCGTGGTTGTCGCGCTTGGAAGGAGCTAGCGGCTCCGGCCTGAGGCAGCAGCTCAACTTCTCTACGAAATGGAAGCAATCAATACCTCCGTAGCACAAACGCATAGACGCCACAGAACTAACCGACGAGCACACACTGACAGGCGAGAAGCCAAACTTCGAGAGTCTGGTAGATAATTATATCCTCCTCCAGCCACACATCGATATCATGATACACATGTTTCATACATAGGCTGCAGTATCTGGGCTACAACTTTGGCTTCCTTTTGGGCCAGCAGTCATTATGGTAGTCCTATCAATCCCTGCCATTTCGTGCTGACAGACGCAGTGTCGCATATATCTATCCCATCATTCAGATCATAAGACCAGCGGCGAGTGCTCCGAGACCTCCAACAAAGACGCCCATGCCTGCTGTGGCGATGGCACCCGCAGCCTGGGACGAAGCGCTGGTCGCAGCAGCGGCGGTCCCACTGCTTGATGCGGCGCTGGAAGTGGAAGATCCAGAGTGGTCATGGTCGTGGTCGTCGCCGCTCTCGCTTTCTGTGCTGTTACTCCACTCGGCCTTGAAGCTGGTACCGTTGGTGCATCCAGCACCGAGAGTGTCGTTGGTTCCGGTGGCGAAGTTGACAGCGGCGCACTATTACCAAAAAGTCAGCAGCGTTCCACAAGTCACGGGCGATTCTTGATGGGGACCATTGAACATACCTGGTACAAAGTACCATCGCCAGAGTAGTCGATGACCTGGAGAACACCAGGCTTACCGGCGAAGTCCTCGGGTGCGCTCAGGTAGTTCAAGCAGAAGACGCCAGGACCCTCGGTCTGTACCGTTGACAGGTTGGTCCAGTTGTATGGCTCTTGAGTGTCTAGGGTGGCGCGGAATTGCCAGTTGCCAGTAGGGTGAGATGACTGGATCTGGGCTGCGAAGCGGCCGACCTGGACCTCAGGGCTGCTGCTGTTCACGGTGACGGTTGCACCACCACATGGGGCATTGCCCTCGTCATCGTCAATGAAGCCAGCAGTCGGTGGCCAGTTGAGAACGAAGTGAGCTGAGGTGGTGGCCGCAGTGGCCAAAGCGAGGAGGGTTTGAGAGAGCATGCTGATATTGTCGTGAATGAATGTGGATTCAACGAGTATGGCGAGAGAAGACGTGTTCGGCACGAGCTGAAGATCTGGGGGCGTCGAGGGTAATTATTATTTGCTTTGGACACTTGTAGCGGCACGCTTACACGGTAGCTGACCGTGCGATATAGGTTTCAGGGACTGGAAGCGAACTGAGTTGAGCAAATAAACTCCGTGACAACCGAAGCAGCCTTCGCTCGGGCTTGAATGGCAGTGCAGATGACCGGCAGCACACATCCGTCGCGTGTTCATTGCGGTCTGGAACCGTAGACGCGACCTTAAATATTGGCCCAAAGCGGTTAGCCTTGAGCAAGTTTGAGGAAGATTGAGTTATCGTCACAATTCAAAGTCTGCACTTTGTGCCTTCCTACCAAGGTCCTGCTACGGGGTCTGAATCTGATCCGCGAGATTGTCTTCGCGCGCTGGTTCTAGCTGCTGTCCGCTGCGGCTCGGCATGACCCTTGGCCTTTCTTCGCCTGAGCACGTTGATGGCTCATGGGAATGCGAGTCGTCAAGCTGCGAAGACGCTGCAGCAGTACGTTGCAGGTCAAGTATCGCCTTCTTTCTACTCGACAACATTTTCCCCTTCATTTCTCGCCAAGACCGCCACTTACTCTGATCTACCTCTACCCCATACCTTAGTGCACGAGCACCGTTCGCTTACCTATACCCGCTCGTTATTGTCGATCAGTAACTGGGGATATCGCTAAGCACGTCCTTCCAAGACACTTGTTCATCCTCGGTGGCAATCATTGAGCGCAGGGCTTGCGAGACGCTTGTCAATCAGCGCCTGTGACAACTACTGGGCACATCCTTGCTGTACAATTGTTCACCACACACACGGAGAGCCGTCTGGCTCCAACCATCAATCGCTACCATGAACGGCATGAGCATGAGTATGGGTGGCATGTTCACCCCTACCAACAAGGTCATCGCCCGTGACTTCTGGTATATCATTGTTGCCTTTGTCGCCCTCCTGACCGCCATACGATTCATATCATGGTATGAAAGTCGGAGGCGGCAGGCCGCGCACAAAGCCGGCCGTGAAGCAGTCCCATCCAGACCTCGAGGATCTTTCGCCCAAACATGGGCCACTGCCACTGCAACCTTCCGAGAGCTCGCCTATCCTCAGCCCATCGTCTTCACGGGCAGGTTCAGCAAATATTTCACTCCGCCACCGGTTGGCAGGTGCCTAGTCCTCGCTGTATACTGGATAGTCATCCTCACAATGCTCTGGAGCAACACCATCTTGACCAAAGACAGCTCGGAATACGTCTACAAGTGGGAGAAGGTGGGCTTCCGTGCCGCTTGGGTCTCCGTCACTCAGCTACCTTTCATCTATCTCCTCTCCTGCAAGTTCAACCCCATCAGTATCCTGACAGGCATATCATATGAGCGCCTTAATTGGCTACATCGCTGGACAGCTCGCACGATCTTCCTCACACTTATCGTCCACTGGACTTTCTTCTACCAGGAGTGGGTAGAAGCAGATTTTGTCAAGCTCCAGCTGAAGATGATGCCTATGGTAAAGTACGGATTCGGCGCATGGGGTGTAATAACCTGGATGGTACTTTCGGGCTTCGGCTTCTTTCGGGCAGCCAGCTACGAGATCTTTGTAGCCCAGCACATCGTCGCAGCGGCTGTCTTACTCTGGCTGGTTTTCATCCACGTTCCCTCATACGCCAAATACAACGTTTGGATGTGTGTGGGCTTCTTGGTCTTCGACTGGGGATGTCGCATCATCCATGGCCTTTTGCGCAACACACACGTTATGAGCAAGTTTTCGTCCAAGACGCCCGGCTATTCGGCATCAACAGAAGTGCTTCCAGGCGACATGGTCCGGCTGACCCTGCACAATGTTGACTTCTCCTGGAAAGCGGGACAGCACGTCTATATCTCTGTTCCAACATTACGCCCTTTGGAGGCCCATCCTTTCACCATCGCCAATACCTCCAAAGTGGACGCCTCGGCTGGCGGACGGAAACTCCAGGTGCTCATCAAAGCTCACGGAGGCTTCTCTCGGAGCTTACAAAAGGCAGCAACAAAAGACGCGCAAACTTCCCGGACACGCCGTGTCTTCCTTCTTGGCCCATGGGGCATTCCACCAGATATCCTGCACTACGAAACAGTCGTCATGATTGCCGCCGCGAGTGGCGCCTCTTTCATCATCCCCCTTCTCGAAGACCTGGTGACAAAGCGAGGATGCGTGCAACGAGTGCACCTCCACTGGATCGTTCGTTCCCAAACTTACACAACCTGGTACGACGAAGAGCTGCGCGGCATTGCCGCAATCGCCCACTCAGCTTCAATGCAACTGCACATCACCATCCACATCACCCGGTCAACCGGATCAGACAGTGACTCTGACTCCTCGCCACCACAACCAAGCTCTCAAGCCAACCGTCCAGAAGTCACCCTAGGAGCCTCACCCAAAACCTCCAGATCCGCCAGCATGAACAGCACGTATGCCGAGAAAGACCAAAAGCCCATGGATGCATCCGAAATCCACGAAAAAGCGTACACGTCGAAGGACCGCTCAGCAACGACGATACGCTTCGGCTCGCGCCCCACAGTCGAGTCCATGATTCGACAACCAGTCGAAGCAGCAGTAGGAGAAACGGCAGTCGTCACCTGCGGTGGTGCCGAAATCACAGCACAAGCAAGGACTTTTGTTGCAAAGTTGAGCGACGAGAGGGCGGTGCATAAGGGCACTGGCGCTCAGGGGATTTTACTGTTTACGGAGACTTATGGTTGGTGAGAAGACCCAAGGAAAGCGTATGTCTGACGGGTCTGCATATACTTTTGGACATAGATCGGATATGGGATGGTGTACTTAATGGCCACTGGAAGCTAGCTGTACAGGATTGGGGTTACAGAACAAATATAGGCGTTTCTTCCAGATGTTGTGCACAGGAGAGCTTGTTTCTTCTTGAAATAGTGCCAGAACACATGCGTGAAGAGGATGCTCGCCCTGAACATTTCACATATCCGAGAGCAGATATCTCCAGTGATATCTCATGGTGTTGACATTTTAATTGTACTATTTGTACAAGTCTGTAAAGATAATAAACATCTATATGCAAACTTGCCCCAGAAACTCGTCAGGGTATGAACATGAAAACCCAACGATCCTTGCATAACTCATCAACCCATTCATTTCACTTCGTCCCAATTCCATCCCGAATCCCATGCCCACACCCTTCGTCAAATCAAGTATAAATACTCTCAGTATAAGCATTAACCTGCAGTCCCTTCTCCGCCAACTCAACATCCTTCAAAAAGTCCAACGGCATCCACACCAGATGGCCCTTAATCTTATCAAGCTCCTGGCGCACGACCTCCACCGGCTGGAACAAATCGTACAAATGCCCCGCTTTGCGCGAGCCTTTGGCGCCGAGGAACGCATCGTAGTCCTCGAAGTTCTTGACGTTGTTGTCCGGGTCCGCGTGGAACAGGTGGCGGAAGACTTTGGTGTTGGTCGTGGCGCGCGTGGTCCACATTTCCCAGAGCTGGTCGTTGAGGGGATCGCTGACCATGGCGTCGTGCTCGTCGCCGCCTTCCCAGACGTTGTCGCCGTCGCCGGGGGGTTGGGCGTTAGGGTCTTCGGAGGCGTCGAGGGGTTGGGCGTGCAGGAGGCCGAGGTGTTCGCGCCAGAGCATGCGGCGGAGGGTGGCGGCGTGGTGGCCGGCGGTGTAGGGTTTGCCGTCCATCATGGAGGGGAAGGGCGTTGTGTCTTCCATTACGATTGCGAGCTCGCTGTCGTGGAAACCTAGTTGGGATCGGTCGTTGATATTGCTGCTTCCGCAGATGGCGATGCGGTCATCGACAATGAGGAGCTGAAGAGAATTTGTAAGTAGAGTCCACAGGATTCGTGATCGACCTTTGACATACCTTTCCGTGAATGTAGAGTTCTTCTTGAACGAAGTTCTGCTTCTCCAGCTCTCGCTTGTCCTCGGCCTCGACATCTGTGGGATCATCGACCTCACGGCCAGGCCAGCGCTCCTCAGAGGGCTTGGGCTCACCAAGCATAGCATCCTTGGCAATAGAGTCCACAGTGCCATGTGCATCATCAATGCCCATTGCCGTGCTACCGGGGTCTCTCGCCTCTGACTGCGCGTTCCCCAGATCGCTCGCTTTGGCCTGACGCTTCTCTTCGAACTTGCGTTTACGTTGCTTCATTCTCTTCTTCTCTCTCCTCTCTGTCTCATCGTCGTCGCCTTCACCGTCACTAGATGAGCTACCGCCCTCGCCTTCCACGCCGTGAACACCGCTGCTCATGATCTCCTCTGCCTGGGCGCGCTGCACTTCTTGATATGTGACACCACTCTCCTCCTCCTGTTTCTTCAATGCAGGAGTCTTGTTAAGTCTGTCGTAACTGCGAAGGTTGAAGACGAAGACATGTTGCTCTGGATCAACACCCGCAGCCCTGATCCTGCCAAAGATTGAATGCTCGCCACGGTTAATGGACTTGTACTGGTAGTCCATGATTGCACGAGTACCGGCAGCTGCGTTATCTCTGAGATCACCAGCGAATCCAGGAATTGCCGGAATCACGATGATGACTCTGAACTTCCTGCCTTCCTTGCCAGCACGGATACAAGCATCCGCGATTGCGGCACCGATCTGGTTGTGGACTGGTGCTTGCTCTTCACCAGTAGCGGTAATGAAGAACTGGTTCTCGATGTACACGAAATGTTGCGCACCACGGATGACTTGACAGTAAGCGTTCTGGATACTCTGTTCTGTGAGGATACCGCTGGACCAATCGGCAGAACTACGCACTAGCTGTGCGTGAAGGTTTCCATAACCTCGACCTGACATGGTAGACCCATCAGCATCCACTCTGTTAGAAGTGTACGCAGCGGTCTTTTCGGCTTTGCCACCTGATGCAGTGATGACACCCTCTTTGTTGGCCTTGTTGCCTGTATGATGTGGGTTTTCTTGGTGGTTGACTTCGTGCTTCTCGATCTCTGCAGCAGTATCGTCCTTGTGCATACCAGGGAAGTGCAGGCCGTGTTCGCCGAGCTTCTTCTTGTACCGCGTCCTGGTGTGCTGGTCGTCGGTGTAGCCATGCTCATCAACACCTGGGGTAGCATCGTAATATTCTCCTGGGGTCGATCCTCCTGAAGCATCTGGGCTAGGACCGAATGGGTTGGCTGCCTTGTTTTGGATAGGAGAGAATGGGTGGTGAATGTATTCGCCGACTGGATGCTTTGGTCTCTGAACGCCAATCAGGTCCTCATCCTCGCCAGTGCGTCCACTCATGGTTAGCCAATCGTAGCGCTCGTCACGCTTGTACTTGTCACGCTTGCAGAAGTTCCAGCGCAAGACGAAGTGCTCGGCAATGTCGTAAATACAAGGTCCGATCAATCCCATCGCCACATCGTGCCAAGGCATACGGCCGAACTCAGCCTTTGAGAGCTCGTTGGTCTTCCAATCTTCCACAGACTGGAAGTCCATGATGCGGTTATTGTTGAAGTCCTGTCCAGGGAACACTTCATTCTGCACACCAGCAGGGTGGGCGTCCGCGAGCGGGTGCTGCCTCGAGTCCCAACGTCCGAAACACAAATCGAGACCGCCAATGAAAGCCATGTCATAGTCAATGACGATGAACTTCTCGTGATGAGCCCAGTAGAAGGTCATGTCGCCAGCGTTCTCGAAGACATTGTGATCCGGATGGCGCATGACGCGAATGTTGCCGTAGCCTGGCTCGCCCTCTTTGATGAGGCTGTGGAAAGCATTCTTCGTGTGAGCAGAATTACAAGTAAGTGCCGCCGAAACTTCCTTGTAAACGATGATGTAGACCTTGACGCCGCGTTCGGCAGCACGCTTCAAGATTTTGTCGAGTCGCCACTCCTGGTGGAAGTATGGAGGACGCCTCAGGAACAGCTCAGGGCTGATCCACCAGTCGGCCAGGTAGATAGACTCCTTGGCACGCTCGAGAGCAACCGAGACAGCATGGAAGTAGTCACGGCCATCAATGTACCACTTGATCTGGTTGCCATCACGCTCCGGCGCGAAAGACTGGAAACGGTGCTCCTCGGCAATAGCAGTCCGCTTGGCGTCGGTCAATTGCTCGTGCTCCTCGTCGTGGCGATGGTTGGAGTTGATCAGGTTCTGAAACTTGCCGATGCGGTGCTTGAGGTGGATCGCGCCGACCTTGGCGTCATACAGGTGGGTGTCTTTGAGCTTGTTCCTCAGCTTGCCCATGAATCCACCGTTCTCCTTCTCGGGGCTGTTGGCATCAGCGGCACGGTGTTCCGGAGTGACTTGGTCCTCCGGCTTCACGTGGCTAGTCCTGCCCAAGACCATCTTGATCAGTCCTGATACTTCTTTCGGTTTTCACAGGGCCAAAAACAGAAAGCTGTGCGGACTGCGGCGGCGCAAGGGTGCCCGCGGTCGAACCCGTCGCGTGCTGCTGCTGCTGCTGCTGCTCTTCTTCTGAAAATTTACACAGGGACAGGGAGAGGAACAGAAATACTCGGATACTGCGGCACAGGGTGCTGAAGAGCGGCAGGACGTGGAGGTGTAGTTAGCAGGCCTTCAGCCTTCCAAGGCGACACCAATGCTGGATCCACACGCGGGGCATGAGCGCGCGTCATTAAAAGTGGGTTTCGCTGCGAAAGTGGCAGTAATCGAACGCGTGTGGCGCTTGGAAAGCAGGACAGCAGGTTTCGCATGGGCTAAGGGCTATTTCGGCTCGTCAACAGTGTCGATATATTGCCTGTTCCTGATTCCAGCCACCCCGCTCTGACTCACGTGCTGCCAGTGGGAAATACCTGGGCAAGATGAGACGAGTATTCGGCTGAAGAAATGTCTTATGGTGACAAGTGAGTATGGCTAGAACTTTATCGTGTCTCGTGAATATCTCATATGGGAAGAAGACTCCGCAGAACTTCAGCCATTGCAAAATCGCTTCCACAGCCTTCTTCCAGCCGACTAACACCTCGTAGGTGGGAATACAGACCAGCAAGCATGCCGTCCTTCAAACTACTCTGCCATCCACTCGTTCATCGCGGCCTGAAGTACAGGTATCGCTCCTCATGCTTCTTTGCCTCAAGTCACAAGCCGACGACCTCACTCATCCACATCTCTCGGGTCGTGCTTTTCCCAGAACTCCTTGTACTCCTTGTCGCTCTGGAATTGGAACTCCTCAGGCCAGGTGATTGGCGCATAGGGACTGCCAGTCTTCTCGAACATTTTCATCTTCTCGATGGTGCGAGGGCGCGTGGCGTTGATGCTGTAGACGTTGATCCTATGCGCTGAGCTGGTGACGTGCAGACCCCAGTTCCACGCAGCACGCACAGCAAGCGGCTGGGTGTTGAGTGAGTTGTCCCAGCAGCGACACACAATCTCAATCCAGCCCTCGACATCGCACGGAAGCGCGATCTCCCAAGTGCGCCAAGTCCACTTGTGCTTTGGCGACAGGTTTTCGAGGGGAACGGCATACCAGCTGAAGCCGCCATCGGCAGACAGCTCGACACGCTCGGGCCAGCGACCACCGCCAGAGTATGCCCAACCTTTGCAGCGGATGGCTCCTTCGTGGACGACGACTTGATTGGTCCAGGGTGTCATGATGGCAGAACTGACAGGCATCTCCTGGATCTGAATGCCATCTGTCGGCTTCAGGTTATGCTTGCCGGTTTGCTGGTCGAAGTAGAGGTACTCCTTGCTCTGCACGGGTGCCAGACTGGGGTCTTTAATCGCTTTGATACGGTACAGCCATTTGACACTCCTCGCACCAATGTAACCCAGGACAAGAACGCGTAGCGGGAATCCGTGGATGGCCGGTAGAGGCTCGCCGTTCATTTCCCATACAAGAAGCACTTCATTCGCTTTGACCTTGGACCACGGAACACTGACAACATAGTTCATAGCTTCGTGCGCCTTGAAATAGGTGTCTGCACCGTAGAACTCCAGGTGCTTGGCATTGTCTGTGAGGCCGCCGCAAGCCTTGATGACTTTTTTGAGGCTGATTCCAGTGTAGGTAGCAGTGCCAATTGCTCCCTCGGCCCATGGAGCCTGAGGGACTGCGTCGCCCTGGCCAGGATACTTCCGGATCTGCTCGATTCTCCGCGTGCCAGAGCACTGCATGGTCGCCATTTTGGTGATTCGTGGAAACCTCGATTCGTCCTTCAAATCGGCCATGGTGAACTTCTTTGGACTCAAGACGCAGCCGTCCAAGTCAAAGTAGTACTTCTCCTCGTCGATGATCGGAATGCCGCCGTGGTTCCTGACGAAGTGCAGACTGTTCGGTGTGACAGCTTTGGCAGTTGTCAAGCGCTTGGGCGATTCGCCGTTGTAGGGAAATTGAAGAACGTGTAGCATCTCGGGGTGCTTTTCTTCAAGGACCTTTTTCCAAGAGTTATCGGCCGCTGTGGTAAGCTCGCCTCCGATGGCTGCGTGGTACATCTTGTACTCGATACCCTCTAGGACAGGATTGGTGTCCGGAATTGGTGCCATTTGGTACTCCGGGTTGGCTGGGAAGTCCTGGGACGTAAGAATCTTGTGTGCTTTGGCCTTCTTCTCTGGGTAAGCTTCCCACTCGACGAAGCTGCACACCGTCAGTGTCTGTGTGTGGAAGCTGTTACACTGAGGTTCAGTGTCAGACTCACCCCTCCCAACCATCTCTCTCGCGCTTGAACAGCTCATCACGATCGCCGACAGAGTTGATAGCCGCCTCGTCTTTCTTCAGCTCGGTCAACTTCGGGCGTTGCGCTGGGTGGATCTCCCTGGTGGTGTCGCCAGTCTGTAAATGTCAGTTTAAGTTTGAAGACATGGGCTTCTAAGTACATAATCACATACCTGAACCAAGAAAGGAAGCTGGTCGGCGTGTAATCCTTGTTCTATTTTGAACTCGTCTGGGCGATTGCGAACGGTCAATGGCACAGGCTGATTGCCTGCGGTTTCAACGGCGTTGGCCATTGCCGGCGGTTGTAAGGAGTTTGAAATGCAGTGTGGTGGTGTCAGGAGTTATGGTTGCCAGCCTTTGGGTAAAAAGCGGTGTTCGAGGTTTCGAATCGTGAGAGACGGAGGGGTAGATTATGATGTTTGCAGCAGGTGACACAGCGCGAGACGAAGTGAGGAAGGCACGCACACACGTTTGCTCTTCACAGGGAAGGTACGACACAAAGACAAACAGTGGCAGTTCACTCGACGATTAAATGAAGCGTGCACGAGCAAACTAGGCCAGGGTTCCCCAGCATGCAGCTGTCAGTAAACAGTGATGATGTACCCCGTCGTCATCCGCTGCATCATGATCCATGCAATGATTGGCTCTCACAAAGGCGAGATCACGAAAACCATCGGCAATGGCTGTTATGGTATGCTGTCCGAGCGCCATCGCTTCGACACTCGTGATGGCACTTGCAGGTCTACAGGGTTTGAATGTTCGTGCTTCAATCCCGCGACCGAGGTCAGCGGCGATACGCATAAGTGCATACGCAGTCAGCAGCCGCCAAAGCTCCGCGATCAGCTCACCGCTGCCACCAATCAGTGCAACCTCTGTACTCCCAAATGCCAGATCTATACTGCCGTTATCGTGGACGGCCTCGACGGTAGCACACCGAAGGTCGCAGTCTCTGCCGCGGCATGCCGATGTTTGCTTGGTAAGCATGGTGTCTGCGATGACCATGCTGCGGGTGTTTGGAACCGGAAATCTGGCCACCTAGGGCTCACACACACAGCTGCGAGTCTCTCGTGTTGTTGCAGATTTCCGTCTTCAATGTGCTGACATCGCGACGGGAAGGCGGAGAGTCTCGAAAGTCATTGGTCAATTGGCCGTGCGCAAAGCTTGATGGCGCCGAAGGAGTTGGCTCTTGATCTTGGCGGATGGAACACGTGGAGGACATCTCTTATCGTGAGAACGTCATTAGTCTGAGTTCAATGTTGTTTCTTCGCGGCGTATGGACTGCACTGATATGATCACACTGGGTTTTCTTATTCGGTCCTTGACGATCCGTCTCGGAAACTGCCCGCTTTGCTTGAGAAGATTTCTGCCTGTGCGCTTGCACCACGGTGTTGACGATCAAACATGGGAAACACGACATTTAGTCAGTGAGGCGTCACTGGACGACTGAGACCAAATAGGAGAGCAAGAATCTATGTTGGGTCATTCATGTCAACGATTTCTACTTCTGTTTTCACCTTACCTGTGCCAGGATGCGGAATGATAGGATATGTCGCTGCCCCAAACCCTTGTTGAAAACCCTAACATGAGCTCGAAGACAGCGGACCATATATTCGCATGCGAATCGGAATCGTATGCAGATTAGCGTGCATGACAGACCTTGAAGACAGGCGAAGCTACTCCTTGTAAACCTGAGAGAACCTGGCAGGGGTTATCAAAGCAAGGCCCTAAATATACCTTACATACATTCATCACTAAAATCCATCCTCTCGTATCAACGAATCTTTAACTCCCCAAAGTTGTCGCTCCACACTGCTAGTGATGCCGTGAGAACCGAGACACCAAGCTTTCGCGTCTCTAGTTCGAACCAACGCCCGGATGAGGCGGACGCTGCGGGTTCGTGTGTTGTAGCTCGGTAATTTGCTCGTCGTAATCGTGGTTCTCCCCTCCAGTATAGCTTCAGCCCTACAGCCCTACGAGGCGCATGTAGCCTTTGTTACATACCACCCAATCAATCTATCAATCAATCAATCCAGCACGCACGCCTGAGCAGGCTACACATTACACATTGTTAAGGCTGCAGGAAACATACAGACACGAAGACATCCACACACCTCGAAAGACGAATAATGCCAAATGGCAACGCCCTCCTCACAGCCTGCAGCACTTTCGCCATCACCAACATCGACGACTTGTTCATCCTGGTGACCTTCTTCGCCGAAGCGACGACAGGCAAGACGCTGACGCCGCTCACCATCGTCGCGGGCCAATACGTGGGCTTCAGCATCGTCCTCGCGATCAGCATGATAGGCTTCGGGATCGCAGTCGTGTTACCTACAGAACCCATCGGCTTCCTTGGACTGCTACCTATATTGCTCGGATTCTGGGCCTTGCTGGACTTGCTGCTGCGAACGGAAGAGGAAGACGACGAAGTGGAGGTTGGAGTAGGAGGATGGAGGGCTATAAGCAAAGTCGCGGCCGTGACGGTGGTGAACGGAGGGGACAACATAGGCACGTACATCCCGCTGTTTGCGCAAGCGAGGAAAGGAGATATCGCGATTTACCTGGTCGCTTATTACGTCCTTCTTGGTGTGTGGTGCTTGGTTGCTTGGCTGGTGATGCAGCAGAAGGATGTGCTGCGGCTGGCGGAAAAGTATGCGAGCTTCGTGGTGCCGGTGTTGTACATGGGGTTGGGAGTGTTGATCATGGTCAAGTCAAAGTGTTATCCTTGGCTGGGAGCGAGGATTGATGCCGAGACGGAGGTTTCCGGGTTGATGGTGTTGAGTTTGACAACGGCTGCGTTTCTCGTGCTGTGTGCGTGTGGGATGGTGTTGTTTAAGCTGTGGCAGAGAAGAAGGGATGAGAAGTCGATGCCGACGTATACGGAGTTGGCTGGAGAGGATAATGACAGCTGGAAATGATGGCCTGGGGATTACCTCCTAATGAAGGAGTCGCTCTGCACATGGTTATGTATCTGAGATGCCCATGGCACATATCTAGACTAATTGTAATCAATGATTGATGTGCGTATCTGAACAGGCTTCGGCTGGCTGTCAATGTAAACTTTCGTAGTCACCATCTCAGGATTTGGCATGACTGGGAGTTTTGTGGGTGGGAGGATCTTTGGAAAGCTTGACCCGCACTTCTGCACGTGCTTGCCGATCAGCATCATTCAAGTCGGCGCTAGACTTGATGGTGGAGACGAGTCCACGGTCGTTGCTCCTACCTCAAACCTACAGTCCTCCTAATAATAATGATGATCCTGATACCTAAACACTCCAGCATGTAACCAGCACTCGAGCACGCATACAAAGCATACCCACCACAAAAACACCATGAGTCGACTTCCCGCCGACTCCTATACGGCCCGCCGCCTCGAACATGCTACCCCAGAACATCTCCACCACACCAGCAAGCGCACCTTTGTAGGGCCCATCCCAGAGGGCTGGTTAAAGAGCCATAGGAAGCAGTGGTATAGGCAATACCTTCCTATCGGCAAGAACGACAGCAGGCAGAACACGTTTATCGCCGCCCAGCATGCACCAGCACCAGAGAGGCCGACACAGAATGGCGCATCTGTGGTGCAGCCAGCGCAAGCAAGACAAGAGACAACACCACAAGCCAACGGCGCATCTGTAGCGCCGCTAGTGCAGTCACGGCAAGAGATGACACCTCATGCGGATGGCGCACCACAGGCACAACCCGCAGTCGCCTCGAACCAACCCACACAGAACGTGCAGACCTCACCGCGACAAGAAACCCCAAGGCTGTCTTCACAGTCGGCGCTCATCAATAACAACACACAATCAACCACTTCATTGTTGCGGAGCCAAAGGACAAGCGTAGAGAGAGCTGCGAGCCCTCAACTATCACGAACAGAGTCTGCTGGACGAGATAGCCCGGTCTTGAATACTCGACCCAGCAAAGGCTTGCTCTTTGACCGCGCGCGTCAAAGTGTTCCTCGAGTCCGTTTCGATGAACCTTCACGACTTCAACTCCGTGCCAGAGCACAAAAGCTGGCTGCCAAGGGACTCTTGCGAAGCAGCAGAATTAAGGATGGCGAGGTGATCAAGACGGACAAGATGCTGGTGCGGATCGATATCACACAGCAACAGCTGCCGGAACAATTCGACGAAAGAGTCAGCCAGGGCGTTGAAACAAGATCTTTAGATAAGTGGCGCGAGTTCATGATCGTTTGCAGGAAGCATAGCGAGGATGGTGCTACGGCTGTTCTGCAGCTGCACCAAACACGAGTGATCGACATGTCGGAGAGCGGAAAGATCAAGAAGAAGCCAAAGGCACAAATTCTGCTCAGTACGCGACACGCCAGAGTCTCTCTTTACTCAACTCTAGACAAGACACTGTGCGTGTGGGCCAAGGAAGGATCTCGAACGACGATCTACTACTTCCGAGCCACCACCGCTTCGACGGCTGTAGAGTGGTTCACCTTCCTCACAAGCATCATGGGCTGGAAACGAGCCCAGACTCTTACTGTTAACGTGCCTGATTTGAGTATCAGCTTGCGCCTCGATGATCCGTTTGAGGCGATCGAGACCGCCCAGGCTCAGGCAGCTGAGCACAAGGCATACGGCACGGAAGATTGTGTGAAAGCGATCACGGACGAATCAGGAGCTGCTGGAATAATAGTATCACGATGCCTAGAGATGCTGAAGGACTCTCCAGACTGGTCAGACGTGCTCAAAGCATGGGCCAAGACTGGTCGTGTGGGACTAGCCTGGAAGAGGTACGACCGGATTGAATGGATTCACGGTGCTGTGGAGGCGAAGATGTATGGCACCATCGCGATGCAACAGACGCATGATCTTGAATTGCGACCGAAAGACCACTATCCACTCAGTGTGAAGCCACGTGGCGAAACAGAGAGCATTGAGGAGCCCTCTCCCGTTGAGGGCTTCCTTATTCGACTGACGAGCCAGAAGGGACAAGATCGCCGGTTGGGTAAAATGCTCTTTAAAAGGTTGTACTTTTCCACTCTGGACAACTATCTACTTTTCATCAAGCCTGGCAAAGCCAACCCACCACCGCCCCCCAAGATGCAAGCACAGAGCAATGGCGATGTGCCGACATCAGAGCAATTTGCCAAGGAGACACAGTTGACGTACGAAGTGAACCCTTACCCAGTCGAGCATGGTCAGCTATCTTGGCTCAAGGGTAACGAATTGCCAGTTAAGGATCTCGTACAACACGATCAGGATGCCGCGCAAGAGGCTCAGCGCAACATCGATATGCTGCTCGCTTCTGACGGGTTCATCAATCTCTGCGATGTTACTCGCGTTCGAGAAATGCAAAAGGGCGCAACACCAGCTGATGCCAATTTGGAGGATGGCGACGACGTTGATTTCCACAATCCTGACAATAACATCCCTGGAGGCGAACGCACAGATGATGGCAGTACGACAGAAGTCGACGAAGATCGCACTTTTGAGCTTGTCATGAAGAATGGTCTCGTCGTGCGCCTGCAGGCATACAACAAGGCTGCCCGTGGCGAATGGATGTCACGAATCAACGCCCTGGTGATCTACTGGACCATACGCGCCAAGGCTGACACGGATATTTACAAGACTGTGCGGGAGCAAAATCTGAAAACCCTCAACATTGACGAGCGTGCCGAGGCTGTTGTTGGACAGTACGCCTACAAATGGGAGGTTTCGCAATCCTATGCGTCCCCAATCCTGTATAACCTCTGTGGCATTGCAGATTGCCGCACGATTCATCTTTCGGGAGTCCTGTTCCGCAAACCTCGCCGGCATAGCACGTTCACGCGTTGTCACGTCATCCTCTCCCAAGGCCACCTGCTGATCTACCAAGACACCCTGCGCAAAACGACCGGCAAACAGCTCGTCCACATCCACCACGAACGCATCGCCTCTATGGACCTCCGCGGCTGCTACATCTACTCCGGACTCCTGACAGAGAACGACCTGCTCTACCAAAACCGCACCTTCGACTCCAACACGCCTGGCCACAACGCGCTGCCCAGAATCTACCTCGAAGACGGTTGGACAAGTACGGATGAAGACTCAATGACGACTTTCGTGCTCTGGCACTCGAAGAGCAAGTCCTGGTTCCGCAGCAGCCAGAATCGCGACGACGTCAAAGATTCGGAGAAGCAAGCCGACCGCAGCGGCTCCAAGCGCGGGAAGCTCACTCGCGTCAGCCAGCTGGGTACTACCGGTCGCAGCGTGGTGTTCAAGGCGAGAAGTCGTGCTGAGAGGGATCATTGGGTGCTTGGCATCAGCAATGAGATTGAGAACTTGGTCGCTAGAGGCGCTGGGGGGAGTGAGGAGATTAGACTTGTGGAGACGGAGAATTCTGGGCGTGTTGAAGAGGCGGAAGAGGAGGAATAGGCGGCGTTGCGTTCCTTTGACTTTCTTCTGAATGCATTGTTGATTGGGTTACTTAGCGCGGCGTTTCGGTTCTAATTTCTTCCTACTTTTCGGTACAGATACCCAGGAACGCAGTATACAGCGTTGGCGTATTTTATGTGCAATTGCATGGCATGGCATAGCATAGTGTAGCTTAGGAATGCTGTAATATACTTGTACAGAAATCACAGCCAGTTGACTTGGACTCATGACGCAACCGCCGGAGATACTTATTGAACATCAGCAAGATCCGGCAGAGTCAAATGAGAACGCTCAGTTGTTGTGTGGGATTGATTGTCCCGACTGCCGTGAAGTCCTTGCAACCACATTCGGCGATCCGCACTCCACTTCACCTTCGAGCGCCTAGGATGTAGGAAGTCACGTGTCGACACGTAGCCATCTGAACCACAACTGTTGCTTCCCTTTTCGTTTCAAATCACCTTCCATGTCTAACACGTCCGATCGCATCATTATCTCTTTCGATTCTACACTACACCAATGCTCCAGCTTAAGCGGTCGCTCTCGCTCATGAGATCGGCTTGAAGAATACACTCGACATGAATCTGTTACAACCTGCTGTTCGATGGCACGATTGAGACACTCGCTTCGTTCTATCTCGATGGTATAGGGAACGCTCAATAGATACACTCTCAGCAAAGAAGTGGTCAACCATCGATAGCTCCCCTCAACCCTCCAGCCCTGGACAACGACGCCCTAGGACACTACTTGATCGACCACTCAGCGATCTTATCGATAAGATAACGTCTCTATTCATCAGCGGCAGTCCAACCCCGCTTCTATCCGGCGTAACTCGTCCAAATTTTACCGAAAATATCCCCGGGGAAGACCCACTCTTTGCGCCAGCCTACATCGTCCGTATAGCCGCCACCTTACCGTCATTAACACCCTTACCGGGACAGCTCAATTGTGATCGTATGCAGTCAGAACGAGTAATTACGAAGTAGAGCGTCTACTGTTGAGTTTGGAAAGCTTATCGATACGCACGGGTCACATTCACTAACTTGGCTTCTCTCGGCTAAATTTGGTCGGAAAAAATCGGGAAAAAGTGGAGAAAAGACCCACCTCACCATCCATTCGTCTCGAACTGTGCCACCATCACCACATCACTCATAAAACCCCTGCCATAATACCACATCATCAATAACACCCTTGCCGGGGTAGCTCAATTGGTAGAGCGTGTGGCTCTTAATAACAGCAAAGAGATCAACCTCAAGGTCGTGGGTTCGAGCCCCACCTTCGGCTATTCCTATATTACAAGCTCGAGAGAGCAGCTGTTCTTTTTGGGGATCCTTCGATGGTGGGTGTGCCAAGGAGAATCGTTTGGTCGGATTTCAGCTTGATGCTGCTAGCTTTTTCTCGATTAGTTGGTTGGGTAGTACACTCGGTCTGCTGATCCTTGAACACCATTGTTCGATGCTGTGGGATTCCATGCACATCGATGAATGGTAGGTAATATGATGCTCTCTTAGTGCATGACGTCCTGGTCGCTCTGATCGATAGCACGACAAACGCTGCTCTACGAATGGAGAATAGTGAATGCTTAAAGCTGCTCGCGCAACGCCATGAAGTCAATGATGTGTTCGTAATTCGACATATATAGAGCATGGGCAGTCTCCATGCTGGTGAACACGATGGTAATGCCACTAGCCTTAGCATTGTCCCTCACAGACCTGCCCCGTGAGCCAAGTAGGTCTAAGTGTGCGTAGTACGACAGAACTTTCTCCATATTCGACAAGTGTCGCGAGCTGTGTATGGAATTCCACACTCTAAGACGGCGGAACCGCCAGGAGCAATGCAGCTGTAGACAACAGCTGCGGCAATATCCTGCTTCCACGTTCGTAGGTGACTATTACTTGCGAGCATCTCTGAGGACCAGCACGCACATGCAACTCGGAGTCGTGGGTAAGACGTTCCGTTCATCACTTCATGAAATTCCGGTGTAGAGCTTATTCACTTAGTGCACAAGCACTTCCACCAAGGGCAATGCACGTGCAAGGGATGTTAGTTGGTAGCACCTTCAACGTGACTATATGAGTGCAGGAGATGAAATTCATGAGAGGTACCAAGATCTAAGCGGTCGACATTATGCGCTGTACCCGGTATCAATGGTAGCACCAGTGGGTTGAGCACATGCAATCCACGAAATATCTCATGTCCTCCTCGTTCGAGGCTTCGCCAGAACCACCTGTGTCTGCAGATTGTAGCTCGGTTCAAGTAGTGAAGAACTTTGTGCGTGCAGGATGTACAGGTGTAGCGGCTGGGGAACTTTATCCGGCTGGTGGTTGGTGCGAGCACAGAAGGAGGCATGATGGATGTGGAGATGATGTTGCAAGGGTACTCATGTGTATTGTCGAATGTTAGTATGGTGGTATTATGTGCAACGAATGCAACTGGAACTCGGCTTGTGATTGAGACGCATGTGCTGTGTTTGTAGTCACTTTCATTGGGAAACTAAGATCTAAAGCACAAGTCGCTTTGTAGCAGCTGAGCGAAACCCACGGTGACTGTCATGTGCTTTGTAAGTCTCCCGATCGATCTGTGCTGCCATCTGCCTGCCTGTACTCATAGCTCAACCCTCATCAGTCTCTCCGTCGCCACTCTCATCTCCTCCGCTCCCGACTGCGAGAGTGCCAACGCCGGTAATCGAAGGAACGTGCACCTTCACGATGTTGTTCTGGGCGAGAGTGGTTGTAATGAGCTCGGAGATGTCTCTTTGGGAAGCACAAGCCTCACCATTGAGGTGGAAGAAGACTTGTTTACCAGAAAGGTTCATGCGTAGGGCCCTTCCCAGCTGGTGCTTGATGGTCTCTTCGGCGCAAGAGAGGCCGAGTTCGTGGCGCATAGCTCTCTCGACGTCGCCCTCGGGTGGTGTCTGGAGGCTGTCGACGGAAAGAGTCGCCATGTGCTTGAGGGAGTTGCAGATGGTAAACATGTGCTTCACCGGAGCGGGCGAGGGGTCTGCGACCGCTACTACCCAGCGCTGCTGCCACTCGCGTAGAGCCTCAGCGGTCGGAGCCTTGATGCCGTCTCTGAGGACGAAGTGGACCTCGTACGGTCCGGTGGCGATCTGATCAATACCGACGTCTTTGAGAGTCTTGAGCTCGTGCTCTTTAGGGCAGGGCTCGTGGGCGGGGGTCAAGTCGTGGATGCAGACGGTGTAGTACCTGGGATCGATGCCGAATCCGACCAGGATGTCGAGCTCGAGCTCTGCAGCCCAGTTGGGAATGGTTTCCTGGCTCTTCGCGTGGATCAACTGGAAGGACTGGTGTTGTGCGACTTGGATCGCCGCGGACTGCTCACCAGTGAAGGTGCGAGAGCAGATGTTGATCGTCGCATTGACCTCGGGACGGCGAAGTCTAGGTGCCATGTTGAGTGGTAGGTTGTGTAATCTTGGTGTGTTGTAGGTATGGTAGGTGTGGTAGGTATATGTCAGGGGAGGCTGGTGTGACTTTATGGAATAGTCGAACGCGCTGGGGAGTGCTTATTTATCTGAGAAAGCTGACTCGCTTGTTCACTTGTGAAAGCGGCGGTGTTTGCTTTCGGTTCACCTGTGGGCCAGCTGAATGTGATCAGCGGCGGCTAGCGCTGGGAAATGCAAGTGGTAAGTGAGGTGTGACTTACCGAATTTCCTTCCACCTGTCCGCGACGTGAAAGCCGCAATCAGACGCTCGCTACATACATGTCTACCTTTCCTTACTCCTGACATTTCTGCCACTTTTCGTCGTAGTGTTCTTGAGGGGCACAGGACAGAGGTGCACCTCTGCAAAAAGCGCCATGTCTCCTTCGGCCACGCACCGTTCGTGAAGGTAGTTTGTCAGTGTGTCCTTTGCTGCGAAGTGGAACAATGTTCTGCCCTCCGGCACTTTAGGCATGACCCAGATATCAATTATCCAACTCTCTGCGTGACGTTTGCTGAACAGTGGTGCATTGGCTCCTACGCCTTCCAGATTCTTGCGGATTTGATTTCAGAAGACTTTGTGGTTTTTGTTCAGATCAAGGTCCCTCAGATCAAATACAATCTCCTCGCCTATGGTAAGTTAGAGCTGTTGGGCCTCCTCGAAGGACAGTTGGCTGTGGTATCGAATCGCGACTGCAAGACCCCCTACTTGGATAGCTTCTTCACGCGTTTCAGTGCGGTATCCAGGAAGAATGTTCAGATTGCTCCAAGCTTTGAAGTTATACAGAAGACGGTCTTTGGTGTAAGAGCGCGCTGAGCCGATTCCCAGTGCTTTCTTGAACCCTCCGGGATCCGCTGGCGCTTCATACATCTCCTCCATTAGATCGAAATCTTCCTTTCCAAGTGCCTGACCATCGTCCGGATTGCAGATGTCAAGACCTCGAAGAGACCACATGCTCGCCTTGACAACTGCGAGGCCAGTCAGGTCATCCTGGAACCTGCAAAGCCAGAAGCAAGCATCTGATATGTCAACGAGCCGCTGTATCTGTACAACGTCCTGCCATCCGGAATCTGTGGCAGAATCTACAGCTGCATGTCGAACTTACCTTGAATAAGTGTTTTGCTAAGCGCTTTACTATTGTCATGAGATGCAGTCTTGAAGCCTGCGACGATTGCCTTGCGGATACTGTCATACTTATCGTATCTGTCGACTTCAAGCTCGATCACGGTCGGGTGAGACAATTTGCTTGCACCCTCGTGAGTGAGGTGGTTGAAGAAGCGTAGGGCCAGCGAGACATTCGACGAAGGGAATATAGTCATGGGATCAGGACACTGGGTGGTTTCGATGAAAGTCTTGCAGCTGTACAGCAGTCGACCATCGGTGAAAGTGATATCGACCCACCCCTTCGACACTCTGGTAGTGAGTCCGCGCTTGAGTTTCAATGAGGCTTGCCTGCGATCGCTTCGAATGTCCTCGATCTGGTCGAGGCAATCGCTTGACACAGGTAATTGTTCTCCGTCATCAGGATTGCAAATTTCGAGATTCCTGACAGTCCACTTTGGCGCCTTGACAAGCGTAGGATAATCAGGATCGTTGACAACCTGTCAGAAGAATGTTTCTGAGGTGGGAACCATCGAAATCTCTTCATCTTCGGCGGCTATGGCCAGTATGGAACCGATACGATAGAATTTCGCCACTCCACCAGCGTCTTTCGTCTCGACTCCGGACCGAATCACCACCATGGGTTCATCGGCAGCTCGCTTCCACGTCTCAACAAGTTGCAGTTCTATGATAAGCTGCGGCTTGACGTTGGTCTCAGCTGCACCACCTGTATCCGGTGAGTCGCAGAGCAGATCATCGATCTTGTCAAGGCGAGCAATGCCACTGTCATCGAAAGTGGAAGCGCATTGCTTGAGCGGACAAGAACAGCTCAGCACAGGGCGAAACAGAAGACAGCGTTCACCCTTCTTTTTCCTAAGCTTAGTGTGGTCGTCTGGCTCCTTTGTAGCCAAGTACGTTGTAACGAATTCCGCCAGATCAAGGAACAAGTCCTCGAACGGGTTATCCCTCTGAAAGTGGAGCACTTGCGATTGCTCATGCATTGTCTTCAACTTTGGAATCCCTCTCGTATCGTAAGTCAGCCTGATGTGCAGCTGGTCGTCCCCCACATCGTTCATCGTTTCATCAGTCGGCTCGTGTGCGGGAATCGATTCAGTCGGCACAGTGTGTACCTACCTCTCGACATGTAGATCCGCACCCTTTCGATCGATCCTTCTCTGCAGCAGAAGCCGGTGAGCACTATCTCCAGGCTTCAATCGGAACAACTCTTTGCGTCCTTGAGGCCGCACCCAAAGTTCGAGGTCGCTGTTGCCACCTGTGAGATACGGGTCGCCCAAGAGCGCTTTTGAGCCAGACTTACGACACAGTTCCCTGATGGCTGCATTCCTCAGCCTGGTGTGGTCGAAGCGATGAGGGCGCCACGTACGGGTGTGCTATCGACGCCGCGTTGCTCCTCTCCCTTTCTAACCAGCAAGACTCGTAGCTCTGGTCTGAACTCATCTGCCGCATAAAGGTCTTCGATGCAATCAAGTCGTGGTATATCACTCGTGTCAACTCGGCTTGTCGCTGCACTGTGCAACGAGCTGAAAGACGATGCACTTGTTGTCTTTGTCGAGCCTGTTGCACAGTGTTTGCTCCAGCCGAGTGAGTCTGTCGTCGACGTAGTCAGTAATGTCATCGAGGATGGCGCTCTATGCGTCGTTGCCGCTGAATGCAAGAAGATGCTGCTGCTGCTGCCAACGTTGTGGATCGACGGCTTTCTCCGCAGACCAGTCGTAGCGCAGTCGGATGTAGGCGATGTCCCCACTGGCGTTGGGTGGTATCGTTTGAAGTTCGTTGTTGAGGTCATTGAATGGCTGGGTCGGGTGAGCCATTTTGGGTAGTCTGTCTTGTAGTAGATGATCTGGTGTTTGGATGGTGATGTTGTTTGATGGTGTGATGTAAGTCTATTATCCTCAGTCGCAGCGACAGAAGATATGGTTACGAAGACAGAGGCATATTGATTGTCAGATTGCATGTAAGACGTGCTTGCTAGTGTCTCCGAAGTCCTTGATTTTCAAGACCATCAGCTTATGGGATTATGAGACCGAATTCCGTACAAAGCATCCGAGACAAGTCGTCGTTGTCCATGCAGCGGCACATAAAACAAAGTTTACCACTGAAGGCGACAAGCGGCACAGGTCTGATCGGAAAGGCAGACCACTAAGACATCGGAAGAAGGGACGTGGAGGAAGCCTCACTAACTGCAGGCGGTATGCTGTTACTTGAAGACGGCTTTGCGGCAGAATCTCGCGTCGTACATCTCTGCCGCAGAGTACCTAGACCGAAACGGCGAGAACATGAGGCTTTGCGTATTATGGCGTCAGCCTACATGACCCAGTGTATACAGTTCAAGAGATTCAAGTTATCAAAAAGTGGTAGGATAATAACTCACGTTAATCATACGATACCATTTCCTTCGCCCCAACGCTCTGAGCTCAGGTCAATACTTTACACTCATCATCAAATCCCCAAAAGGATATTATCCAACCCGTAGCCCTATACTCCCATGATAATCCTTCTCCCATGAATGCATTTCAAAATCATCACACGCTACTCACAAAATGCCGCTCAAACCTCCTCTGCCGTCTCTCATACTTCTTCCGCGCATGACGCTCTTGCCGTTGCTCTTCCAAGTCAATCGCAAGCCGCGTGTTATCGCACGATCGCTGCAAGACTCGCAGCTTGCGGTGCTCGCGGTACATCAACGCTCGAAGATGGGCTCGCTGCCCGCTGTTGTGGGATAGGTTGTAGTATCTGTTCAGAAGCCTCATTCTGAACATTCGACGGAGTTCCCGCGCTTCAAGCTTTTCCAGAGATCGTCTTAGACGTCTTTCTCTCCAGGAATCAGTGCAAACGTGCTACGTGGAGCTGTCGCGGTCGGTTGCGCCATTACTGTTGCCGCCGCCAAAAGCCTCGCGCATGCGGCCGAACATGCCTGCAGAGCTATTGTTGCCGGCAGGAGTGGTCGAGGCAGCCGCCGCTGCAGCTGGTGAATGGTCGTTCAAAGGTGCCTGCTCGCTCGTGCGAGCGCCTTCTCCTTGCGCACCTGAGTCCCTCGGCATTATGCCCTTCCTGCAAACTGGACAGCTGTCGTGCTCCCTTAGCCAAGCGCGGATACAGTCTTGGTGGAACCAGTGTGAACAAGGCAAGACCGTGACGGAGTCTCCCACAGGGACAGTGTCCATGCAGATGCTGCAATCGGCAGAGCCAGATTCTCCGCCATCAGCTTCAACAATAGGACGCGTTGAGAGAGAGTTGATTGCAGCTTCCGTCGCGGGACCAGGAGCGTTGCCGCTTTGGTGTTGTTCCATAAGCTGGCTTACGATACGGTCGAGCGCTTCCTGGCTATACACCGCGTCGCCGTGAACACCACCGGGTGGAGCAAGGTTGTTGAGTAATTGGAAGAGTGTAGCAGGGAAGACTGGGTTTCCACCCGGACCACGAGGCTGTTCATTTTGATGAGGGTCTTGGCCGGGCATGAGAGGAGGGAAGCCGCCGATGTTGTTGAACATTTGCTGCATGAGATCATCCATATCTTGTGGCTGTCGATTGAAAGCCTGTGCAGTGTTGGCGTTGCGTGGCGACAGATTGCTTGATGTCGCAGTCATTGTGAAGGAATAGCCTGGGCCGTGTAGATGCCGAGTGTAGACTCCTGGTCGAGCTTCCGGTTGCTGCTCTCCAGCATTCGGTGACCCAGGTGCGGAACCTGCTCGGTTCTGACCATCATGCTCATGTCCTTGCCCTTGCGCGTGTTCGTGTCCATGCTCTTGCCACTGAGGCTGCTGCTGTTGTTGCTGCTGTAGCAATCCACCCACCATATTTCCAATCATACCCAACAAGCCTCCTCCAGCTCCAGCCCCAGGAGCCTGACCCTGCGCCTGCCCCCGCCCATCCAAATTAATTGTCCTATTGAAAGTCGCATGATATCTCGGCCCCTGCTGCCACTGAAAATGATCAATGTCATCCTCATCAGGGTCCGGCACGTTCCAAGGGTCGTGGTCGTGTAAAGGATGGCTCGCGGGGTTGCCGCCAGCAGGTACATGATGCTCGTCTTCCGCTTCCTGCGCTCTCGGGTCGTTGTTCCCTTCTACTATCTCGGTGAAGTCCGACTGGCACTCTGGACATGTCAGGCCGCCTTCGTCACGGTACCACTCATTCTCGCACTGGTGGCAGAAGACGATGTCGCGCTGGGTCGCATCCATGGTCACGGCAGCTTTGCGCGTGCGAGGAGCGGTGTTTTGTGGGAGGTCAAGTTGGGTGTCCGCGATAGGACTTTAGGTGATGGCGCAGGTGAGGTCAGAGTGATTGTACGGTCGAAGGCGACGTGTGATGTGCTCGCCAGGCACTCGCGAAACGCAGCTGCTGTTTCTTTGTGTCGCTGACCGATTGCTGTGGGCGTGAGCTGGTGGGGAAGATGAATTTGATTGCTGCACTGATAGAAGCTACCGGGATATTATCAGTAATGTTGCGAGAGTATGTGCAGTAGGGAACGAGAAGAGTGGAGAACCAGAGGGGTGCTATGTGATGCGCTCGAAATCAAGCATTTGATGTCTGGTGAACATGATGTGGCACATGCAGGTAATCTTGTCGCAGCTGGTGGATGGCTAATGACGTACCCTTGGAACTGTGTGGCGCTCACACGCAGCTTCACGACTGTACAGTAGATAAATAAATACTTGATAACAGTACAATGTATTTCAATCGATCAACAATATCACTTCGCGACTCGATGCAGGATATTGCGGCGACTTACAGCCCTTCCCAGACTCAGTCACACCTACCATGGCTCACCCGTGGAATCTTCTAGAACACAACTCATCGCGAAGTGAAACTGTGGCGTAGAAAGCAAGATGTTATCCTCGGTGCATGCAACTCGTTGCGATTAAGATTGACTATTCTAGATCTATTCGATCCAGGGGGTATCTTGGAAAAGACTTTTGGGTAACCAAAACAAAAAGAAGAAACAATGATCCATCCTTTCCCCCCCTCCCTGCCCATGTAATGCAGAAGTAAAACTCATCAAAGCAACTCCTAATCCGCAACGTCGTAACTCGTGTTCTCTCCTCAATACTGCGATGCAGAGCTCATGCTGGAGATTCCTTAATAATCCTGGTTTCGAAGTGCTGTGATAACGCCAAAGCCGATTTTATTTCCGATGTAAAACCCCATGCCTGTCAAAGCAAAGGTAAGAATGAATTTTCGAAGTCCGGTACAACAGAGCAGGTCGAAGAAGCGCCAGGCGTAAGCTGTCCATTGGCCCATTGGGTTCCACTGCGGTGCGCCATGTCGAAGCAGAGTGGTTGTGGCTT
Organism: Melanodothis sp. VS III C KN 2; assembly: GCA_019775565.1. Lineage (NCBI taxonomy): Eukaryota > Fungi > Ascomycota > Dothideomycetes > Cladosporiales > Cladosporiaceae > Melanodothis > Melanodothis sp. VS III C KN 2. Next base: position 175,183 of record JACWFM010000014.1, read on the forward strand.
CAAGAATGGCTCGTTGTAGAGGTCATGTGCCAAGGGTGGTGTGTGAATGGGTGGCCCTCTCCGTTCGAAGAGGCGCAAGGTCGAAAGGATTGCTGCACTTTCCGAGCAGTCGTGTACTCGCCAGTCCAGAGCTGTCATGACGGCTATGGTGGCTTGATCGATTTGCTTTCCTGTGGTGGGTGTAACAGAAACGTGGCGTGCAAGGTACGATGGTGATGGAGAGTGATCGTTGGTGTGGATAGATGCAAGGCTGAGAGTTGCAATAACGAGAGTGTTGAGAGAAATCTCCTGAAGAAGAACGTCGATAACCTGCTGCTTGACCAATTTGGACATAATATTGCAAGATATCGCCAGGACCTCGATGGGTAACTGCGCTCGAACGAATATCTCCTCCATTAACAGTATGTCGTCCCAAGCCTGTGGACCATCAAGACGCAGCTCGCGAGCAAAGACAGTGGCAATGTCAAGATCTGCGATACAAATTAGCGTAAGTCGTCTCAGCTCCAAGCACACGTTGCATACCATCGACACCATCCTCACTCTCATAGTCGCTCTCCTCGCTCGGCACCTCAAGATCCTCCTCGATCTCCTTCTTCAAGGGCGGTGTAGGCCATTGCGACAACTTGCCCTGCGCATCCAAGAAAGCATCCAAATCGTCAATCCCAGCCAGCGAATCGCAATCACTAAACGCAGGCGAAGGCGGGAACGGTCGTGAGACATCCATCTCTGCCCCGTGACGATCACACACGCAGTGGAGAAGCGAACGAAAACGGCGTGCGGGGAGAGGATGGAATAGGGCGCGACGAACAGGATAATAAGAGACGACCGCAAAGCGAGTGAAACGGTCGAAGCTCTATCACACCGCGCAAGCAATGGTGCGATGCGGTGCGGTGCGGGCAGCTTGCAGGAGCAGCAGCAGCAGCAGCAGCGTCGGGTTATGAGCAGCCAGCCCTAGTCTCTGTAGCGCTAGAGTCGCGGCTCGCGGGGTCTGCCGTCGGTCGCTACGTATCGAGTATGCAAGACGTGCGAATATTTATTGATTGAGGGTGGCCCTGCTCCGTGGCCGCAACTCGTTGGGGAGCGGGTAGCGCGCGTGACGGGCAGGCGAAGAGCGATCAAGCTGTCGGAAAGCGATGTGCCTGAGTGATTCTGAGTTTCGCAGGTGGAGTATAAGAGCGCCACATGCGCGTCTGGGTCGCGGGCAGAAGACTGAACGGGAAGTGCGGTTTTCCTTTTGCGCCTGGGCGAGAGTGGAGTGCAGCGAAGCGTGGGCTACACCGCTTTGCTTTGCCGGTGAACAGTGAAAGGAAGTCAAGATGGCAACAACGTGGGCGACCAAAGTTTGGTTGAGGGTGAAGAGGCAAGTGGCATCATTGAGTGCAGGCGTGCATGGCCATAAGAATACGTTAAAAACATGAAGCTTCTGTGGTGGCAGGGCGAATTGTTTTACTCGACAGCCACCCGTATGTCACTGTCAATATCAAATTGGGCAGCTTCAGGGTTCACTGGCGAGGCATCCTGGTCGATCGTGTTCCATCGGTCCGTTCCCCAACCGTCTGCCGAAAGTTTGTCCATGTTTGCGATCCCACAACACGAGCCACACTAGTAGTTCGGATTGCACAGCACCGGATGCCTGCGGCAAAGTAGTAGTGCCAAGGTGGAGAAAAGCACGAGGAACTTTGCTTCACAGAGCAGTCTCGGTTCCCGCCCGTTTGCGATACGCCGATGGACACGCAATGGGAGGTGTTTTTCTAGCATAACTCCACGATGTACCTACACGTACCCCTTACTCGCGTGGCATCTACGCAATCCCACACGCAATTCTTCCCAAAAGGCCCGAGCGGAACTCTCGCCGGCCACCCGCCGTCTCTTCAGACCAGACATTCCGTCACGCGTTCGATGTCTCGCGCCCCTCGATTGTCTCACATTCACATGTGCCGTCACATGCTTCGTCACATGTCTCGATCCCCTGAATATCCAGATATGCCTGAGGTGCCTCTCGAGAACTTCCCAGCCGCTGGATGAATTTAGACCTAGATACCTTGTGGCTGCGGGATACTCCAGTAGCATGGTTCTCATTCTTGGAATGGAGTTCCATGGTAGAACGCTGCCCACAATATTCTAGAACCTCGAAAATTTACAAGATCCTGCAGCCACCCAGCCTTGAACGGAAGTGAGGTCCGTCGCCACGTGATGCTGCACGATTCTACAAGGTAGGGTTGGTGTTAGGGCACATCACTCTCTTGATACCGTATGTTGTTTCGTCGCAAACGATCATTCTAAACACCATGGAGCCTCAGAACGTTTGTCGGTGGCAATTTCAATTACATCCAGCTTTCACGTGTGTTGGAAAGTCAATGGGGAAGCTGAAGTCCAGTTAAGGCTTGGACTTTCCAGAACAGTGCCAATGTACCAACTCCTTCCTCATGTACACCCCAGCTGCTGCCCTCTTTCCCCGCTCGAGAGCAACAACATCAGCTCACCAGGCAAGGGCATACAACGAGTTGATCAACGGGGAGGAGCCTCAGAGCTGCTCCTGACCATGTAGCACCAAATGCTCATAAGCCATTGCATCTGTTCCACTTCATTTCCTTCCATCACATCCTCTCACACTCCATTACAAGTCCAAAACTCAGACATCCATTCAATCAAACATCAGCGAATCGTTCATTCAACTCCAAGCATTTGCACACCACAAACGAAGAGCCAGCAATCATAAAATCCCTAACCACCATGTCTAACGCCCACAACGACGTCCAAAACAACGCCCACGCCCACGGCCACGCTCACCCCACCGTCGAGCTCACCAAGGCCTCCCAGCACGCCCACGACACTCACAACGACATCCAGCCCTACCCCGTCATCCAAGAGTCCTCCCAATACACCCACAACAACAACACCCACAAGACCGGGTCTACCCACCCCCACCCCGCCGTCCAACCAATCGAAGTCTCCCAATACACCTACGACACCTCCGAGCTCCCGGCCGTCGCCACCCACGACCAGACCTTCCGCCAACACTCCGTAGCCTCACCACCTCAGCCAACTCAAAGCAGAATCCACCCGGTCGAAACCAAAACCAAAACCGAGCACGCTCACCCTCACTTCCAAGAAGACCACAAGAAGCAGCACGACAACCACAACGACACATACCTCTTGTCCGAGCACGACCACCACGCCGAGTCTCACCCTCACCACAAGCCCGAAGCAGAGCACGCCCACACGCCCGAGCCCGAACACGCCCACAACAAGCCCGAGCACCACCACTCTACCAGCTCGCCTTCCAGCACGATCGAGTCCGACAGCGTGCAAGTCAGTCCCGTCTTCGGCAATGCCGAGAGGCGCCAGAGCTGGAGCAAGGATGAGATGAAGCGCGGGGTCATCCAGGACTTGCTTGAGAAGGGCAAGGGCAAGCAGGCCAAGGGCGGGTATTCGAGCACTTCTGGAGGGGACTTTGAGTGAGGTGGCTTGATGAGGTAAGATCCTCGCCGATCTTGTCCTTCCGTGCGTTGAAGGGTTGTTTGCTGACTGGATGTGGGTAGTGAGATGAGGACGTGACATGCCTGTGGGGGACCTTGCTACCTTTCTCTTTCTTTTGTTGTCGATGACGCTTGGAGGCGATGTGGTTTACCTTTGACTGACCTGATGCGCGTGAAAACTATTGAGGAATGGAGACCGCCTCGTTCCTATGACACTTCTCCAATAGCAACCTGTAATTCATGCTTGCATTTCGACGTTCAAATGTACAAGACTTGACAAGCGCGGAAGTGAATGATTTCAAGAAACGTACCAAATATCTGTTTCGAGTAGACAGTAAAGCAAAGGGTTTTCCATCATTCTTATACGCCCGTCCTACTTCAGCAATCAAAATGAGTGACTTCGGTCAGCTTCTTCCAAACCTCCCTCCCAGCGGCTCTCCGCTGTCAACCAAAGATTGGCAACGACACCGCCCTCGAATGTTCTCTTCCGTCTCTCTATATACTTGGCTGCCATTTATCAGGTGAGAGGTACAGCCATACGCAAGACCTTGCCACCTTGCACCTTGTCGGCTCAGGTTAGCCTGCAGCGGTACTTCTCATAACCCGGCCAAGTTGCTTGCGTGGGCAGTCGGTGATCAGTTCACGTCTTATAGCGCCGCTTGTTTCCTTTGGCACTCGCTTGTACGACAGCACAAAGCAAGCCATGTGTCGCTAACAAGGCTGGATATTGCATCTGCGATCGATCGGATGTAAGCTCAACAGCAGGAAGTACCAATCCTGCCATCATATATGCTTCCTAGGTCCTGCCATTGCTCAGAAACTGTTTCGGTCAGCATGTCGTTCATATCGCGCCCGTGTCACTGCTTTTCACTAGAAGCTGTACGCTGGCCATCAGTCCGCGCGCCACGGCGTCGACCCTGGCTGCGGCTCTTGTCCACAACGTAGCTGTCCAGCGAAAGTTGCGTCGCAGGCTGAGTAGAAAAAGCAGGGGTAGAAGCAGATCGGCGTCCATACCAGTCAATGTCTCCAAGCTGCAATTTCCTAGATCGCTGCTTGCTGCGGGTGTTGCCTGACTTGTCCATGCGCGAAGGCTGGATTTGCGGGTGGTTCTCGAAGGCGCCTTGTGGGTTGTCAGCATGTTGGATCGTCCTGTTTGTGGCCTGTGTGGCGAGAGATGGTGGCGCAAAAGCAGGTGGAAGGGGTGGCGGCGACGAGTAACCAGAGTCTTGAGAGACGCGTCTTTTATCGCCGCCGTGCTGGGGAGGATCTGCCGCTTTTGAAACAGTCTTTTGTTGAGATTGACTGCCACGGTTGTTCCTGGGCGGTAGGCTTTCGTTGAGCTGGCCTTTACCGACGAGACGGACACTATCTTTGTAGGAATTCCGAACATAATGAAAGGAGGGCGCTTCACCATCTTGCTGATCGTCGGTCAAGTCGTAGTTCAAGACCAGATTCTTGATACGCTGTTGCTCCTCGCGCTCTGCTTGCTGCTGCGTGCGCATTGCAACAGCGAAAGTGGAGTCCGAGGGCAGATCGATTGAGCGTGTCTGTGATCTTTGTCAGTATGATTGATACAGCATTGGAATTGTGAGATGCTTACCTGTTGCTTAGGTCCCTTCTTGCTCAGAAGGGCAAACCTCATCATGCCAGGTCCGTCAGCAGGAGACTGCGCTCGTGTCTCCGTGCCATTTTCTTCGTTTGCGACACTGGTGGTTGCATCGCGCACAGTGCGCCGCATTGGTAACGGTACATCAAACATGGGCTTGCGGTCGAACTTTCTGGATTCTGCACTTTCTGCCATCAGTTTGGCGAGTTCGCGGTCGAACTCGGCGTCAGCTTCGGGGTCTCTTTGGTCCTCAGGGCGAGTGACGACAATGTGCTCCTCCTCATCAGACTGAGCGCCGTTCTCGTTGTCATCGGTAGGCTCAGCATCATCATCTTCGCCCGACTTATCCTCTGCACCATCTCCGTCAATATCAGCAAGATCATTACCGTCCGGACGAGCATCGTCGGCGTCTGCATCGTCCTCAAGCTCCTCCGGTTCTGGTGTTTTGCCAGCAGCAACGTCACGGTAGTTCTGCTTGCAAGCCTCGGCGAACACCTTGTGCGCTTCGGCAAGGTCACTAGTAATCAACTTCCACTGAGGACGCAGAAGGCTGTAGGTGTCTTGTACAACGAACTCGATGTCCATTGGTAGGGGGTCCTTCACGTTCATGTAGTACTGCAGGTAGTTCAAGTAGAAGTCGAGCTTCTTCTTAGCAGCACCCTTCTCGAAGTAGATGCCGCAAGTCTCGAGCAATGTGCAAGCAAGACGAATGCGGAAATAGTCGTCGGGCAGATCGATCGGCGAGATCTTGTCGGGTTGCACATAGCCTTCATGTCCAAAGTTGAGGATCTTGTACAAAGTGTCGAAGATCAGGGACGAGTCTACCATGCGGTAAATGTAAAGCTCACCCAGATACTTGACTTCTGCAATGCGTCGTTGGTTGTACTTGAAGTCGTTGAACTCCAGACCAGCCACGATACGTTCAAGCAGCTCATCGAGAACGGAAATTGCGAAAGCGGTGTGGTGGCGATGCAAGGCTCCGAGCATGACTGCAAGCAGGTATACGTTGCTGAACTTGATCTTGCCAGGCTTGATGAAGATCTTCCTCAGGTACTCGACAACCTCGTCTTCCTCCCAGTGAAGTTTGCGAATCTGCTTGATGACCTTCTCGAGTGTCTTCTTATTCAGGTCAAGATATACAAGCTTGCGAATGTACAGCTCGAGGGTAGGGCGCTCCTTTTGCTGAATGGCTGCGCGCTCAGGCGGGTTGACGTAGTAGATGGCATTCTCGAGAAGCATACGCTCCTGTTGGCCAAGGTGCTGAGCCGCCTTCTTGCGCTGCAGTGTCTCCAGGAATGAACCCATGCGAGGGGAGGTCTCGGGATTGCGGAGCAGATACCTGCCGCAGTTTTCCAGTAGGCTCGCAATGATTTCAATGTTCATGCGCGAGAATTCATCGAGGCTGACCTTCAAACAGTGGAAGATCACATGCTCGGGCACCACGCCGAATTTGGTAAGCTCAGCAATGTATCTGATGTTTACCATGCGCACTTGGCCCAAGAAATCCTTGGATTTGCGTCTCTGCAGGCTGCGGAATTCATCGTCGAGATAGCTTGTGAGCGCTTGAGGAACGTCCGGCAAGTAGCGACCGAGAGTTGCGACGAGTCGAGCGTATAGGGGGAGCAGGTCTGTCCTGCCTTTGGGCACCTCTTGAATGCCCTTGACAAGTCTATTGCGAGAAGCCTTGGAATTGAGGAATCCAAAGTCGTATGCGAACTGATCAACCTGGTCCTTGTTTGTGAGCTCATGGAGACGAGCCAATAGCGCGTCTACCTGAGCACCGACAGTCTTGTTGGCGATTGCGGTGGAACTATCGTCGTTCTCTGTATTGATTGCATCCTTGGATTCGGCGCCCTCTTCGTTCTTCTTGCCGACCTGTTCGTCACCGTCCGGCTTCTTCTTCTTAGCGTCCTCGAGCAGAATCAAAGGCACACGATCCTTCAAGTCGACAAGGTTTTCGTAGAAGCGGCGCTCGTCTTCGTCTTCCCAAATGCCAGCACCTTCGCTCGAAGCACGCAAATATTCACCCGTCTTGACAAGACCGATACCAGAGTCAAGGTTGCTGCCAGAAGCATCCTTCTCAACAAGATCAGGCATTTCGGCTCCAAGGGCCTCCGCAAGTACCTGAGCATTGGAGACCAGCTTTTCCTGAGACTTGATAGCCTTCTCGTGGGTTGCCTGACGGTCCTCGAACACCTCGCCGGACTTGACGTAAGCTTCTGCGTTGCGTTTGTTCTGTGCGGACAGCTGTTTCTGATCCCGAAGCATGTGTGCTTTGACATCTTCAAAATATCTGGTAAGGATATTGCGGAAGCGTTGCTGGAGGTCTGACGAGACCAGTGGGGCATCGTGCGTGATCGTCTCATCTTCGTCAGTCGAAGCAGGCGTATCCGTGGTCCTGTTCACTGCTGTCGTAGCACCATCTTCGCCAACAACTTGTCTGCTCTCTTTCTTTGTGTTGGCAGATCCAAGGACATCCCAGGCAAAAGTCTTCACAAACAATACGACAAGCGGGAGGTTGACGTGTTCGCGATCGTGGCTGAGCATATCCTTGAGCACCTCCAGTGGGAAAGGCTCGGCCTCTGCTCCATCCGGTCGTTGTCCGTTGATCTTAGCCTTTTGTGGTGCAATCTCAGTGCCCTTCGCAGTCTTACCGGCCTCCTCTGGCTTAACAATATCCTCCAAGCTCCTGAGCACGCCGACCAACCATAATTCAGTGGCGACACGCAGCAAGATCCGCTGTCTTGCAATGCGCTCTTTCTCTTCGCGTTCGCGAACCTCAGGTGCGAGAGCTTTCAGTTGCGACTTGTCCGGTGTGCTCAGTCCGCGTCCAACCAGCCATCCTAGGTAGCATGTGAATTCCTCTGGCCCAAATCGCTGGTGAAGCGCGCTGATGACTTCAACGCCAGCAGCGACTTCGCCAGGCGCCTTGAGCCTGCAGAGACCTTCGAAGCATGCCGACACGATTTCCGTGAGGTATTTGTGTAGAGATAAGGTGCGGATCTCCTGGAGGAATGTTGAGACGCCCGCGGCGTTAATGGCGGTGCGGGCGCGTTTGATAAATGCAGTGTTTTTCTTTAGGTTGGAATCCAGCGATCCCTGAGTGGGAAATACATCTGCGAGGTTGTCAGTGGCACTCCTTGACATCGCCTCTGTGCTGTCTCGTGCCCGTAGCGCATACCTTGTTCGCCGTTCCAAGCTCTAGCGTTCAACTCTTTGAGCTCGCCTTAACACAGTATTAGCTCCATCTTCTGACTGCAACCATGCGCATGTTCATACGCTTTCTCTGCCGTTCCATGACAGTCGTAGATTCCTCGGGCGCGCGGGTTGGCGCGAGTGGAGGGGTTGATAGAGGGGCGCTGCGTTCAAGGATTCGGCATTTCAGTGACGGTGTGGTGCAAGCTTATGGCCGAAGCTTGCATTTGTGCTGGGCACGAGGTTGCAATTAATGTTGTGGTCGCGAGTGGTGGGAGGTGTTGTTGGTTGTTTGGTGGTGGATCACGGATCGGTGACCGCATGCAGTTTGTAGCGGCGCACTGCTGTTGCTCATCGGCGTTTAATGAGAAATAAGGTTTCAAGGAGGGTCGAGCCGGCGCCGCGCTTCAGCCCTGCGTCATATCGATATCTGCACTCCTGCTGCGGTCATAAATCTGTTATCGAGCCCGTACGTAAACCTTCAGCAGCACGTCCAGCCATTTCAGCAGATCGAAGACAGCATCGTCTACATCGTTTGCAACTACAGCTCTATCATGCACTTAACATCCTACTATACCAGCATAGAGTTTGGCCACATATGATACCTGGCCGAGTTGTGCAGGGACGATGTCTCTATGGATCACCCACACAGCAAAATGATGGATCGGCAATATCCATTATGCAAGCCCAGTCACCTCCTGCGAAGACTCGTTACACCATTGATACTCATAACTGGTAGAGCCATGCTCTTTGACTCTGCAGCGTCTTGTCTTTTGGCTGCCATCTCCAACGCCTCCTTAATCATCTTCTTGACCTTCTTCACCTCCTCGCCCTGCATCCCCTTCTCGGCCTGTGGTTCCACACTCTGAATCCTGGAGCTGAAGATCCCATCAGAGCAGATCTCAACGCCATAGCCAGGCCTAAACGACAGCCTGTATATCGGAATCGAGAAGAAATGGCTAGTTGCAATTCCATCTCCTGCCACTCTGTAGCGAGCGAGAAACTTCGGGCTATAATCAATGATCACCTCCGACCACTCTATTTCCAATTTTGTCAAGGATGACCTCAAGGTCACGATTAGCCATCGCAAATCCTGGCAACTGAACGCCAGACGACTCTTCTTTGGGATCTTGGCCGCTGATAGACCGCTTCGCAGTAGGTCGCTTTCCGGCGTCGATAAGCGATGGTGTCTAACATTCTCCAACACGAAGAATGGGTCAAAAGGTAAAGGCCAAGGTTGCGAAGGTTCGAAGGCTGTTGCATCGATTTCTAGCTTGTGGTTCTCCTGCCATGAGCCGGGCATAATGCCAGTATCATGGAGGACCATGGCTCTGCTCCGATTGGGATCTAGCTTGCAAGCCTCGCGGTTGGCAGGCTGGTTGTCGGCTTGCATCATTGTTCTCGCAATGTCTCTGGCGATGACTTTTGGATCGAGGATCGTGTTGGCTGCCTTTTCGTCATCTTTCGGATCGTGGCTTACGGAGATGTTGATCCCGGTCTTCACGCCTCCGCTGCGGCATGCATCCCTCTCCAGAATGAGCTGCTGTTGCAAAGGTATCCACATGGGATCCTCTGCAAGTGGCGTCCTGGCTGTGACGGAGTATGCCAGTATAGCTTCGGTCTTGCGGTTGAGGAGAGCGTAGATGTCGCCCATCCAACAAGCTGCAGCGCAGTGGCCGGAATCAAGCTGACCAACATTCTCAATCACAACGGAGAACACTGCCAGAAAATGGGCTAAGGCGATCTCCAATTGTCCGCTGATGCTAGCAATGACACCAAGCAAGTGTTCCAGCCGTCTGCTCAGTTGGCTATTGGGGTTCGCACTATGTCGGCTGGCGAGGATGTCGATATCGTGCTTTGCTTGTTCCCACTGACCAGTGTTCCAAGATGAGACGATTGCGTTGATGATCTCGTTGTCCAACTCAGAATCGAGTGTATCATTGTCATCATGGTCCTCATCTCTGTCACAAGAAGCAGGTATCGAATCGATCTTGTAAAGTGTTGGACTAAAGTCTGCGAACGGGCGGCGGTCTGCCTCTGCAGGTGACGACGGTGATGATGACAGTGAGAACGAGTCCAGACTGTCAACAAAGCGAGCGGAATCCGTCCTACTCAGATCATACATTTCGAGATTGACAATGCGGTATCTGGACTTCGCCGTCTGCGCCGACTGAGACAAGATTCGATCGCGAATTCGTGTTCCACGTCTTGCTAGCGGACTGGACGGAGGCTTGAGGGAGTCTAGACCATCCAAGATCGAGTCTGCTGCGCGATACGTTGAAGCGCGGATCTGCTCCTGAATTGGTGCTTGCAGCTCCGTGCCCACGTCTTCTGACAAGGGAAGGACACCCTCCATTGCTACAGATCTGGTCTGTGAATTCTCTCGCGTGGGATATGATTCTCTTGGTGAATCGCGCAGACTGGCACTTTGGGAGAGTCCGGCATCTCTTGTCGTCTTCAATGGAAGTGATGCGCCACGAAGCGATGCCGACCTTGCAAGATAACTGTCGATATCTCGAGCAGGGTTATCGCGAGGAAGCCTTGCTGTCATGTTCGATGGTGCTGTAGCATCGGTCACGATGGGAGATCCTCTCCGGGCAGGAGAGCGAGCCATCAATGCTGGCGGATGTGGGCTCGGCCGTCTGCCCAGTATCAAAGAAGAAGCGCTGTCAATGTCCACTGACATCGGATCAAAATACGCAAACTGATTTGACCAGCGATCGCTCTTCAAAGATGGCGACACTCTTGTGCTTGTCGCTGGCGGTGAAAGTGGATCTGCCGTTGTGCGAGACGAGGCTGCTTGCTTCTCTTCTTCTGGCTTACAGTCATGATGTTGTGCAGACTGGCTGTAGGCACTCATTCTTTGAGCAAAGCTGGCGCGGTTGGAGCTGAACGACCATGCACTCGATGCTGTCTTCAAGACGTTGCCGTCGTCGCTGTTCGTAGTCATGGATGATGGCAACATAGGTGGCTGGGTGCTGGATCGGTCGCTTTGGGTCGCATCATTGTACGAGAGACCAATGCTGCCGTTCGTGTGTTCAAGTGTTTCAAGCGCAGTGGAAAGTTTGTTCGTCACTTCGTCGATGTCATTGAGAAGATCAGTGATCGCGTCCTCTTCCACGTACGCTGTTCTGTCGGAGGACTGTCGCTGGCGTTGCAACGCTCGCTCTAGCCTGCTGAGCACAATCTTGCTGTCGCCGGCAGATTTTAAGACTTCGAGGTCTTCTGCTCGAACTGGTGCTTCATCAAGAGCATCGTCCGCTTCCTCAAGCTTGTTCCGCAGCGTCCGAATGCTTCTCGCGAGTGGTTTGTAGGCGCTCGAGGGCTCCTGGCCTTTGCGATGTCAGCATCAACTACCAGAGCTCGCAGGGCGTCTGAACTACTTACAGGAGCAGTATAATCTGTGAGCTAATGCTCGAACATCCTGTAAACCGCAAGGCCCAGTTGACACGGACATCATTAGGTATATCGTTCAATATTTGCGATCATAGCGTTGCATCCTGTCACCTCGGGCAGATCGAGAGGCTCCCTGAGAAACCAATAAGACCCGAACCCGCAATGTGCTACATCTGTGCTACGCGGCTACCCAACTGAATTTGTCAATGTCTCAAGTCCAGAACAGCGGCCGCGCAAGCTGAGGTAGCGGTAACGCAGACACAAGGCTGGGGCCGACATGGCTATCGCTGACTGGACGGACCCAGCGTATCGCATCGGATATGCAACGCGATCCTTTGCTGTCAGCTGGAGAGGCTGGGATGGTGGTGGCGTGAGAGCGCATGCAAGCAAGGAAGCCATACATAGGGACCACAGCCGGACCACCACTTTGCACGAATGCCTCAGAAGTACATGTAAACTGCGTGTCGACACGTGATTGCCACGTGCTGTTGACTTGCGACAGCGGACAACTGATTGAAATGTTCTGATGCCGAAAGTTCGGTAGCTTGCGAGCAAGTTGTATTGCGCATCGTTGTTCGAGCCACGCCTTACACACTAACTTCTACTGTCACAAGGAGCCGCCCATTAAGTGAAAGTTCCAAATCGCACTAACAAAACAAGAGAATCACCACATCAAACCACGTTGCGGTCCCGTGACTGACCAAAACTCCGCATCTGGTACTGCGGAATCACATCTTCAATCGTCTCGTCTGAGAACTTCAAGTCTTCTTCAAGCGAGACAGTATCTTTGATCTTCCAGAGCATGACAGGCGCCGCGATGAACAAGCTTGCGGCGAGCAGCACCCAATTGGAAATGAACAAGCTCATGTACGCCACTTTCACACCATCTAGGCGCCATGCGACAGCTGCCCCAGCAGACTGTATTCCTCTGGATGTGTTGTGAGCATGTGCTCAAGGGATGAGTATTGCGTGGGAGGACTTACTTGTAGAACCCGGCAAAGTTGGCAAGTTTGCGTCCGTTGTTCGTCATGGCGCCCATGAACCTGTCCAAGATTAACAATTTGATCTCTCGTTAATGCAGGGGTGCTACATACCAGTAAACACAAGTCTGCCAGGCTGCGTCGTAGAAACCATAAAAGATGTACAAGAACATCGGGCCTACGTATCTCGGAGTCGTCCAGTCCATTTTCATGTTTTCGTTAGTCGTGTTATCGGGCATATCACCCCGCGTGTATGTTACCTGGAAGCTGTAGCCACCGCCCCAGACTGCGAAGGTGAGCATGAACAGCACAATCCATGCGATCACAGCACGAGTAGTCCGGCGAAGACCAGCGTAATCCAATGCAAAGCCAAAAACTGACGCGCCTACAATTTGCGCAATCCAGTACAGCACGTTGTTGAGAGCCCTTGTACGTAGGTTGAATTTGGCGAGATTAACCACGTTGAATTGGTAAGTGTAAAACCAGTTTGAAGCAAAGAACATCGGGAATAAGAACATGATGTAAGGATCGGTGAAGATTGTCTCCCAAAGTCCTAGAACTTCTGACTTCCAGGTCGGGTTTCGTTGCAGGATAATGCGGGATCCATTTTGGCGCACGACGTGCTTCGCATCTACCATAGTCCATGCCAGGCAAGCTCCAGCAAAAGTGAGGATCAAAAAGCCGATGTAAGTGCCATCCGTCACGTTAGAATTGTCGATTCTGTGTATGTTCTGGCCGAGGGGGAGCTTAACATGTAGCGTTAGTGGACTGATGTCTTTGCTTCATGGACAGAGAAACTTACTAGGCCTCCAATCACGCCACCAAGATTAAAGATTGCCCAGAATGTGAAGATGTAACGGCCCTTTGATTCTTCCGGTGGATAGCTCATCATAATCTGACCTTGGGCACTCCAGAGCACACCAGCGCAGCAACCAAGGAGGAAGCCGGAGAAGATGACATAACCTTCATTCTGGGTGTGATTATAGCATAGGTACGCTGAGATGTACACCGAGTATCCCAGACCTCCAAAAGACAAAGCAGTCTTGACTCCAAGCTTGTTCGTGACGCTGCCGCTGCAAAAGCCTACGATAGCGAAGGCAGAGTAAAGCGCACTGTTGGCATTGTCGCTCGCTTTTGACGAGAACTGGCCTCCGGCACCCAAACCGTTGACCGCATTGAACATCCCTTGAAGCTTTCAGCGAATCTCGATCCTTGTGTCTGTACAAATTCTCACATACCTGGACACAGAAAGCACACGAAAGCGACCAGAACCAATTGTACTTGTGGCGAAGCATAATATGGTAGACCAAGAAAGCGTCGGTGCCGCCAACCAGAGACAGTCTGTAGGTTCATACTAAATCGATCTTTGTTGGGTGAGTCGGAATCTGAAGCACGGTTCAGGGCGATTGATTCCGTCTCCTCGTGGAACCTGGTCATGATAAAAAAGAGTAAGGGGCGCTAATCAAGACAACGAAGCGAGCAGTATTGATTTGAGCAGAACAAAGCATGTGCAGACAGAAAAGCAAGGCAGGGACGAAGAGAATATGTGAGGCGACCTTTACCTCGCATGTCTCCTGCAGAAGTGTAGACTCCTTGGGATTGATTGGAAAACCCCAAGGCAGTAAAGAGCTACATATCGACTTCGACTTCGGCTGTTGAAGGATCAGAAGCATGTTCATCTGCAGGCAGTGAGCCCCTCCAAGTTTGGCACGCAAGGTTGAATCGTCGAGCGGTTGATCGAGAGTACGCGTAAATGCGGACATCCGCAAAGACCGGTGACAGAATATCTGCCGCGGGTACAGCGCAAGGCTGTGACAACACTTGATGAAGACAACATGTCCGTGACCTGAGCTTTCCAGCTGGATTAGGTCTAGGATTTGGGAGCAGCATTCAGCACAAAGCCATGCTGGTTGATTGCCTCACCAGAGAAGCCATGTACCACACACAAACTCGTCGAGCACACATTGTCTGCCTGTCACGTACCATGCACGACTTAAGATGGGTTCGCATTGACACCACAGCGGTTGCCTGACGACTTCGTTCCTTCTGGAATGCCGACTGGGGCCACATGGCGTGCTCCTGCGTTCGATTGAACTCTGTCAGCCCGCAGTCTTATCACAGCCTCGGACTCGGAGTGTGGTGGCTGCATGAGCAATAACCAGGTTGTGCGACCGACACCGCCTCAGCTAAGGTACGTTCGGGCTGCGTTTGAAGATCGTTGCCTTTCTGTGCAAGTACCAGTAACTTTCGTCCTGCCGTCAGCCGGCAAGGCATTGATGTCTTTCCATTGCAGATGATTTCTTCGATGGCTCCAATTGTGAGCAAGGAGCTCAGGTTGCCATTCGAAGACAAGCACATCAACCTGAAGAGTACGAGCCAAGACAGCGATCAGCACGGACCACCACGACTTCATCACGTGTTGTCACATGCCAATGTCGAACGCGCCAGGACCTGCGTCACCCAAAACATCAACAGCCATCGCCATGACCGAGAACAAACCACCTACTGAAGCGCAGGCCAGCGCTGCCTCAAATGCCGACCAGCCTGGTCGTCCATATTACGAACAGCTACGGACGACCCTTCGAAGCACGCTCGACAAAAAGCGCAAGCTCGACGAACAGCTAGCCGCGTTGGAAGACCAGATCTTTAAGCTTGAAGGCGCGTACCTAGAAGAGACTAGCAACTCTGGCAATATCGTGCGCGGCTTTGATGGCTGGGTCAAAGGCGTTAGCGTGGGTGGACGCGCCGCGGACGACAGGCGACGCGGAAGAGTGAGAGACGAGGATAGGGTGTTCAGTCACAGTTCTGTTGGATGGATGAAGGTGAGAATGTTACGATTCTTAGATAACCACCTCTGGACAAGCACACTGACAGTGCGATGCAGGCGCAAGAAGGTCCCGACTCGAACACTCCATCTCACGCAGCTACGCCTACAGGTTCAGTACCTGCGTCATTGTCGCGCGCAGAAAGCACTTCCGGTGCCACCGGAAAGACAGGAAACAAGAAGAAGAGGGCCACGGACAAGGACGATGATGATGAAAAGGCGCCGAAGCGTGGCAAGATCACGTACTCGAGGGACTGAGAAGTCTGTACTTTCTTGAAATGCATTTGAGCATGGTGTTAGGCGTTACGGATGGGTAGATACCACGGACCAGAGTCCATAAATTTGCGAATTTGAAGATGCTGTCACACATTCACAGAAAACTTACAGGAGTCAGGATTGATGGCGGCAAAGGTATGTTGTACCACAGTGGATACGAGCAGTTTTGTTCCTGTCGTCGTCGTATAGCGGCAAACCCAAGGTTCCAGTAAAGGCTGCAAATCGTCTGGTAGCGTGCTCAAGTATGCTCTACAGAATGCGTAAATCACACTGAACCTTTACACACCCGGAAGACAGAATGCGACCCTGCTGCACAGTGGGCATGCAAATAGGTTGAATGAACGAAGGCAGACGAAATGTGCCAGCGTAGATTACGCCCTGTAGCCGGAGGGAATTTACTGCAGAATATCTTAGACTGACCTCCCAGCCATACCGTTCGGCGCGTACACGCTGCATGCGTCAAGCTTATAATGAATCAAGCAATACGAAACTGCATTCCTGCTGGCTCCCTCTACATCGTTTCGGCTAGGAACTGCAGTCTAAACACAGCACTTCGCAGTGCGGCAAGCATTGCATGTTGACCGTCCATAGTCTGTCAGGTTCTGTAACGGCGCGATACTACTTCACGTTCACGAAGACGTGTTGAGGGAGAGACAAAAGATTAGCGATATGATTTTAGTATGGTCCGGCATGGGAGACGTGGAAAATAGTCTTTCAAGGCTGAACGAGTACCTCAAATCCTAGAAGAGTTGTACAAAATGATCGCGCCCTGGACACAATACATTCATTATCGTCAAGCCCAGCGTATGCATAAAGTACCACGATAGAAATCGAAGGATTATCTTCCCGAGCTTCCAAGAAAGGACTGCAACAATTGATCAACCCTCATCCGGGTACTACTGATTGGATACACTCGGCCTATACGAACGAAAAAGCAGTCATGTTTCATGTCACAATAAGAGCTACGACCGTGCTGAGGCGACTCCGGTCTTGTCGGTACCGGGTCTATGAGCGACCGATCTTGGAGTGTTGTAGTACTGCTCGGAAGTAGAGCCTCCAGGACTAGATAGTGGAGTGTTGGTAACCCCGTTTGTTTTGGCGCTGCGGAGCCCAGAGCTCAGGCTCGAGCCGGGAGAAGGCGGAAAGAGTTCGCTCTGGCGCGCGGAGTGTACAGTCTTCGGAGTAGCGGGTGATTCGAACTTGAACGTTGCGTCTTCCTCGTTGGGGTTGTCAGCAGAAGACTGCAATGGCGTATCATTGATGAGGTCTGCAGACGCTTTAGGGGCATGAGAAGCATCTTTCGGGGTGGCGACAGTTCGGCTCGGCGTGAGTTTCTGAGGTGTTGACCGGCTGATACCTTTGTACTGTCGACAAGTCTGAATCACTGCTTCTAGAGCGGCTACTCTGTGTACAGCCTTGTTACGTTGCTCCTTGACCTCCGCAGACTCGCCGGCAACCGCTTCAAGCTGTTCGTCAGTCAAGCTCGACGGGTCGCAGTTCGACAAGATGAGGTCAGGCAAGTCTTTCAAGAGCACGCGCTCAATCGCCAGTGTAGCGACATTGTCAATGAAGGTATCCAGAGCGATCTAAAACCTTGTTAGTATTGATTCGTAGTAAAAAAACAGCATTGTGAACATACCTCGTAGTAAGCCTCAGCACGGTCAAGCACATGAGCAGCGTGTATGTGGTCGATGGTAAAGCGATATCTTTTTGCGTGGCGTGACCACACGGTTGCTGAATCGTGTGTCTCTGCCTGGCGTCGGTCATTGGAATCGAGAAGCAGGCGTGGCATAGCCGTGTACTCTGGCCGCGCTGTGATCGGATGGCATTGTGTGAAAGGCCAGAGCAATTCATCCAGCTTGTCGACGAGCATGGCACGTCGCTTCTCCAAAGAAGGACCGATATACTCCTCAAGCAGTCGAGAACTCGTGTACGGGCCTGCAACATGCAGGATTGCTTCACTCATGAAGGTCAAAGTATCGTCAAAGCATGACTCGACGTGTGTCCTGGCCAAAGAGTTCCATCGTATGGATTGCGAACGAAATACCGCCTGTATGTCACGAAAGTTGGGTAGATCTGGCAGATTTTTGCCTCTGTTCTGCGTCATCGCCCTAGAGAGAGCGCTGCAATACGCCTGAATCGTAATGTTATAGGGCCCCTCATCATGTCGAGAGGAGTAGTACGGCGGCTGGAACACCGGCTCCGGAGAATCGTACTCGTCCATTTCTTCATTGTCGCTGGTCTCGGGGGATACAGCGTACGTTTTACCAGTTCCGCGAATTTCACGATTGAAGAGGTCGCTTCTCATGGTGATCAAGCTGCGAAGCTTTGTGAAGTTCCCTTTACCGAAGAAGGCGGCTATTTTGGGGTCGTCGTAAACACCTTCCGATGCTGCCGATGCGAGTTGGTGCATGCTGCTTTTGATCTCGCTCAGATACCACAAACAATCTTTTGCATTCTTACGAATGCGCCCAAGCTGGTCGATAGTGCGACGTGCGGTCGCAAGTTGGCTGGTCATCTCGTCGATCAGTTGAGGTAGATCACGCTTGATCGACTCGAACAGACGCTGACAGAGTTTCTGTCTCAACGACTCTATTCCGAGATCTTTGCTTGGCAGCCGAGACCAGACTCCAGTCGCAAAGAACTTGCGTTCCTCGGAGTCTCTGTACTTTGGTGAGCGATCCAGTTCTTCGTGGCTCAGGTTTCTGACAACATGCCAGCCGAGTCCAAGTTTCAAGTCCTCGTTACTTGCCAGGTCAACCATCTTCAGGGCATCGTCTTGGCTAAGCACCCCATCAGGCTTTGTGATCACTCCCATCATCCTTTGGGCAGTGTCTGAGCTTCGCATGAGTTTCCCGACAGATTGCACTTGAAAGTCAGATGTTGCGCTCACTACAGCAAGTACAATTGTCCGATCCTTCTGCAAATATGATCTCGTCAATTCGTGTATGGCTCCGACAGCTCCAGGACTCTGCCTCCCAGTAGTCGTCCGAATCAGTCCAGGAAGGTCCTGTCGTATAACAGGTCAGCTATAAGTGTATGATCACGCAGGGGTAGACTCACGATAAGGGTGAGGTGCGGTTGCGTAGGTCCTGATACTTCTATTCGCAGCTTGTCATAACAAAAGCCTCGTTCCCCGTCAATAGATATCAAGCAATCGGAGGCAGCGGTGTAGAGGTTCTTGAACTCGTCGCGATCAAGCTTCTCTGGTCTGTATTGGAAGTTCGCAATCAAGTCACGTTGCTCTACTGTCCTGGACCAAGACGGCAGTATGCTCGCAAAGACAGCATCAGTGGGTGCGCGCCGCAAGACCAGCTCTGTGGCAACTACATAGAGAAATCTTGAGTCACCATGTCATCTCATGCATCGCTTCTAACCATCTCAATCCAACTTACACATGGTCACCGCCCCAGAGCCTGCTGGAAACGGCACTTGAGCGATGGCCTCAAGGAGAGAGCTTTTCCCGCTCGACTGGTCTCCGCAGACGACGATCTGGGGAATTCCAATCTCTGCATCAATATTCTCGCGACGAAGCTGATCAATGGCATCGAGCAGGCCAGCCTGCTCTTGGCTTTGCAATTGAGACACGGTGCTGCCACCAATAGGCAGCGATCCTTCTTCGGCCTGCGAATTATCAGTGGATGTGTCGCAATTTAAGATCTGAGGACGTGCCATGTTGGAAAGATCTTATGCTAGGTGTAATATCGGTCTGCAAAATAAGTCTGAGTACTGGAATGATGGACGATACTACAAATGGGTGCAGTGGAATTGAAGGCAATCCTCGGAAACTCTTATATGATTGATCTAGCCGAGGGAAACGCACCAAGGCGCAGTCCCTCCAGGCGAACAAGCCGTTATCTGGGATGTCTATTTGCAGCACATGTGAACGCCGCACTGCTGCATTGCAGGTCAAACGCATCAAACACAGCCATATCGAAGCGATAGGTGCGGGGATGTGTGACCAAGCTCGCATACATGAATGAACAAGCACATCATCCCGGGCGCGGGTGTTGGCGTTTTATATCCTAGTCATCGAACAAACACTTGGGCGTGGGTAGTCGTAATGTTTCCAGCAGCCATCGAATGTCCCCTGCCCTATACTGAAGAGAAGACTTGAAGACCCAAGCTAGGGGGCTGAAGACTTCGCGGCTGCGACCGATAGTTCTCATCCTGTATGATGCGTCAACAGCGGCTAATGTTACATCCTGGTCTCGGTTTACGGCAAATGGGCACAGTGGGGAGTTTTGCAAGGGCAGCAGCAGCAAACTGGGCGAAGCCCATCTCTCTGCTCTATTTCACAAGTGGGCACCATCCACGTTGTGCCTTTCGTTGAGCAGTAATGACGTGCGTATGTTGGCATGTTGTATTGGGTTTCAGTGCGGTCTCTTAAAGAACAACCTCAAGTGGGTCCAAGGGTCCATCGGCCCGGCAAATGGAATGCGCCACCTCTTGCGCCATCGAATTGACGATGTTCGAACACTGAACATCGGCCGCACGACATCGCAACTCTCATTCGATACACCTTGACAACAGACATCGTGCAACGATGTCCGCACAAGAACCCGAAGACCTCTGGCTTTTCGGCTATGGGTATTGATTCATAAGATCCAAGCGACAAACGCCGTGACTGACTGACTGACTGACTGTGCCTCCAGCTCGCTGATATGGAAACCGCCACCACACTACGGTAATTGATATATCTCGACCACGGCAGTATTGCCCTCGAAATATGAATAGCTCACACAACCTGCACCAGATCTCCGAGTCCCAGGCTACATTGAGAACTACGTCCGTCGCTTCTGGCAGGTATGCAGCCACCACACGACATGCAACAAATATGCGCATATGCGGCAGAATGCTGAAAAGAAGTGGCGGCAAGTAGGCTAGGTCGGTTTTGCCCCCATCAATCAATTCCAACCATACTTTTCTCAAGAACAACCATACTGATATTGATATTAGCCAAGATCACCGCGGCACACCAGAAGACCCCGGCCGCGTCGTAACGCTCATCGACCGCCAACTCTGGGAAACACTGACAGACCATGTACGCGACAAAGATATCGAGAGGATCACTTGTCTCAAGCACAATCATCCCTAACAAAACTATCCGCCCAATAGCACGCAACAGCCCCGCCCCGAGTCTGGGGCGCAGCCTACCGCATCCCCTCCCGCCACGTCGCCGAAGTAAAACAATACCTCGACATCCGCGAAATCAACGGCTACAGCATTCAATACACGCCCTTCAACACCCACAACAAGGAGCAAGACATGACATCATCCCTCCAAACCATCACGCCCGCTCCCGAAGCACCAACCAACATCCCACACCCGATAAAATGCCTCGTGTACATCGGCCTTCCAGACAACCCTCAATTCCTAGGTCCTCAGGATCCACAGGCGCTGGCTGAGAAGATCGTGCAGAGCCGGGGCCCGAGCGGGGAGAATAGGGATTATTTGTACCAGCTTGAGGAGGCATTGAGAAATTTGAGCGAGGAGAGTGCGGATGAGCATGTTTTTGATTTGGCGAGGAGGTGTAGGGAGGTTGAGGCTAGGGGGTTGGAGAAGTGATGGGATTGGTGTGGGAGGGATATAGATGGTTACATCGATGATATTGGAGAACTTGTTAGACAAGAAGAAGGAATTGTGGACCGGAACAGTGGCTGTGATGTCTTCCTTTGGTCGTAGATATCGTATTCATTATTATAGCCGAGAACGGGACGCCTTGGAGATGCTTTTTCCACCCGGTATACCTAAACTATGCCTGCTTGAACGCTAGTAACAAAGGGGTGAAATGACAGTGCTAACACAACATAATGATGAAAAGTGACTCGAAAAGATCAACGACCCCCCTTAGGGGCCTGGTTCCAAAGCTTGGTGCTTCTCATGCCAGCGTTGACAGAAACGAACTTTGACTCCTTCGGATCGTAGCAAGATTGCACGTCGAACATGATCTTGCCTTTTGATCCTTTGATTTCCACGAGGCCTTGCACGACAAAGCTACCTCGAGGTGGCTCCATTTTCTTGGGATTCCAGTTCTTCATGAGTGAGTGTACAAAGACGGTTTTTGCGATTTGGACGTCTGTAGGGTTGACCAGATCTTCAGACGCGGGTAGTGGGAGGGATAACATCCAAGGTAAAGGGCTGCGGTCCTCAGAGGCTCGTGGCGATGATTGTGCTTCGTTGGCTGCGGAGGAAACGCTGACAAGAGACCCAGGTGTTCCGTCCGGAGAGGGTTGTGGGTTGCCGCCTACTGGCGATCCGCCGCGTCCTTTGCCAGCCTTTTTCGCCTCCATCTGTTCTAGAGCAACTTTGAATCGTTCTTCGACCGACATGGGATTGGGTCCTTCCCAACCGAGAGCCTGCTTCAGCCGTCTGTATTGGATGCCGGTGAAGATCATCGCAGTATTGTACACCCCATCGAAAGTCGCTTTTGGCCAGAGCGCCCTGGTCAGCCTGAAGTGGTTCTCCGCGCTGAGCTTCTGAGGACTCCATGCAATAAAATCGTCACCAATCTCAATTCCCGAACGCACATATTCCTGCGGAGGACCATCCGGGAAAGAGATCTCAAGCCAGTACCTGCCGACCTTCAGATCTTTCCCAATTGACATGGCAACGCGCGGGTGTTGCTTCGCTCCATTGAACACCACTGCTACAAGCTCGTCTTGCAGTTTCTTGTGGCGCGGCTTGTCCTTGGCGATCTTGACGAACTCCTGCCACTCCGGATCTGAGCCTTTGTAGAATGTCCGCGGTAGTTTCGTAGGCCATGTCATGGGAATGAATGTGTTGCCCTCTTCCGCGAACTCATCCTCCTCTGCGTCTCCATCTTGCGTTTCCCATTCGCCTTGGGTTTGAGTGGCTTGTTCTTCCTCGACTTCGATTTCTTCTATGTGAATGTCGATGAATTGGTTGACGTAGTTCCAGTAGGCCAACGGCAGGCTGATGTAGACAGCCCACGTGACCGTCTTCTTCCAGGTGAACCAAGGTTCCTTGAAGCGCACAGGTTGGAGGTTTTGTGGTGCATTGGAACCTCTGGCATGGATCCTGCGGGACTGGATGCGTAGAGGCGTTCGAACGGTACGGCGCAGTGGGATTGTTGCGCGGAGCGGAAAGGCTCGAGATGTGCGGTACATGATGGGCGCGAGTAGTGTGATTGGTATTCACTGCATGTGGCGATGCAGATGTAATGATGTGGTGTTGGTGGTTCGGATGCGACAAAAGGAAAAGTTTTGGTGTTATCGTTTGATGTGGTGGTGTTTCTTGGTGAGGACCGAGATCATGCGCGGCCTCCGCTGGTGATGAGACAGCCAGACCAAGGGACAGACAGAGTGGCGTAGCAGGCAGCGAGCGAGGCCGCCGGGATATCTCCGGGCAATTGCAACAGCTCAAGCACTCCGACCTCCATCATCATCCCAAGGCGGCGAAGGCGAGATACGTGTGAAGGGTAGCTACGGACGACTCCTCGACCTCTCTCCGCCACCACCCCCCCATCATGAAGCTCATCACCGCCACTCTGCTGTCGGCGCTCAGCTGCTACACTGAGCTGGCCGCCGCTGCGACCGGACGTGTCATCACACTCGACCCGTCGCTATCATCACACGAACATGCATCCACCCAACAAGACACCCTTTCACCAGAAACCGCACGTCTCGTGATAGCACAAAGAGCCGGCTTGGAGGACTATCACGTTGAGAAGGCGCTCAATGAGAAGGAGATCAATGCGATCAACGCACATGGCCTGCAGACGTCGAGGTTGAGCAAGGACAACACCGAGCGCGTCTTTATCCTGGCATTTGTCGACGAGGAAGATGCTGATGGTATGTCCGGGCAATGCTTCCATGCTATGAGGTACGGTCACATACTGACATACAACTACAGCTCTTGCTCAAAAAGCACCCTCTTTCGCTGTGTCGCCCGCTCCCTCAGCACCAGAGACCAAGTCCTTCTTCGAAGACCTGTCCTCCCAGGACGATGATCGCGTTTACAACTGGGGCGAGATTGAACAGCAGTTCGCCACTGGCGAGCCTGTGAACTGGATCCACGGCGACAACTCTTTCATCCTGGGCCTGCCCCTCGAGCGCATCGAGATGCTTTTGGAGAAGGGCGTTAAGGTTCCTACGACCGTCATGCTTATGCCTGCAACCGGCTCCGACGCCGCCACCTGGGGTACCTACAGCATGCCTAACACCGAGGCTCCCCTCCAGAAGCGCCGCCAAATCGAGGTGCCACTTTCGGAGTCCTTCGAATCAGCATCAGCCTCTTCCGCCGTTGAGTCCGCGCCAATGTCCACTCCCCTCACCACCTTCGCCAAGTCCAACCAGAGCTCGCCTCTGCGCGGCATTCTCCCCGCCTGCTTCACCTCGCAGGAAGAGTGTGAGAAGACCACCCGCAATTGCACTGGACACGGCAAGTGCCGCAAGCAATTCCACAACCGCGACGCCGCCAAGGGAGACAATGGAGACTGCTACAGCTGCCAGTGCTCCGCCACCAAGGAAGACAGGGGCGACGGCAAGGTCAAGACCACTGTCTGGGCTGGCCCCGCATGCCAGAAGCAGGATGTCAGTGTCGCATTCTGGCTCATCGCCTTGTTCACCGTTGGCATGGTCTTCTTGGTCAGCTTCGCTGTTGGAAGCGTCATGTCTATGGGCAGCGAGGAGCTTCCTAGCGTTATCGGCGCCGGCGTCAGCGGTCCCGTGAAGAGGTAAAGGGCTGCGATGCAACAGACTTTCGAGATACCAAAGGACGAGAGGTGTAGACGTGGAAATCTGACCAGGGCATTTGCGAAGGCGTTAGACGGGTAGCGGTCACCAACAACACTTGTACTTTTTTTGTTCGCGCTATAGGTCATGTCTGAATCTTTGTATAAAAACAGAAATTGCCTATCATTTCGAGTGGTGAGACATCTTAGATGCGTGTGCAATCCAACGACTTGTAATTGGACACCCGACACCGTACACAGTGCCGACAGGCAACGAACACATGTATACAACGAACCAGCTGACCTCTCACTAGCGCGCATAACTCAAGACTCAGCTCGTCGATCTCCATCACACAAGTACCTAATATTTCCGCCAAGTACATCACCCCACCAGCGCCATAGATCAAGACAGGTACCTCAAGGTAACCCCAAAACCTGTTGCCTACACCACCTCCAATCATGAACGCAAATTGCTCCCGGAATGACCTCTGATGCCGACCCCATTCGCGCGAAAAGAAAGGTCAAGTATCGCCCAGCATCCAGTGAGAATTTCACCATCACCCTCTCCTTGCTTGCCACTATCAACGAGTCACTAGCCTTCACCTCCATCTCACATCACATCCCATCACACCACCAAGCTCTCCAAACCTCCGTGGCGACGAAAAGATACCGCCCACGCGACCCACCCATTCGCATCACCAAAAAAAAAAGAAAATACAAAAAAAAAAAAAAAAGAAACAAACGCAAAAGAAAAACCAAACCAAACCATACCACAATGGCGCCCAAAGAATACAAAGGCTCCTGCCACTGCTCCCTAATAACCTTCACCTGCCACCTCGACCTCACCACCACGCCAACCTCAAAATGCAACTGCAGCATCTGCTCCATGACCCGCGCCTGGGAAATCACGCTCCCGCCCTCGTCCTTCTCCCTCAACCCTGCCAGCGAACAATACTTGACGGATTACCGCTTCGGCGACAGGAAAGTCTCGCATTTGTTTTGCAAGGTTTGTGGGGTGCGGGCGTTTGGACGGGGGGAGTGGGGGCGTTTGGGGGAGTTTGTGAGTGTCAATGTGGTTTGTTTGGAGGGGGTTGGGGATGGGGAGTTGGAGGGGTTGGAGGTGGTTTATAGGAATGGGAGGGAGGGGAGGTTTGGGGAACGGCCGGCGGTTACTGGGTATCTGTGATGAGGCTGGTGGCGGTGGTGGAAAGTGTGGTTGCTGTTGTTATTGTTGTTGGGGGAGTGGGTTCAGATATCCTTTGGTTCATTCGTGCTTTCGGATTTGGTTTTTTTTTATGGGACCGTAATCGCGATCTGGCCGTGAGTTCTCGAACCATCGTTGCCTTTTCGCAACATGTGATGCTTTCTTTCATTCACATCCTCGGGGATATGCAGATCGAAACCGCTTCTGCAAGTGGGTAATGAAAACTGTACAAGTAACCAGCAAGCCTTATCCCAGCTCCTGGTACTGCCCCCTCAAAGATAATAGCAATTCAACTTTTTTTTTCCCACCCACGCTTCTCAAAAACAATGACAAAAAACAAAAGGGTCCAGGAACACGTCCCTAGGAAAAGACGAATAGGCTATTCTGGACGAAGACCAGTCATGTCGCCGCGTTGCACTCGCTGCAGAGTCATCGCGCTAATGACCGCCGCACCCAAGCCTGACCCGTCGGCCGCAGTGGTCATGATGATTGGGTCTTCTCGCCTGTCCTTGGGCCAGTCGAAGATCTCGCCGAGTGCTTGCGCCCATTGTGCCTTGAACCGTGGGTTCTTTGCAACTACGCGGTCGGCGGCAACGTGTCCGGATGTGATGTTCTTCTTTCGACAGATGGCAGAGACGCCACAGGCTGAAAGGCGAGCGCCCCGTGTAGCAATGAGCTGGCTGGCTCGGCGGCAAAAGATCCGTTCGGCTTCGGTGAGATCCATGCCTAGTAATTGTCTGAAGTCATCACGTGTCCGTTGGAGTTTGGGTGTGCAGTCTTCGGCAAGCTCGACGAGGAATCCTGTTTTGATGATGTATGGTTGGTAGAGGTTCGTGGTGTCTTGATCTTTGAATAGGAGGCCACGTTTGTGGAAGTCGATCAGCACCTGGCGGAAGATCTCCCCAATGTACATGCCAGCGCTCATCTTCTCAAAGGTCTGCTCCCCAGGCCGTGGCGATTCTTTGTCGATCTTTTTGTCGTACACTGTCCGTGGTAGTACGCATCGGTCGTTGTCAAAGGCACCGTATTCACAGTTTATGGCCATGGGCAAATTTTCGGGGAGACCACCAAGTTTTGCGATGGAGCCACAGTTCTCCATGTACGATGCGTTGCAGCCTGTGCCGAATATCGCGCCCATGATAACCTCGGGATCGCTGTATGCAGAGGCGATCATGGCGCCGACGGTATCGTTGATGAGAGCGACGATCTGGATTGGTAGTCCCTGTTAAAAGTCAGTCTCGTGTGTGGCGATTGGTGACTGGTGTGGATGAGCCTACCCTTTGATGAAGCGCCTGCCGTAACTGATCTGCAACATCGTGACCTTCCACGCCTTTGATGTCGAAGCCTTTCGTCCATGTTTGCAGGACGCCCTGATCAATATATTCCTGGGTGGCGGGATATGAGAAAGTGAAGCCGAGAGGGATGACAGTGTCTTCTTCGGGCTCTATCTTTCGCTTCGTCATAAAGTCCTCCATGGATTCGGCCAGGAAGCTCCATAATTGGTCGGCGGTGCCTACTTTGTAGGATTTGGGGATGTGGTATATTTCCGATTCTGAGTGGTTTTCGCCTTTGCCTCGGTTGAGTGTGACCCAGCAGATGCGCAGTTTCGTGCCTCCCAGGTCGATGGTGAGATATTCGCCGCACTCGTGCCCTGAAGGGAAGCCCAGCACCCATGTCGGAAGCATAGGCTGTATGGCGGTTAGTGGGAGCGGTGAGCTGTGATATGATGTCAACCCACCAGATTGCCGCCTTCCGGCTCTAAACCTATGCATTAGTTAGCCAGCGCGTCAGACAGGCATATATACATGCGACGAGCCGAACGGGGAGACGCTACTGGGTAAGAGGCAGCGTGATACGCGCGATAGACCCTGGCGTAGTTCATGTTCGAACCGAAGGGTGATTTCTTTGAGCTTGGCTGCATCAACGGTGAAGATGTGCTCGAGCTTCCGTAGCTCCTGGCTGAGCCCTGGCGACAGTGAGGCCAGATCATCTACAGAATGGCGAGTTAGCGAGAAGATGTTGCTATCGAGAGGAGGGAGAAGTCCGCTGACCGATCTGCGCATCGTCACGTCGAGAGTCGCGGCGCTTGTCTTCGTCGAGGGACATGGCGGGCATGACGCGGCGTGGCAGCGGAGAAGGGGAGAAGGAGTGGAGGAAGCGGCGTGTGGAAGAAGCTAAAGCGTGCGAGCAACGCGGGTGGGTGGTGCAATAATACAGAAAGGGCGAGAGCAAGCAGTAAGGTAGCAGTAAGGTATAGTAGTAGAATCGAGGGGGCGTAGTATTGTGAGGGTGGTGGCGGCGGCGGCGTAGGAGCTGCCTTTGATTCCAGTTGCTTCTCCTCTCCGAGCCTCTCTAAGCAGGCAAGCAGGCAAGCAGGCAAGCAGGCTTGAAGGCTTGAGGCTGCGAGCCAGCGAAGGCCGATGCGATGTGTCTCCGCAAATTGGAAGGGCTGCGAGCGCGGGTTTTGGGCTGAAATGCCTGCCCGCTTGAGCTGCTGCAGACGACAACAATAATAATAATAATCTGAGGAGGATGCACCGTCGCAAAGGTGCTGTTGTTTCTACGTCATGTGGGAAGGAGCGACCGACGGTAGCAGATGTGAGCGAATATGAAGATGAAGGTGCTGGCAAGGGAAGAGCACTCGACGGCGACCAGGTCAGCACGACTCGCACGACCAGCATCAGCATCAGCATCAGCATTATCATTTGCTGCACTTGGACCTGTATTACAGAGCAGCTTCCAACGCGGCTTGGCTGCCGCATCGGCTCTCGGATGCTGGATGGAGAAGGCGCAATATCGGCCAATTATCAACATGCCCTTTCCTCGATTCCTCCGCAGCGGGCAGCCAGGAAATGATGCTTGATAAGCTCTTCATATCAATCAATGTGCTCGCGTGCTCGCGTGCTCTGCTATACACATCGCCAGGTGTCGCGCGTTCGCCACCGCCACCACCACCTCCACCACCAATACCACCACCATCACCATGCTCAGACCATGATCACGAGCCCGGTAGCCAAGCTAGAAGGCCGCCGGGGCGAGGCGTGCACAACGTGGCTAACGGTTACTTAGCCGCGTCGCATCACACGCGGCCCGATCTTCTTCTCTCTCCCGCAAACTTGTCAAACAGTCGCTTCCGACTGCGGCGCCCTGCCTCGTCCGCTTACTGGCGCAGCGCTGAGATGAAGCTTTCTGCCGGCTTTTGAGCTTGGGGATTTATAACTCCGTCTCCATGTGCTGCTCTGTGCCGACGGAAGAGAGATCTCTCGAGCATCGCATGCAACTACTCATCCGAGCTAGCTAGGTAAGCGACACCCGCTGGAGCAGGGTGATAAGACTGTGAGGACCACGACTGCGATTCCAGAAAATGCATCGTGATTGATTGACCACTATGATGAATTTACAACCACAGAATCGAGATCGGGCAAGTCTTTCGAGTCCTTGGCGGAACTAGTCAATTTGCATTATATCATCTCTAGCGAGAAATGATCAACTGTAGCATGCAGTGGCCGAAGGATGAGCCGAGATGCCTGGTCTTCATCTTTTGATCGAATGACTGTTATGAACTGCAGCAGCACAGCTTATCACCACAAACAACTTACGGGTCGTCGAGAGTCCAAAGCTGATGGATGAAGAAACCATGCGATGATGAAGAAACCACACGAGCACGACTGCTTCGCCATACAAAGCTGTCACGATTGTTTCAAGATGCGAATCCCCTGGCATCAACACATCGATGCATCGCCTTATAAAATAAAAGGCAGCTCGATTTCCTGCGATGGCCATCGCATATTGATGATGCATGAAGCCAATGTTGACGTACACTCGCAAATCAGGGAGCAGCCACGACGTTTCAGGCCCTGTCTGCAAGCCATGATCGAACTAGAAGGATGAGAGCTCACTCAGAAGGCTACTTTTGCTGGTTTTTGCTTCTGGGAACTGCATGGCTATGAGACACAAGCCGTCTCAGAACCCCGATACCAATATGCTCATGACGACAGCACTGAACAGTGCACTACACCGCGAGCAGATGAAATGCAGATCTTCACGAAGACAGCGAAGGATCTGCAAATATACTGCACATCGCGACAACAGTGAAGACGCAGATTATCTTTGACAAAAGCTGAAGACTTGACAAGCATTAGCTTTTCTCTAGTGTTCAATCAACAAACCAAACCACTGCAGGAACGCTGCAGGAACACAACTCGCAAATCCCAAGGGCCTTGCGACAAGCCGGCTCACGCCTCGAAGGACTCCACAAAACCTCCAGATTCTTGCGATGATCAGTGGATCTCTTGGGCTTTCTTTGGAAACGATGACGCAGGAACCGGGTCCCGTGCGAGAAACCCTGCCACTTGTGTTGCTGCGGCAGAGACATCGTGCCACCGCTATAAGACGGTGGCTGCACCTTTGAAGAGTTCTCATTCCACCATCCATCCTCACGACTAAACAAAGGCCTTTACGATACATTTGCGATTGCGTCTCAAGTCTTGCAATAATACGATCGATCAACACAGTCAACTGCCAAGCAATCATGTACGCTCTATCTATCCTCGCACTCCTCGCGAGCTCCGCCATTGCAGCACCAACTTCAGATGTCTTCCGTCGCCAACAAGACTGTGCCTACTACCCAGGCCAAAAAGACCAAGCAACAAGCACATACATCCTCCGCGTCGAACCAGCCAGCACAATCCCAACAAACAACACTCTCGGCAACAACTCCACCATCACCGCCAACAACACCACCGCCGCCACCAACGGCACAACCCTCAACGACACCAACTCCACAACCTTAGGCTACCTCGACGCCTTCTCCACCTCCCACGCCCTCCTCGCCCCCTCCCGGCAATACGCCAGCCAAGCCTTCAACGCCCCAACCTGGAACACAAACCGCAAACTCATCTTCTGGAACAAGAACGACAACCAAGAATACGAGCGCGGCTTCAACATCGACCAGTCCGCCCTCTCGTCCCCACAAAGCATCGCGGCCGTGGTCTCAACCCCCGGCTGCGGCACGCCGTTCGTCGAACTAGTCGCCAAGTACCCCGAAGCCAACAGAGGCGAATGCGGTATCGCCGGCCAGAAAGTCCGCGCGCAAACGGGCTGTCCTGCTTTCGGCACCGGCAACAACGGCAATTCGAAATGCACCGAGCAGAAGTTTTTCCTGTGCGATCATACTGGTCTTCAGGGCATTGCCGACGCGCAGAAGGCGGTTTACTACGGTGTTGCTGCTACGGCGCAGTACGGGCAGAACTGCCAGGAGGTTGATCTTGTGAGCGAGTGTGTGTGAACGATTTCCTTATTGTCGGAGACACATTCCACGTGAGAGGGCTGCGAGTGAGAGTCTCGCTTGATCGAGAAAGCATTGGATTTTGGGATATTATTACGACTTGACGACAATACATACGATATATGGAGGGGTTAGGAAGGGGGATTGGGGGAGATCATGCGCGAAAAGCATAATAGCATGAAAACGCCTTTTTCTTCATCTCCAGGAAGAAAGAAAATAAATAATACAGGGCTTCGCGCTACCACAACAAGCAAAACCCACTTTGTAGAAACTATCCTCATAACCCACAAACCAAATCAAATTCATCAAAGCCAGCAATCTCCCTCCCTCCCTCCCTCTCTCCCTCCCAACCCGTCAAAAGACAAACAAACCCTCTACAACCACCCCAACCCCCCACCAGCAATAATCTCCAAATCGCTCCTCAACAACCACGCATCACTGCCCGCCCTCCCAAGCACCTCCGCCCGCCTCGTAGACCCCAGCTCCCCAATCCTCTGCACAATACTCCCGTCCACAATCCCCCTCGCGCCGAAACCTTCTGAATCGATAGCGCGGTACTCGCGCGGGTTCAGCCCGGCGGCGTGCTCGAGGATGGAGGTCAGGTGGGCTTCGACGGCGCCGAGGCGGCGGTAGCTGGTTTCGTCGACGGGGGTGATGAGGCCGATGGAGCCGGTTTGGGTGGTTACCAGGACGTGGAAGAGAGGCGTGGGCTGTGGCGGGGGCGTGCCGGAGTCGCCGTTTGCATTTGCGTCGAGGGGTTGGTCTGCGAAGGGCGCGAGGGTGGAAGGGACGAGCGTCATGCTGCTGGGGAAGTGCCCGAGGTGGAAGGTCGAGCGGTGGATGAGGCGCGTTCCGGAGAGGGACTTAGGGTTCTCGGGATCGTATTGCAGGACGTGCAGGTCCATGTCTGCGTCGACGACGAGGATGAACAGGTGCCCGTCGGCGGGGAGGAACTCGGCGCAGACGACTTCCATCTGCGTGCGGGATTTGCCGAGGACGGAGAGCTTGTAGGGTTCTTCGGTGAAGGCGCCGAACCACAGGCCTTTCCAGACGTCGGCGCCGAGCCACATGCCGCTACGGGCGAAGGTCTTGAGGCTGACCATTTGGCATTGGGCGTCGAGGAAAGCGACGGGGAGGCACGAGCCGTCTTCTTTCAGACCGCGGACCATTAGTTTTTGGCCTTGGGCCGTGCCGATGAGGCCACCGAGGAAGGTCTCGATTGCGGTGACGGCGCCGCGAGGCTCTTCGCGAGAGATGACGTGCAGTTTGACGCCGGTCTCCTCGTCGTTGGGCTCGGGCACGACGTCCAGGATCTCGAGGACGGTGAGGGCGCCCTTTGCGGGCATGTCCTCGCCTCGCTGCTGTGCTGAACCGACGACCACGAGCGATTTCTGCTCGTGCGTGAGTTCTGATGCTTCGAGGGGCATGACCTTGAGGGTGGTGATGGTCTCAGTATATGGCATTTCCATTGAGTAGAGGATCCGGTGTGACTTTGCTGAGAGAAGGTGCAAAGTGTACTGTGGCACCTGAGGACGGAGTGCGATGTCGTCTTGTTCTGGGTGACGGCCATCTTCTTCGACAAACATGAAGTCGATCAGCCGGCATGTTGCGACAATGTAAAGACCTCTGGCCTCGTGATAGGCTAATTGCCGCACTTCCTCGACTGGGTTACCTAGTGGCAGTCTGCGGACAACCCATCCCGTGCCAAACCAGAGATCAGCCGGGAATCTGCACTCCTGTAAATTTCCTTCAATGTCCAGTACCGCGAACCCGCGAGCACAGCTGGCCACATGCAGAGGGGTGATCGCTCTACACTTTTGGAGGCGCAAGGGAATAATTTGTGGCAGTGAAGTTGCGTGCTTGGTGATGAGACTGGGTGAGCTGCCTGAGATGGAGATCATTTTGTACCCGGCGATGTTTACTGGCCTCAATGGAGCAATTCGGACAGCTCCGTCGTCCGTCGGGTCATACTTTGCAATGTGTGTGTTTGGTACTTTCCTGAAACGCAAGTCACTCTGCCAGCTGCTCAGAGCAGACTTGCCTGGATAGTAAAAAGGTTCGTAAATCGTGAAGCTGTCCGTTGCACTTCGGAGAATCAGATATGGATCTGACGCATCCGCGGGTCCGATATCCGCTACGATCAGTTCGGTCAAGGTCTCTCGCGCGCCCACACGGCGCTGCGTGTTCTCGGTATACAAGATCGGAGGAAGATGCGAGAGATTGGGGGCCGTGAAGATTGGTTTCAGATCAGGGAGCGAGAATGTGTGGAGGCTGCCGTCTTCACGAAGAAGGAATACGACAGCCTGGTCGTTGGTGAGTTTGCCACTGTAGGCACATCCACCCAGCCATGTTGATTCAGTCAACATCGCATCGCCGGGGTCGAGAGGCTCGACATCACCGCTCTTCTCCACCTGCAGAACTTGGACGCTACTATCGTCTCGCAGTACCAGGAGATAAGGATCGCAGAATGACGTGTGAGCAATCTTGAGCTCCTCTTCTGATTCCTCGTCAAGCATAGGTATTATTTGACTCAAGCTGAGGTCAGCGTCGTACGTGCGTATCTCATTCTGCCTACACTGCACAATGCGTGTGCGATTGGCCAGTGTTCCGATGTCGATAGTCTCTCCTTCCTGTTCAAATTCGGCATCGGTGCGTTCGATGTAAGGGCTGCGGGAGTCGTCACTCTCATCCGACTTCTGATCCTCGACTTCCGGTCTGCCGTAAACTTTGGTGTGCTCGCCGTCGTAGACGAAGAGGAGGTTGTCGTGAACATCGGCAGAATCATCCGGTTTGTTCACGGCTGCGATACTCCAAACATTCTTTGCACCATCTATGACGTTTTGACGACCAAGCTCAGGCGACAACTGTTTGCTAAGAAATGCAAGTCGACTTCCTCTGCCTCGTCCAACGGATGCCAGGGCATCGAGGCTGCCTTGACTTGACTTTGAAGACTTGCCGAAGCAGAAGTCGTTTATGGGTCCCATCGACGGTAGCCTGTCGATCACACGGAAGCTGTATGCTGAGATGGGCTGGGAAATCGCCGCCGTGGACGTGGACGCCGATTTTTGTGCCGTTTCGGGGGCTCCACCGTACAGGTCGTCTTCTTCGGCATCATTGTCCTCGTCGTCGTCTGCAGCTTCATCGTCGCCTCCCTCCATTTGGGCATGAGAACGTTTGCGAGAAATTGTGGTGGGCGGATTGTTGCTTTGGAAAAGGATCGAGTCGCCTACATCACTGCCGATGAGGAACTCGCCAGATTTGAATGAAGCAATGCACGAGGGTGCCGACTCAGGAGTAAGACCCCCGTTGTTACTTGCCACCTTCACTATCTGCATGCCTCCGACGTTGCGACCTTGCATAGTGAATCGCAAAATGACTAGGGATCCGTCGCGCAAAGCAATCAACAGGTCACCTGCAGTGTTGTTCAGAGGCTCAACCACAGAATCCTCCAACTTCAGACCTAGCGCTGACTGATCTGCCATTGCAAAGTTGCTTCCCTTTGCAGCAAACTCGTTGACGGCAATGGCAGTTGTTTTGCCGCTCTGGTCGACATGGACAAATTCATTGGTACCTACCAAGAGTGCACCACCAACAGGCAACGAAAGAGGGACTACCTTCCATAGATCTGAGGGGAGATTCGGCACGGAGACGAGCACTGTCGATGCTCTCTGTTCCAAGTCCAGGGTGCCGACTGTGTAAGTCATGATATCTCTTCGCAGGTCGAGAAGGGCGCTCGAGACTTGTGACGCAGATGCGAGGATACCAAGGGTCGGCTCGCGGTATTCGTGAAGGAAAGCAAGATCGACCGGATGTGTCAAATTTGGCGCAACTTGGGTCAGAGTCGAGACGAAAGAAGCTTTGTAGGGCGTCTGAGTAGTATCACTGCTGATAGGGCCCTGTTGTACTGGTTTTCTTTCTTCGTTGTCCGCTTCGGCCTCCAGGTCTGCTAGATCGTCTCCCTGCTGTCGGAATGGCAAGATTGCCAGGTGCCGCTGACCAAACTTGAGAGCGGCACATCTCGAGCTTGGGTCCACCGTCAAGATACTCTCAGTATCTCGGAGAGCGGGACCGAATGGCTGTGTAGGAATGTTCTCTCCCTCGTAATAATGAATGGAAATTGTGTTTATGCGATGGTTCTCCGGATCCCAGTCGACCAGCGACAGTTTCGCATCCTTGCTCGAAACGAGGAGCGCGTCGCCTCCAGATTTCCCGTGTAGGATCTTGACGCGCTGCAACGCTGTTATGGTGCCTGAAAGCTTGTATTCTCCGACCAAGCTCAACTTGCGCTCAATGGCCTCGTGCTCTTCATCGTCTGTTTCCGTGGGTTTTGCGTCGGTATGAACCTCTCGCAGCCGGAAGACCTGTAGCAGGGAAGTCTTTGCGACTACAAGATTCTCCTCATTTGGCGACAGAAACGGAAGAGTGACGGCGTGAGTGACGGTCGAAGGGGGAAGGAGTTCCGTGTAGCACTGCATGTTGGCGGTATGAAGCCAGTGTTGTCGCTCAATCCATAGCCTGGCTGGGTGTATTTGGGTATATTGCAATGCACGTGATTGAACGGCGCAGTCGTGTAGTAGTAGATCTACTTTAGAAAGCTCAAGCTCGTGCCTGGCGCGTTGCTGCTGGTGGCTGTTGGATGGCCGACTTGACGAACGAAGGCCTCAGCCTCAACTCCTGCCGAAAGCTTCAAGCTTCACCAGCCACAGCGCCAAACGTCACTGCACAGCTCGAGCCCAGTCTGTAACCAAGAACCTGCTTCCAACCAAGGTTTCATCCCTCACACTGCGCTCTCCTCTTTTCTCTTACACGCACGCGTCTGCCTGCGGGAGACAATTCCACTAATCCAACAGGCAAACACACCTCCGGCCTGCTCCAGCTCTGTCGCTGTCTAGGTGACGCGACCATGGCGCTCATAGCAACATCCCTCATTTGGGTCGCCTACGCCGTCTGCCTGGCCATCTTGTTCTTCATCGCGGGCACCTTCGTCTTCATCTACCAGAAGCCGCAAGAGCGTGGCCTGGTCGTGACCCTGGTCTGCTTCATCACCGTCTTATCACTCTTGGCCACCGTGCTGTTGCTTCCGGTCGATGTGGCGCTGGTCTCCTCTACCACCAACATCAAGCTCGGAGCAAAGAAAGACTGGGCCACTCCGGATGCTGTCGACAACATCCTCTTCCAGCTCAAGGTTGTCTACTATACCCTCTACAGTCTGGATGCTGTCCTCTGCCTGCTCGTCGTGCCGTTCACCTACTTCTGGTATGAAGAATACGACGAGGTGGCCACCGAGGACGGCACCCAAACCTTCGGCAGCAGACTCTGGGGCGCCTTCAAGTACACCATCGTCTTCATTGCTATTTGCGTCATTCTGTTCCTGGTCGGCTTTTTCATCCCAGTTGCCAAGCAGGCTAGAGACGATCACCGCGATTTGGACTACTTCAAGTACCTGCTCACCGAGAACCGTACGTATATCTGCCTCGCAGACAACCAACACGCGCTGACACTTTATAGACGGAGAACGTGCTCTGACATTTGCCATTGGCACGCTCATCACCATTGGTACTGTGCTCTACTGCTGCTACACTGCTCCTGGTCTAGCTCTTCTGCCCCTCGCGCTCATCAAGTCTGCGCCGAGAATCTCGACCCCACAGCTTGCAGCTTCCACTTCGAGCCAATTGGAACAGAACCGCGAACGCCAGAGGCAGCTCGAGGGACGCGCCGAAGGCAGAGAGGGCGGACTTGAAGCTCGCGATCGCCGCGAGCTCGAAGCTCTCGTCCGTGAAGAGCGCACCCTGGTCCGCCGCGAAAGACTAGCGGCCGAGAACAGTGGCGAGGGCCACAATTTCCTCGTCCGCACCTGGATCAAGCTCGAAGCTATCTTCCGCCCTCTGAAGCTCATCGGCGGCTTGCTGCTCCTTCTCGTGTCCGTGCTTGTCTTCGCCAGCATGCTAATTACCTGCGTCGACAAGATCAAGAACTCTGTGTGCCGCTCGCACTGCGGTTTCTTGCTTGGACACACGCAGATCTTCAACCCGATCAACTACATCATGACCATCACCAGTCGTGTCTTCCCTATCGACTACATCCTCTACCTCCTCCTTACAATGCTGTTCTTCGCTTCCTCCGTCGTCGGCATGGCCACCATCGGCATCCGATTCCTCTGGATCACCCTCTTCAGGATCCGCAAAGGCCAGACAACCCCCAACGCCATGCTCATGGCTACCGTCCTCCTCACTCTCATCGTGCTTGCGCTCAACTACGCGCTCGCCATGATCGTCGCGCCGCAGTACTCCACCTTCGGCGCGCAGACTTTCTGCGACCGCCCCAGCCACGGTCTCGACCAACAACCCGACTGCAGCAACCACCGCAGCGCCATCAAGCCCTGCTCCGAGCGCAACGACAACCCCGTCAGCGACCTCGTCTGCACGCCAACCGCGATGAGCACCTTCCTCAACCGCATCGCCGTCAACTTCCCCTTCTTCGGCGTCTTCGACTTCTGGGCGCAGTTTGCTTTCCTCGGCATCTTCATCGTCGTCTTCGCAGTCATGTTGTTCCGCGTCCCGCGCCTGGACGAAGAGCAACTGGACGAGGACCTCCGCGAGGAGGAAGAGGAAGGTCTGCTCGCCAGCACTGGACGACGTTTCGGTGCGACTTGGCAGGACATCACTGGTCGTCCCTCGGGTGTGAAGAGGGCAAGCTACGGCGCGACCAACAACGGTGGTGCTGCGGCCGACAGAGGCACTGCTGATCACGGCGAGGAAGGTCCTGTCGGTGGCGTTGGTGGTGGTGCCAACAGAGACTCCAACTGGTAGTATCGGTACAAGCGAAGAGGCGGGAGAGGAGTGGGGAGCTAAGATTGTGTCTGTGGAGAGGCTGTTTTGCTTAGTATGTTTATGTTGTTTTTACGTCAAGTGTTAATACCCTGGGAATTATGGTTCTATTGCGATCGATCAAATGTGTGTATGCTCACTGGTTTGCTCAGTAGCTAAATATACGTATATTTTCGATTCGTGAAAGGATTTCATCGTGAACGGTGGTTATGGATGGTCTCAATCGAAAAGGCTTGCAACGTGATTAGCGCTCGACGCTCGCCGAGTTTGTTTAATCGGAAAATGAAATAGGAATCTGGCATGCGTGTGACAGTCCAGAAACGAGACCCAAGAACACCAGCTAATGCGACCAAAGCAACCCACTCCCAACATTGAGAAATCCCCAACATCGCAATACGAGAAACACTAGGCTCGCGCCCCGATCCACGAACCCCGGACTAACATAGCCCAGCCCATCTATTTCTTCCCCTTCTTCTTTCCCCCACCCTGCGCCTGCGCCGGCCCGCCCGCCTCCACAAGCACCGCATCATCAGTGTCGCCGGTCTTCGTGTTCGTCGGGGGCAGAATCGCGGCGGCGGCATCTTGCTCGTCGCCTTCGAGCTCGGCCATGAATTGGCTTTGGATCCCGGCGCGCTTGTTCTCCCACCAGGTCTTGTCGGCGGCGAGCTCGGCTTGCATTTCGGCAATGCGCTGCTTGAGGAGGATGTTTTGGTTGATTTCGTTGGCGGACTGGAAGATTACTTGGCCCCAGTTGGGGGCGAATGCGTTGGCCTGGCGAGGAGGGAAAAGGTTTGTTAGTGTTCTGTCATTGAGATTTTGGTGGTGAGAAGAGCAGGCTTCATCAAGATCTTACCTCGTTGACAACATCCTTAACCTCAATCTCCATCTCCTGCTCCGCGCGCTGGAAGCGCTGCCACAGCTCATCTCCCACGGAACCACGCTGCAACAGAGTCTGCAACGCAGGCTTCGCCTGTCTGAGCTGCACGATCCGCTGGATATCCTCGACAGCGCGCTTCAGCAGCGCAGCCTTCAGCACCGAGTCCGGAACCTTGCTCAGCTTCTTCTCATCGTCGCTGTCCGCGCTCGCGGTCTCCGGGTCCAGGTGCAGCAGGCTGAGGTAGATGTTGCGCGTGACGTGCTGCGGGAACCAGGGCTCGAGTTTAGAGGCGCGGGAGACCTGGCGCTGGCGGTAGACGGAGGAGAAGCTGTAGAGGGAGCCGATGAGGATTATGAGGTAGGCCGTCGGCAGGAGGAGGCCGGTCCAAAAGGGTTTGGGGGTTGGGGTGGTGAAGGGGTCGGATGTGCCGTTGAATGTGCCGTTGCTACCGGAGAAGGTGCCGTTGAAGGTGGAGTTTGTTGTGTTGTCCATTTTTGGAGATGTGGTTGCTGGTTATTTATTGGATGTGTGAGAGGTGTCTTTTGTCTTTCTATCTGGCGCCAGGTGTTCGTTTGAAGTCGTGTCGTTATGCGAGCATACCAAGGAGCGTGGAGGATCGATTTGCCAGAAATCGGAATCGCAGTGGTTGTTGTTCGTTATTATGAGGGATTGGGTGTTCTCCCTGTACGTGTTGCGGACAGTCAATTATTAGAGGGGGCCAGGGTTGTTGCGACAAGTGTCCCGAATTCACATGCGCTTGATGCGGCTCTTCGCGCTTTCCCCACGCCGCCGCTTCAATCAAACGTCACCGGCGCTGCCTGTGCCTGAGCTGGAGCCCTTCACCACCAGAAGCTTGTCAATCAATTGTCACAAGCTTCTACAAAGGTGGCGACACTCTCTTACCTACATCTCCATACACCGCATACGTACACTCGCCACCACCTCACCTCACTCTGTGTCAAATACATACACCATCACCTGTGCAAATACCGCTCCACGAAAGCGATTGCATCAACAGCTACGCCTTGACCGATCATCACGAATCACAACCGCGAGCATCTCTGACCCACAACACTGCAACCATGATACTCAGATTCCAAAGTCGCAACGGTCAGTTCCGCCTGACTGTCGAACCAACCACCGATATCGCTTCAGTCCTTCCTCAAGTTGTCGAGAAACTGCCCGCCGGCACCATACCTTCATCCGTCACCATCAGCCCCAAGCCTCACGGCGCAGACTCACGGCCGATCGAAGCACTGAAGGGCGTGACATTTTCCAAGATCGGCCTCACTCACGGAGCCCAGGTCTTCCTCGACTTCAAGGAAGATACGCCCGAGACAAATGGAAACTCCACCTCTGCCAGCAGGTTGAACGGAAAGGAAGTCACCAAAGAGGAGGACGTCTCGAGCATTCCTATACCCGCCGGTGGTGCTGTCAAGCTCATCAAGAACCCCTGGGAGACTGTCAAGCAGTCTGCACTAGATGACCGCTTAGATCAGCTAGATGGCAAGATTCACCGCAAGAAGGACGAGAAGATGTGCAGGCATGGGCCTAAAGGCATGTGCGATTACTGCATGCCCATCGAACCGTACAACAAGGAATATCTGGACGAGAAAAAGATCAAGCATGTGTCATATCACTCATACCTGCGGAAGCTCAACCAGGGCAAGAACAAGTACGACTCTGGTAGTTCATACATGCCACCTCTGACCGAGCCTTACTACCGCGTCAACCCAAACTGCCCGTCAGGCCACAAGCCTTTCCCTCGGGGTATCTGCACAAAATGTCAGCCGTCAGCCATCACACTGCAGCCTCAGGAATATCGCATGGTAGACCACGTCGAAATTGCCGACTCACAGGTGGTTAACGGGTTCATTGACTTCTGGCGAAAGACTGGATGTCAGCGTATCGGCTTCATGTATGGCCGCTACGAGGCGTATGATGAAATTCCCCTGGGGACCAAGGCTGTTGTAGAGGCCATCTACGAACCACCTCAGATCAACGAGCCCGACGGCGTGACGCTGCGCGAATGGGAGAATGAAAAGGTGATAGATGAGCTGGCAGCATCTTGCGGGCTGCAGAGGGTTGGTGTCATCTTCAGCGATCTCCTTGCGCCCACCGAGCCTGACCAGACTGCCGTTTGCAAACGCCACATCGACTCGTATTTCCTGTCATCACTAGAGATCATGTTCGCCGCACGCTACCAAGCGCAATATCCTCGGCCTTCCAAATGGTCCGACAGCGGTCGATTTGGATCAAACTTCGTGACCTGTGTCATCTCTGGCGACACTGAAGGCCAGATCGCAGTGTCTGCTTACCAGGCCAGCAACTCTGCTGTGGAGATGGTGCGCGCGGACATCATTGAGCCTTCAGCGGAGCCCTCTGTCATGCTTGTGCGGGACGAGGATGAGGAAAACGAACTCGGCCGCGTCCGCTACATCCCCGAAGTTTTTTACACTCGCATCAACGAGTACGGTGCGAGAGTGCAGGAGAACGCGAAGCCATCGTTCCCTGTAGAGTACCTGCTCATCACACTTACACACGGTTTCCCACTGCAATCTCAGCCTTTGTTCGCCAAGAACAGTTTCGCGGTTGAGAACCGTGAGATCATCGGCGAAGCACAGGAGCCTAGAGAGCTTCAAAAACAACTGAGAGCAGGCTCGAATCGCGTTGCTCTCGACCAACCTCAAGGTGTAGTTGCAGTTTCCGACTTCCATTTGCTTGCCTACATTGCCAGTCTTGACGTCCTCAGCAAG
This sequence comes from Melanodothis sp. VS III C KN 2, assembly GCA_019775565.1. Classification (NCBI taxonomy): domain Eukaryota; kingdom Fungi; phylum Ascomycota; class Dothideomycetes; order Cladosporiales; family Cladosporiaceae; genus Melanodothis; species Melanodothis sp. VS III C KN 2. Next base: position 216,585 of record JACWFM010000014.1, read on the forward strand.
GTATGCCACCCATCACTCTACTCCTCATGACATCGAATTTTCATCACTAACCTCATCCCTTCTCACCAACAGGACGAACTCTCCCTCCTCTGCCGCGTCGCCACGTCCAAAGACGCCGCGCTCGGCGCGCAGCTCATGCACTCGCCAGGTTGGGCCACTCTCGAAACAATCCTGCAGATGTAGAAAAGAACTCACGCGGGAATCAACCGGTTTTACTGACTTGTCTGTTTCTTCTGCTACTTATAGGGTGGTTGTCGCTGCTCACGATCATAGAAGCGCTCAAAGAACGCCCGGTCAAGCGTGGAGGCGGCGCGGATTTCGACGGCGCGGACGGTCTGGCGAAACGGGTCAAGGATGTGAACCTTTAGGATGGGCGTGTTGCGTACCGGATGGCGAGATGAAAGGCATTGATGTGTGGGTGGGCGGCGGGCGACGCGGTGCAAGGAGCGAGGGTATTCATCGGTGCTGCAGAATAGCTTACCTTACCCTGCTAGGTACGAACTACTCGGTTTATACAACATCAATATCAAATCGGACTTCGCATCAACCGAATCGCTTTTGCTCTTGGGGTGATGGTGTCGCCTGATGTGACACAGCTACACAAACGTTGTTCAAGCCGATGATCTCATCGAACAGCCGTTCCTGAGCTTCTCAAGCTCATTCAGCCCTGATAGCTCAGTTGGTAGAGCGCGTCACTAGTAATGACGAGGTCGCCGGTTCAACTCCGTCTTAGGGCATCTGTTCTTTTGCACTTTTTTGTCGTGCATCGATCACTATCATCTAACCTTGCTTTCGCAAGTATTTGCTCTGTTTGGAGCGAATCCATTGCGATGTGTCTTGAGAGCGGGTGTCGAACGCGGCAGTCATGTGGCGCCGGAGTTGGACATGGACATTGGTTCTATGTACGAAAGGTTTAATTACTGGCATTGGGACTTTACTCTTGGATAAGACTATACTCGGAATTATCATTGGGGTATATGTGTTCACTCCGCATGTATCATTTAAGCTGAACATCCATCGGACCTCCGCTGGCTGATTAAAAGCCCATTTCCAGTCACGCAAACGCGGTCACGACCAAACTCAAGACGCATATTGCGAGGGACGCACCGAGGGCCACTCGTCCTGATTTGTTCTCGGATGATGTCTCGATCAAGCTCGACGAGGCTGAGGAGGATGGGGCCGAAGACGGTGCGTTCGGTGTAGCCTGAGAAGTCGCACTCGAACCTGTGTTTGATGTTGAACTCTGCTGCTGGGAGATGTTGTTTGTGGTTGGTGTGCGCGTGCTGGATGGAGCTGTTGCAGCGGACAGACTGGCAGAGATTCCATCCACGACGGTCTCGCTGTGGCTCGCGATCGGGGTCGCAATCGGTGGGAGAGATCGATCTTGGGTGGAGGGCGACTGGGAGGACTCCGGCGCGATTGAGCTCGCACTGGCACTTGCAGCGGACAGCATGCCAGCAAGGCCAGCCCACACATAATCTCCAATGCCCATGGTGGTAGACAACGCACTGGTCTGGGAGCCAACGACTACCGCGGCTGCATCGGGTGCCAGGCTGATGCGAGTACCTGATACAGTGATCGCTGGTCCGCCTGGCTTCAGCGTCTGAGTCTCAACGATGTAATTTGAGGCTGAGTTTGCTGTCACAGTCACGCCATTGATCATCAGTGTTGCGGCTTGTGGAATGTCGCTGGCGTGCTGAGGAGCTGGTGCTACCGCGTAGGTAGAGATTCCATTGACGATCAAGGCGCTCTTTGATGAATCAAGAGCGTACGTAGTTCCCTGGAGTTCGTAAGGAGAGTCCGTAGGCTGCAAGACATGTGTGCCGATCACATAGTTCCCATTGGAGTTGACCGTGGCCGTGGACGTGCCGATGATGATAGGTGCAGGGTTCAAGAACGCAGTAGACGCCTTTGCGTCAGGTATGTCCGCATGCGTGGAGGTTCCAGCGAAGCTCACCACAGTTCCTTTTTCGCTCGCGGACTGAAGCTTACCAATGTCCTGAATGATTGAATTGAGAACATCAATCTGGACAACACTAGAGGTAGCGGTCGCGGGAGTCGCAACGGACATCTTCACCCCAGATTGGACACCGAGGTTGGCCGACGGGCTCTGCTGACTTGCGTGATCGACAACTTCATTACCTTGTGCTGAAGACTTAGTCAATACCGCATTCACTGAAGGTTCCTTAGATCTTGATGGTGGCGTGATAGCCTGAACCGGCTGTTTACCGCTGGTAGGCTGCTCGGGACTTGCCTGGCTGATCGTGTCAGGAAGTATCGATTGTGCGATCTTGGTCGGAGTAGATGTATTGCTGTCTGCTTCATCGGATGGGGCTGACTTTTGGACACTCGACGACTTGGAAGCTGGCTGGAATGGATCGACTAACACATCTGTTGAGGTCTGAGATAATTCGGTCGTACGGGAGCGCAGGATGTCTGAGTGCTCGGTCTTAGGGTTATTGATATAGCTTGTGGTCTCATCGAGCAGAAAGGCTGCTGCATCCACGACTACCAGAGGCGAGACCGCTATGCTTTTTCTGGTACAATTAAGGCGCACTTGTTCGAATAGGCTACCCGAGAACAACGAGTAGAAGTTGTCCTTGAGCCCGGTGTCATCGCCAAAGGCATAACAGTAGGTCCAGCCTTTGGGATCTTGCTCGTCAACGTTGTAAACGCTGAGGGTGGGAAGGTTGTCAACGCTTGGTATAGGTGTTGCACCGACCACGTTCCTGGTGATTGAGTATGTATGTGTTGCGAACACTGAGGACGAGCGACTTTCAGTCCACGTGTCCGTCTTCCTCAAAGTTGTTGTAGTGTCGCTGGCCTTCGCACATGCCGTGCTTCCGTTTGTGGTGTATGGCAGAGTTCCATTCCAAACGTAGAAACTTGGCAAGACATTGAAGCCTGTCGGATACGCCCTAAAGTCAGAACGTTAGCCATCAACGCATGCGATAATCAAGAGATGAACTTACATTGTGTTTGTTCCATCCATATATGTCACAGTGCCAGCCGCGTTCACATCTGTCCTGGTGAGGACATGTGACCCACCAGAGATTATGTCGCTCGCATCGGAAGTCACCTCAGTACCATTCTTCATGAACGTCACTCGCTGCACAAAATCCGTGCTTGTAGATGTCTTGTTGTTGGCAGAATCGACAAAGTAATGCACACGGCCAAGCATTACAGTGCCTTCGCATTTCGTCCACGAGTTGCGGTTTTGGGTCATGTAGCTGTCGTCGAATGTGCAGTCTGTGGAGCAGCCACGGAAAGCGTGATCTGTAGTGCTGGCCGGCTGGAGAGCAGTCGTTGACGGATGCCCTGGCTCAGTTATAGTGGTGGTAGTGTGTTGGGCGATCGATGGAGGAATCGAAAGGCCCGGTCTCGCCTCTTGATGATACCGGGATCCATTCAAATACTGAGCTGCGACTGTATTAGAGAACGAAAGGCTTGTTGGCACTGACTACCGAACCTTCTGCAGCTTCTGCCACACCATACGAGGTAGCTGCGAATATCAAGGCGAAGGCCGCCTGTCCCAGGGTAGTGCAGCATCTCATTTTGAGGACAACGACCGAAGCGAGTGATGGAAAACGTGAGGAGCAGGGAAGACCGACATTACTCGGATCGATATTGAGTTAAAGCCATGGTATATGAGAGGGCATGCAAGGCTGAGCACGTCTGCTATTTCTAGACAAATCTCGCTTGCGCCTCCGGTGAGTGGGTGAAGAATATTGATTGCACATGCGACACATCCAGGCTGCGACGAAAGGTACCTCTGCTTCGAACCCTGCAATATAGAGACGGAAATAGTGCATGTGGCGTTCTCAGCTGAAAGCCGCAGGTAGCATAGCATCTGTATGGTGTCCCGCGCCCTGCAACTCGGCTCGCGTTAGCGCCGTGTAACGAGATTGATCAAGTGTTGGAAGCTCAGCCCGATCATATACCGGACATTCTGTGTTCAGCTTGCTCCGCAAGACTCGTACCTAGAGCACACATCAGCTGCTTCAGCAGTAGCAGAGACTCTCGGGTGCAATGGTGTCAATCAGTCCTGTCAACGTCCCACCAAGCCTTTACTGGGACGGTATCGATGGTGCCTGGTCGACATTTCACGTGCAAGTAGGCACTCCGGGACAAGTATTGCGCCTGTTGCCAGGAACGTCAGCATCCGCTGGCGACACTACGGTCAGTGACATCCGAAAAACCAGCAGTATGGCCTTGATATCTGATGTATGCTCATAGTGGGTCATTCGGCCTGAAGGTTGCGAGCAAGCGAATCCCACTCTAACAGGATGCGACGACTCCCGTGGTCTCTTATTCGACCCAAAGAAGTCCACCTCGTGGACTACAGAACGTTTGGACAATGGGGGCCTGTTCAAGCTCAACACGTACTACGAAGGCTTCCTCAACCTTACGGGTAACGCGTATTATGGGTTCGAGACTCTTGCGCTTGGTGTTCCTGGCTCCGATTTGCCATCACTCGACCATCAGGTTGTCGCTGGTATCGCCACAAACAATTACTGGCTAGGCTCTCTTGGACTAAGCCCGATACCTTTCAACTTCTCCACCCTCAACGACTCGACAAGTAGTAGAGATCCACAGCCGAGCTTCTTGAGCGAACTCAAGAACAACAGTATGATACCGAGCTTGTCTTGGGCCTACACTGCGGGTGCATCATATCGTCAAGACCCTGTCTTCGGATCGCTGGTTCTTGGAGGCTATGACACCAGTCGTTTCGTTCCTAACAATGTTACCTTTGCGTTTGCTGCCGACTTCTCGCGCGATTTAACTGTCTATCTGCAGAGCATTAGCTACGACACGATTGGCTCCTCCCCTCTGCTCACCGAGAGCATACCTATCTTCATCAACTCGCTTGTCACTCATCTATGGCTACCAATCGATGTCTGTCAGCGTTTCGAAGAAGCATTCAACCTTACCTGGAGCGACAAGGCGCAGCTGTACCTGGTGGATGACGATACCCACAATCGATTAACCAGCCTCAATCCAACGCTGACGCTTACGATCGGTCACGACACCACGGAAGGTGGGAGTGTTGAGATTGCGTTGCCCTATGGTGCCTTCGATCTCAGCGGCAGCCCACCTTTCGTCGACCCGCGGTCGAGATACTTTCCACTGAAGCGCGCTGAAAGAGCCGATCAGTACACTTTGGGTCGTGTCTTTCTCCAGGGCGCCTATGTCGTTACCGATTACGAGCGGCAATCTTTCTCCGTTTCCCAAGCACTGTTTCCTGACGCATCAAGGATGTCGAACAAAACCATTGTAGCAATCGATGCTCCTGGTACGAAAGAGAAATCGGCACCGTCGGCAGGAACAATTGCTGGCGCCGTGGTGGGCGGCGTGGTCGGGATCTTGCTAGTTGTGCTGGCAGTGCTCTGGTTGATCCGTCAGCGCAAACGCAAGGGTCGCACTGTTGCAACTGAGGAGACATACACTGACAAGTTCCATCGTGAGAAGGAGGAACTCGATGGGCAAGAGGCGCAATTGCATGAGTTAGAGCATACCAGACACAAGGGCAGCGAACTTGATGGTGCGGCGACTGGCCTCATGGAGCTGGACCCGCAAAGTGGGCGAAAAGTGGAGTTGTCCAGCGGTAATGATGTCTTTCAGCGGCATGAGCTGCCGTGAGTAAAACATGTAAATACCATTTCAGCCCCCTGCCACGGAGAGTTCACATGAGCCTGAACGCTCCATCCGTTCAGTCTCCCATCAGCTCGTCGATGTACTGAGGTGGAATCGCTCGCTCGTCCCCCTTTGCCAATGCCTGTTTGCATAAGTCGCTAGCATGAGCCGCCGGCGAACTGCATCCACGCCTCGACTCAGGTGGCTGCAGAGTCCTTCTCCAGCTTTTCCAACAAGGAATCGATGTGTTGCGACAATGTGACCAGGTCGGTCAGCCTTACGTTAGCACGATATTTCCTGTTATGCAACAGCTTGAGTTCGTGGTGCTTGCAGATTTTTCAGCGTGTTCGGTGTTCGCAGTGTGGACGTGGTGATCAAGACTCTTCAAGACTTTGACGACTTCGTCTGGGTCGGTCTGCTCCAGGCAAGATGCTATGAGTTTCTGAGAAGCTTCTTTGCTCACTTCTGGCGCAAGACGACTCAGATGATTTGGTGCGTGTCTAGCGATGCCGAACCAGGATGCCCAGGCTAATTCCTTCGCCGGAGGGAGCGGGAAACCATAGATCGCGCGGACCAAAGCTATGACTGCATCTGCAGATTTGGGGCTCAAGGACTTCGGGTAGATTTTCTGGATCGACCTACGGTCCTGACCCGCGAACTTACTGTCAGCCTTATACTCGCGTAAGTCATGTGTTACTGCTGCTACTCATGCCGCTCGACTTGAGGCTATTGCAAAGAGTTTCGAAGCATCCATCTGCTAGAGAAAGAATGTTCTTGTGGACTCTGATAGTCTGACCATCAGCAAGCTCGAGTGTCAATTCTGACCAAGTTCCATAGTTTTACAGACTAGATACGGAGTTAGTGATTTTGCTGCGGATAAGAATATTGTGAGAAGCCCACCTGGTATTGTCAGTCAGTCGTTTAGGCATTTCGAAGCAGGATGTGGTGATTGAAGTGACTGTTCGCTCGAGATGATAGTGGTTCGCAGGAGTTGGACGTGGTAGAAGATGGCGGAAGAATGATGTGGTTTTATTGGTCAGTTGAACAAACGAAGCGGCGGTAAGATTATGTAACTGTTCGCAGGGCAGCCTCCTGCGCGAGAGCATCGAACACGCTACTGTGTTGAATCCGCAAAGGCATCGAATCGCGCTACCGTGTTGAATGCGCGAGTGCATCTAGTCACGCTACCGTGTTGAACAGAGCCTCCAGAGACGTTGCATCCGAGGAAGCATGTGAAGGTAGAATATCCGAGTACATTAAATGCGCTAGCGCATTGAAGACTACTCACAGTCCAAGACCGCATCTGCGGAAGCCGAAATCCGCTGATGCATTTGAGAGATTCGAAGATCCATGCATGAACTGAGAACCAGGATCCAACTGTTTAATGCTCCACGAAATCGCTTCTTATGGACCTTCGCGTCCAAGCCCCAACCGGAAGCCCGGTCGTTGTATTGCGTGCAGGTGCGCGCGATAGTACTGCTGTGCTGGCTTCGCGTGGCAGTATAAGAAACAAGTGGCATTTCCATGACGCCTTTGGGATACTTGGCCCCGTATGATCAGTATGCTGAACCGCTGTCGCTGTGGTGTATCGTACGCAGACTTACCTGTAAGAAGTGAGGTCTCGTCACTGCTGCCGCTGCTGGCAGTTGGCTGGAGTGGGGCAAATGCCGACTTCAGCTTCAATGCGACAACGGTTCCTACAGCTAGCCCTGGCGATTGCAGCAACTACTTTACACTCTTCTATACTTTCTACCACAACAACTCACAGCACAAGATGGACCCCTTTGACGCAGCTCTCGACCTTCTGCGTCGTCTCCCTCCCTCACAGACCGAGCACTATCTGAACAAGATCATATCGCTCGTGCCTGATCTAGAAGAGGACCTCGTGTCTTCTGTTGACGTCGGCTTGACCACCAAGCGTTGCCGTACATCAGGACGAGACTACTTGTGCTGCACATACAACTCAGGTACGAATTGCTCCAAGAAGATATCCAGAACACCTTGCTAACTCCAACTCTTCAGATGGCGACAGGCAAGCGACTTGACTACACCCACTCACCACCACCACACTAACGCAAACCCCCACAGCTACCGCTCCCCCTGGAGCAACGACTTCGACCCCCCAATCGACCCCGAAGACGCCGCCGACCTAATCCCCAGCGGCCGCATCCGCCGCATGGAAGAATCCCTCAACGCCGCCATCGACGTCTACCGCGAGCTCTACTACGAAGGCGGCGTCAGCAGCGCTTACCTCTGGCAACTCGACGAAGGCTTCGCGGGCGTCGTCCTCCTCAAGAAGAACGCCGCCAGCGGTACCGCGGCAGGGGGCAAAGGCGGCTGGGACTCGATCCACGTGCTGGAAGTCAGCGAGGCGGCGAGCAAGCGCAGCGCGCACTACAAGCTGACGTCGACGGTGATTCTCGACTTGGGAATGAAGAGCGAGAGCGTGGATGGATTGGAGTTGGCGGGTAATTTGACGAGACAGCAGGAGCAGGACTTGGCGATTCATGGGGTTAGGGAGGCGGAGACGGAGCAGAGCCATGTGGCTAATATCGGACGCATGGTGGAGGATATGGAGACGAGGATGCGCAATCTGCTGCAGGAAGTGTACTTTGGCAAGGCGAAGGACGTGGTTGGTGATTTGAGGAGTATTAGGCCGCTGAGCGAGGCTGAGCAGGAGAGGACTGCGCATAGAGAGGTCATTGGCAAGATGAACAGGTGAGATTGAGGTGTGAGATGCCTTGTAAACCTTGCATGAGAAACCATAGACGAGGACGAAGACACGATGAAGAAAGTGGATCAGTCGGTTTACAGTTAGCCGACGAGACCAGTGCATATGAGAGCGCCTCAGGAATTCAGCGTAGCAGAAGCAAAATATCGAGGCCTTCAGCATACAAATGTAAATGGCACGTGCTATGAAAGCCGCGCACACAGTTGAACTAGCTATTGCGGAAATGCATCAAAAGATGCCAGCGGTGAATGCAGGTACGAAGCGACCCAGGTATCGTCATGATCAGAATGTACAGGAAAGAAGACAAAAAGTTGCCACAATGAACGCCGTCGCTCCGAGTGCGAGGAAATTCTCCAAGCCCATGTGTTAGAAAACGCCATCCGGTGCATATCCTTGTCGTGAAGTTACGCATGCTCGATTGTAAAGTGTTGGTTGCAGAAAGCCTGCATTCGCATGATGACAGTCCGTCGATCCTCAAACGGTAGGGTCGTGGTAGAGGAAATTAATGTCCCTAGGTCTCTGACGGTTGTTGCGTACGAAATCGCTGTCGCCTGGGGGCCCTACATTCAGCACTGTCAGCTCCACTACCATCCCAACCAAAGTATTCACACAATTTGGAACGGATTGTACTCACTCTCAGCCTTCGTGTTGCTTGCCAGCATGCTCTGAAGACTGATGCACACACTCTCCACATTGTGCACAGGGCTCCATCCCTGTGTGTCCAGCAAGTCTAGGCATATGATGCCGTTGCTGTAGATGTGCGGGTGCATGGGAATGGGACGGTCGGGCGAAGGGCGGAAGACGACCTCGGGTGGTTCGATGGGGTAGTTCTTGGAGAAGGAGAAGCGCAGGCGGTAGAGGTCGGTAGGCGGGTAGAGGGGATTGTCGAGCACGGCGATGTCCATGTGCCATTCCTTGAGGTCGGGTGCGGAGACGAGGGTGATGCCAGGTGGGAGGGTGCCTTGGATCTGCGTGGAGGATGGTAATATTAGTGAGCTGCAAAGGTGTTTGCTGTGAGAGATAGAATAGGTGGATTCTACCTTTACCAGCTCCTTCTGGAGGCGCTTGCTGCTCATCATGGCCGCCATGTTGGTTGTAGTTCCTAGAGCCTGAGCGGGGTGGTCAAGGTGTTTGGCGATCGGGCTTTCAAAGAGAGCGATGTAAGAGAATAATGTGAGGCTAGTTGGAGGCTACCTGGATCTTGGCGATATACAGTATTGGAGATTCGCTGGGTGAGTAAGTGCTATTGGTGTAAGGCAGGCCAGTAGTGCGCAAGGTCAAGATAAGTCAACCTAGGAGTTGCGGCAGCGGGGCCCAGGAAGCGTGAAGTCACTGTTGCGGGTACACGCCGGCGCCTACGAGCAACGACTGGGCGCAGCGATTTCGGCTAAGGTATATTTCCTTTCTGTTCTGCGGCGGATGAGCAAGGCACGAGATCCTACATCCTGTGCACTAGTTAAGCTGAACAGCAAGCGCCGTTGACTCTTCACGCGCATGCGAGAGATCGACGGCGGCTTCTGCAGGGCTCTGGAGTGGGGCTATATCATGTGACAAGGGTATATGGTATATGTGGTGAGCGGTACGCAAGCGCATCCTTTCGTAAAGTATTCTATATGATCATATGGGTCGCGAAAATAACCAGCCTTTGCAATCAACGCAAGGATCTTGCTCCAAAAAATCCCATCACATTCCAGCTCAGCGCCCGGCCACACCTAGACCTCCAAAAGGCACTTCTAAAGCCTGCGGCCACCATGTCCGTGTCTCTTATGTTTCTTTAGGTGCTTCGCAGCCTGGTCACTGTCACGGTCGTGAGGCCTCTGTCCTCTCGACGCCCAGCCCTCGGGCCTCTGCCTAGACTCGTGGCTGATCTCTTCGGCTGTGCCGGTGGGAGTGAAACTCGCCACATCGATGGTCTCAGATGGCTGGATATCATCGCCAGCGTCTTCGCTTGCCTCCGGGGCAGCAGTATCCGATGCGCCGTATGATGCTTCGGTCGCAGTCCAAGGATTGTGAGAGATGCCGCTAGGCACGGCGTAACCATCTGTTCTGGTCGAGTAGTGTGGCTTCGTCTTGCTTGATTCGGTCGTCGACTCCCAGATCGAGGTCGGCGTCGGGTCAGAAGTGTAGCTGCTGTAAGTTGAAGAGGCGCTCCATGACTCGCTGTACGAAGTACTGTATGACTCGCTGTACGAAGCGCTCCACGAGGTGCTGTACGAGGCACTGTATGAGGTGCTGTATGAGCTCACATCTTCGGAGCTGTTGTACGAGCTACCTTGCTTGTAGACTCTCAACGAGTTGACAGACCAGTAAGCATCCTCGAAATCTTCCGGGTGGTACTGAACGTAGTCCACGCAGGTGTTGGCTTTGTAGGCGCACGATCCAGAGCTCCAAGCATTGCCTGCCCAGTCGCCGCAGAAGGTGTTTGTGAATGTGAGGCGCATCTCGCTGAAGGTGCTGGCAATATCGCAGGCACCTTTGAAGACTGCCATTGGGGTACCCCAGTTAGATGGGTCAGGCGAGGCGCTCGAGATATCCCAGGGAATCGAGCCACGAGGGAAGAAGAAGATGTTGATGAAATCGGCCGTGATCTCGGTGGCGTAGACACCGCCTCCGTTGTTGTTGAAAGCAGTGCCGTACGTGCTGTCATCTTTGGCCTGAATTTGGCATCCCTGGTTGTTGCTCTGGCCGAAAGCATCGACATCACAGTTTGTAGTCGACACGTTCCCAAGCATCTTGCTTTCTTGGGAGATTGAGCAGCCTGGACCTGTGTGCAAAGTCATGTCGTTGTATGCTTGATCGTTGACACCCTCGACGATATCTTGTCTATGTTAGTGAACAGCCGAGACGCAATAGACTAGACGGACATACCAATCTCGCCATTCTTGGGCCAGTCGGGACCGAACATCCAGAAAGCAGGCCAAGTGCCGCAGATTCCTCCGGGCATGTGTTCAATGTCAATAACGATCAGACCGGAATCGTAGGTTTTGGTGCTCTCGATGCGAACGGCCGGGCGCCCACCTTTCCCAACCACATTGGTGTGGTCAACACCCATGTAGATTTTTCCATAGTTGTTGCCGATCAGTCCAGCATATTCAGCGTAGTCCCTATCGACATAGTCGACATATCCATGCGTCGGGTCCGAGCCGTTGAAGAAGTCGAATTGGTCGAAGAAGTTGCCGTTCGCCGTGTAGTCGTCTTCAAGAACGTACTGAGCCCATCCTGTGGTGCTCATCAAGGCGACGCCAGTAAGGAGTGTGGAGAAGAACATGGTGGTTAAGTTGCAAAAGAATGTACTTGCGTCGAAACGCAGTGAAATGTAGAAGAGAAATAACAAAAAAGAGGGTATCTTCAAGACAGAAAGGCGTGACAGGCTTCGGGAGGCCTGACGCGCAGAGGATGACCCTACCTCTTATACACATGATTGAAGCAGGCGATATAGCGTGAGGGTTGCGCCGAGCGGCGAGCCCGGCGCGAGAAGCTAGCATGGCTTGTCCGATTAGGCGTCTTCACGTCTCATTTGTCGTGTGGCGATTAGTGCGTGTGCAGTTGCGGCTAAGGACATAATGCCGCGTGGGCCACGAAGCAGTGAGGTCCGGGGCTTTCGCCATCGAGGGGGTTGTTGCAAGGTAGACGAGGGCAGATTTGACCAGGGAGATCCTAGCTGCGCAAGAACGTCTCATGTTACAGTGGCAATTAATAGCCCAATAGTCGGGTCGGGCAGGAGGTTCGCTGCACACGTCGACGCCATGAGACACCCGACGAAAGGGATGATGTTTAGCATGTAGGCAAAGGCGGCACTAGGCGCCATGTCGAGATCTTGGACATCTGGCTGTGCACCAATGTCACGGGCCAGATGTCTGTCGAACTGGAGGCACAAGATGTGCACATGTTTCACCCTGGAGGCCGTTTGGCAGGCCGTTGTGGGTTGTTGGGTGTGATTGGGCCGTTTGTTCTTGGTAATTTGAAGGAGGGATCCGCCTTCTCCACCCCTAAAGAGATTCTTGCGCGCATTAGATAAGACGCCTTTAGAAATCGACCACCAAAGCGTCTTCTAGCAACAACGTTTTTCTCCGTGCAATTGAAGGTTCGTAAGGCCGCCGCCGGGACGATCTTCTTCACGACGCGCGTGCACTCGGCATGTAGGTGCCGTGTTCTTACTGTTCACGCGTGAAAAGATGAATAGTGGGGTGGTGACTTGCGCATTGAGCTACCTGCCTCGTGAGCAAAGACAATGTTCCATGAGATCTATCGTGTTGACAGCAGAACACACAGATGCCACAGTGTCACGCGAATGCACGTTAGAGAAAAACTGGCGCCGTGGCGAACGGGTGAAGACATGGTGCAAGCAAGGCACGGAGGAGGCACTCCTCGTCACAACCTTTGCCCCCTTGGCTAGCTGCAGTATCAGTCGCTGTACAATGTACACGCGCCATTGTGCTGTGGTGGCATGTTCGTAGCTGTCTCCTTGCGCGTCTGACGAGCTCTGTGATCGTGGCACAGACATCCAGAGTCATGCGCACTTTTGTAGCTCCCAGCTCGGTCGATCACTTCCACCTAACGCGTCGCTGAGACGAGATGCAGTCCGGCAGGGATTGAACGAGTAGGGTCGAGATGATGCCAACACCACGTGATCCTCTGCCTATCTTGGGCACAACTGTGAGATTGGAGCTCTCCTCTTGCGTCTGATGACCAAGGATAGATCTATCGTTCAACAAGTACACCCTATTCTCGGCTGGTGCCTCGAGTCTTGTCGAAAAGTTGCAATAGCCCGAGAAATTATGACCGGATATGTTGGGAGAAGGTGATTTTTGGCAAACGCATTTCATAGACTTCCGACAGTTGTCGCAACCGCTCCCCAGGTGTGATTTCGCGCTGCTTTATGAATCCATATTCCGTTGTTGTTCGTAAGCGTTTCTATGTGTGTGCTCAGATGAATTGCTGCTGCTTCTCTCATTCAGCAGAATAGCGCACATCACATGCATGTGTTCATTTGCATCCATCATGATATTGATACTAGGGTTAAGGTTGGGGTGAGAGCTGTCAACCCAGTCACATATATGCTATCTAATCGTCGCCGAGAGCTTGCCAACACTACCTTCGTGCAAATGAAGGAAAGTGTGATGGTGCGAGTTCTCGATGATCAAGCGGCACCGGTGGATTTGCTGATTATGCCGTTGTTGCTCCTCCAGCACAAATGGACAAGTTCTGCTGGATACAGCATTGATGTGCAACATCTACGTGGTGCATCGTTTAAAAACACGACAGAGATGAACAGCGTGAGTTTGTACTGGACACATCGATACAACGCACACACTGAATGCCATACTCGATACGAGTGTCAAAAATTGCACAACAGCTTTATCACGAATAATAATACCATTCAGTACATGTACGATTCACGATGGTTCCCTCGTTGTTTCAAAGATCGATGACGCGCGGACGAATCAGGGATCTATATTGAGAGAGATCGACGGGCCCACATGATTTGCGGGGAGAGCTGTCCACGAGACATGCACCGCCGTGACCAAGGAAGGAAGCTCGAGGTTGCAGGTGCTCGGGTGCCTTGCAGCAGTACCGCGAGCTTCCTTACTCCGAGCTCTCCAAGCTCCCTTCTACATAGAACCACTGCATCTCATCTCCCTTGCTCATTGCTACACGCAAGCATGGGTGGCGAAACTCATCGCAACATGGCGCCTTCGGTTGCAAGTTCGTCGTACCCGCAGTTAGCTGTCCGGCCAGTCGGCCAACAGATCACACACATCTACCGCGATCGCCTCCGACAGTTCACCGATAATGGACAGTACCGGGAGCAAGGCTTGATGGCCAAGCTCTACGATGGCCGCCTTTCGAGTGAAGACTACATCAAGCTCTCCGTATGGGATGCTCCTGACTTGACAAGACCTACATTCAAGGAGGCGACCAAGAAAGAGAATGTATACCGCAAGACCAAAGTCGGCGAGTCGTTCGGACCCAGTTGGAGCACGCATTGGTTCAAAGTGCAGTTCAAGCTGCCCTATGAATGGACCTACAAGTCCCAAGTCGAGCTGCATTGGGATGCGAATAATGAGGGTCTTGTCTGGACTGAAGATGGACGACCTCTGCAGGGTTTGACTGGTGGCGGAGAACGTATTGAATGGATTGTGCCTTTGGAGTGGCGAGACTACGATAAATGGCACACTATCTACATCGAGATGGCCTGTAATGGCATGTTCGGCAACGCTCCCGGCGGTGACAGCATCCAGCCGCCACGACCGGATAAGTACTTCCAGCTGAGCGAAGCTGACCTGGTGAGTGTCAATTTGCAGGCACGAGCTTTGTACTATGACTTCTGGATCATTGGTGATGCCGCACGCGAGTTTCCCGGAGACAGCTGGCAACAGCATCAGGCACTTCAGGTCTGCAACGACATCATCGACTGCTTCATCAAAGGCGAAGGCACAAATGCTTGTCTTCTTGAGTGCAGAGAGATCGCCAAACGCTATCTCGGTAACGAAATCGACAGCGCGAAGGTGTACGATGACAGCCAAGCCCTTATCACTGGCATTGGTCATTGCCATATTGACACTTGTTGGCTCTGGCCATGGGCGGAGACGAAACGCAAAATCGCACGCAGCTGGTCTAACCAGTGCGACTTGCTGGATCGCTACCCGGAACACCGCTTCTGCGCATCGCAGGCCCAGCAGTACAAGTGGCTTGAAGAACTGTACCCTTATGCATTTGATCGAGTGAAGACGCACGTGAAGAAAGGTAACTTCCAGCCCATTGGCGGATCTTGGGTTGAGCACGACACGAACATGCCGTCTGGCGAGTCTCTCGTCCGCCAATTCGTATACGGCCAACGCTACTTCGAGAGTCGCTTTGGCCAGCGCTCGACGACCTTCTGGCTTCCAGACACCTTCGGCTACTCCACTCAGCTACCGCAACTCTGCCGCTTGGCTGGTATGACCAGATTTTTCACTCAGAAGCTCAGCTGGAACAACATCAACAACTTCCCGCATACCACCTTCAATTGGGTATCCTTGGATGGCAGTCAGGTCATTTGCCACATGGCACCTGCCGAGACATACACCGCTGAGGCACACTTTGGCGATGTCCGTCGCAGCGAGACCCAACACAAGTCCATGGATCAAGATGCGACTAGCTTGCTCGTGTTTGGCAAAGGCGATGGTGGAGGAGGACCTACCTTTGGGCACATCGAAAAGTTGAGACGTGCTCGCGGTTTGAGCGACAAAGTAGGCCTGCTGCCACGCGTCAAGATGGGTGATAGTGTTGACGACTTCTTCGCTCGCATCGAGAAGAAACAGTCAGACGGTACCATCGACCTGTGCACCTGGTACGGAGAACTGTACTTCGAACTGCACCGTGGTACCTACACCACGCAAGCTAACAATAAGCGCAACAACAGAACTTCCGAGATACTGCTGCACGACATTGAGTACTTTGCCACGCTCGCCACCCTGGGTGGCAAGAAGGGCTACGAATATCCCAAGAAAGAAATCGACGCTATGTGGGAGAACGTGCTGTTGTGTCAGTTCCACGACTGCCTACCAGGAAGCTGCATCGAAATGTGCTATGACGACTCTGACGAACTGTATGCCAAGGTCTTTAAGACGGGCAAGAAATTGCTCAGCGATGCCTTGGACGCCCTTGGCTTCGAGGAGGCATCTACTGAGTCTAAAGCGCCCCTGATTGGACTGAACACGCTTGGATGGTCTCGCGATGAGGTTCTTGAGCTTCCACAAGACTTGGCCAAGTCCCGAGGCATTACTTCAACCGTCGTCGCTCAGGACGGTGGCAGACTCATGGAACTTCAAGCCGCCAGCAGCAATGAGAGACAGTGTAAGCCGGTTCAAGAGACCGAACCCGGCGTCTTCCTGCTTGAGAACAATGACCTTCGCATCAAGGTCCACAACGGCGTGATCACAAGTCTGTACGACTTGAAGGCGAAGCGTGAAGTGCTTCCCAAAGGTGGCAAGGCAAACCAGCTTGTTGTCTTCGATGACAAACCTCTGTATTGGCAGGCGTGGGATGTAGAGGTGTTCCACCTGAACTCACGCAAGGAACTTCACGCCGACGGTCCGAGTGTGATCACTCAGAGCGACGCTTACCGGTCGGCCGTCACGACCACCACGAAGATCTCTGACAAGTCCTGGATCAAGACCACCATCTCATTGTCAGCCGCGACATCTTCGCCCTCGATGGTCGAGGTCGAGGCCGAAGTCGAGTGGAAGGAGACCATGAAGTTCCTGAAGGTCGAATTTCCGACTACCATCACCAATACTGAGGCCTCGTATGAAACGCAGTACGGTATCGTTCGTCGCCCGACCCACTACAACACTTCTTGGGACATGGCCAAATTCGAAGTGTGCTGCCACAAGTGGGCAGACCTCAGCGAGCATGGCTATGGTGTAAGCATACTGAACGACAGCAAGTACGGCTTCGCCACCTGCGGTTCTTTGATGCGCCTGAGTCTGCTGCGTGCGCCAAAAGCACCAGACGCGCATGCAGACATGGGAAGACACCACATCAAATGGGCTGTATTGCCTCATGCTGGACCATTGGACGAGCGGACTGTTCGCGCTGGCTTCGAATTCAATTACCCTGTCCGCATTACTTCGCATCCGTCTCCGGAGAAGGCCAAGGATTTGTTGTCTGCTTTCAAGCTCGTTGAGGAGTCGTCTTCAAAGAGCCTTGTCCTGGACACCATCAAGCGAGGCGAAGATGATGAGGACGCTTCGAACGGCGATATGCCGCCCAAGAAGGGTAGACATGTCATCCTGCGCGTGTACGACAGTCTGGGCGGCACCAGCAGAGGCCTGATTTCAATGGGCCCGGTGAGTGTGAAAAAGGCTTGGAAGTGCAACCTGCTCGAAGATGAGCTCGAGGAGCTCGAGTTGAGTAAGGATGGGTTGGAGATCGAGTTGAGGGCATTCGAGGTTGCAAGCTACAAGTTGTTGCTGGCTTGAGCGGACGACAGTAGCTTTACGATCATTGCGTACATATGAATTTTCTTGATTATCACATGATATAAATATTGTCAACAGCACCGACTCAAATAGTTGTGAATGGCAAGTGATTCTCTTTACCGCCAGCATTTGATCATATGTATTCTCCTCAATTGATGTTCTCAATGCCAAGCCTGGAAAGCCTGACTGCCTGATCGGGGAAGTTCAGGCACACCCACCGAAATTGCTGCGATGCCGACAATTGCAACTTGGGTTTTGCGACGCCGGCGTGGACCAGACCTTTCTCTTTCCACCCTCACCAACAACACCAAAACCAGCCTTAAAGAATTCCTATATCGCAGGACGCTATGGGTGGCAAATCGGCAACCAAGTCGCAGTACTTCGACAAGCTGAAGTCGCTCCTCGAGGAGTACCACAGCATCTTCATCGTCGGCGTCGACAATGTCTCGTCTCAGCAGATGCACGAGATCCGTATCGCCATGCGCTCCAAGGGTGTGATCCTCATGGGAAAGAACACCATGGTACGTTGCCTACACATGCAAAGCAAAGAGCGAGGGAACACAATGGCTAATGCGCTCGCTCCAGGTCCGCCGTGCGCTCAAGGGTTTCATCGCTGAGCACCCCGAGTACGAGCGTCTCCTTCCCTACGTCAAGGGCAACGTCGGTTTCGTTTTCACCAACGAGGACCTCAAGGAGATCCGCAGCCTCATCCTCGACAACCGTGTCGCTGCCCCTGCCCGTCCCGGTGCCGTCGCCCCCGGTGATGTCTACATCCCCGCTGGCAACACCGGTATGGAGCCCGGTAAGACCTCTTTCTTCCAGGCTCTTGGTGTTCCCACCAAGATTGCCCGTGGTACCATTGAGATCACTGCCGACCTCAAGCTCATTGAGGCTGGCTCCAAGGTCGGTGCCTCCGAGGCCACCCTCCTTAACTTGCTTAACATCTCTCCGTTCACCTACGGTATGACTGTTAGCCAGATCTACGACCACGGTCAGACCTTTGCCAGCAGTGTTCTTGATATCGAGGAGTCTCAGCTCCTCAAGGCCTTCACCTCGGCCATCAACACCATCGCCTGCATCTCCCTGGCCACCAACTACCCCACTCTTCCCTCGGTCATGCACAGCCTTGTCAACTCCTACAAGAAGGCCATCGCTGTCGCCATCGAGATCGACTACGAGTGGGAGGCCATTCACGAGCTCAAGGACCGCATCGCCAACCCCGATGCTTACGCCGCTGCCGCCCCTGCCGCCGGCTCCGCCCCTGCCGCCGCCGCCGACGCTCCCGCCGAGGAGAAGAAGGCTGAGTCCGAGGAGGAGGAGGACGATGACATGGGCTTCGGTCTCTTCGACTAAGCGGTTGCTTTGCAATTCGACTAGACAGATGCCGATAATGTATCATTGACTAATGATGCGAAAATGTTGGCTACCCAGACGTTTGCCCGAAAGGTGCTTTATCGTTGTGCGTGTGCTTCTCGCTGTTGATTCGTGACTTGTCGTTCTCCCAACGTACAGTCCTCAATTGCTTGACTAATGGTACGTCAAACTCTCTCTCTGTTCCCCTGCTATCATCTTTCATGATGAACAACCGTTTTAATTTCCGAGCTTCACGGCTTTGAGGATTAAAAATACAGTCAACTCTAATTTTTTTCTGATCAACAACGTGCTATTTGCATTTACTTCTTCGCAAACATCATTGCAAGAATCTTTACTGACATTATGTCTAGATTGTGATGTACCCTGTCGTCTGCCTCTGTGCCTCAGCTCTAGTTATGCTGCGACCATGATTGTTACGTCCTCTTCACGACAATGTCTTGTCAGTAATGGTACGTCAACATATATTTACTTCTTTCCCCAGCTCATCTTTA
Source organism: Melanodothis sp. VS III C KN 2 (assembly GCA_019775565.1). NCBI lineage: Eukaryota > Fungi > Ascomycota > Dothideomycetes > Cladosporiales > Cladosporiaceae > Melanodothis > Melanodothis sp. VS III C KN 2. The sequence continues at coordinate 235,781 of JACWFM010000014.1, forward strand.
TGATGAACAACCGTTTTAATTTCCGAGCTTCACGGCCCTGAGGATTAAATCGTACAGTCAACTCTAATTTTTTTCTGATCACCTTCGCGCTACTTCATCTCTTGCCTAAGTATCATCTCTTGCAATGACCTTTACTGACATGAATTTGTCTAGTCTATCTCGTCTTGGACGTCCTATCGTAATGCCCAGCACGTACTTTCTTCAATGCAACGTTCATCATGACTCCGTCATTGAGTCGATTACAACACCTAATTCCCAAATTTTCAATCTCTCGTTCTTCCATGTAATTGTCATCCATTCGAGAATCAAGCAGGGTTCGCTCCTTCATCCGTTCATGTGCCAGTACTGCACAGCGTGTTATAACGCAGCGGCAACTAACACCACCAACGTCTGACCACGACCAGCTGCCGAAGCTTTCCACCTCATATCGTACTAAAAACCATTCATTCGATCCGGATGACTCTCCGCTCTCAAATCAACTCTAACCCAAAACACCTCGCCAATATCCTCCCCACCCAACCGTCTACACATACTCGCACTCGCCTCATTCCCCACCGCCACATTCCCTAGCGCCAGCTTCTCCACGCCCTCTTCCCAAAAGAAGCCCATCTCCTCCCGGAACAGCTTCGCTGTCAGCGCCATCGCCAGTCCCATCCGTCGATGCGAAGCTTCCGTGTGCAACGTCGTAAGACTGCCATCCAGCCCGACGAAAGCCCACGCCACAGGCGCCGCGTCCGCAGGCTCGACAGGGAATATCGCAAGGTTAGGCAAGCGTGAGAGCGTGAAATCTTGCCGGGCGATTTCTGTGCGCGAGCGCACGAGGGGAAAGTGCTGGTTCTGCAATTTCCCCCAGCGGAGAGTAGGAGGGAGGGGATTGGGTTTTGGCAGGGCGGCTATCGGGAAGACGAAAGTGTGGTTCGGCATCACGGGGAGGAGATTCGTTGCTAAGACGCCGAGGGCTTGGAGGTGAGCGGTTGTGGTGGCGTGGACGGCGCCCCAGAGCATTGTTGCTGGGGATTTAATATGGGCGGCGGTGGCTTTCAGGCGGGAGGGGTCTTTGGTCAAGATTTGGGATTGGGCGGTTAGGACGTCTTCATCGGGGTGAATTGATGGTGGTGGGCCTTCGGATTGGAGGGTGTGGATTAGGTCGACGAGGAGAGAGCGGACACGTTCGTTCGTGTCGTTGGAGCCATTATTACTCAAGGCACCATCAACATCGTCATCATCATCAGTATGCCGTCCCCTCTCAACTTCCCAGCTCCCAAATATCCATACTTCTGTCTCAGGCCGACACCCGCGATCTATAAAAGCGTAGTACCAGGGTCCACCATCGTATGCAATGTCAGGTGCTCTCGTCGTCGAGTCCAATCGCAAATTCGTGTACAAATAAGAACTCTCCAAGAAGCGTCCGAATTGCAATCGACGATACAACGCCAGAGCGCTTTTGAAGTACGCCGGCTGGCGGAGGTGTTGCAACGCTTTTGCGATGATGGGCTTCGCGCTCGCTGGGTCGGAGAGAGGGTACATTGTGATGGAGGTCCGTTTCACCATGTTGTTTCGACGAAGACTCGCTTTCTGCTTTTGAATGCCTTTTTCCAGATTGAAAGATATGACCAAAACGCCTTCAATAGATCTTAGGAGTGCGGTTTCGATTTTTATGGATGAGACGATGTAGCTTGTACTTTTCTTCGCCTTTAGTTTGTCTATACATATGCGAGATCCAACGATATGAGTCTTTCATCCTCTGAGGACGAATCAGGAAGGTGTGAAGAGTCGCGCGATCGCACGCACGGACGCTTAGTTCCTACTTCATGCCACCAGACTGTCTTTTATTATGGAACCCGTCTTACCTCACGATGACCATGATGGACACTCGACACTTCTTCCTGTGGGCTATAAAGTGTTATCCGTCGGCCATGTTTGGTGGTTCGCAGGGATACGCACGCTTTGCACAGGTTCAACTACGGAAAGTCTCTACCACTTGGAAAGAATAACTGATTACTCCAAACCTGCAACCGGGATCTATCTCTGTCGACGTATACCAACAAAATATCAAAGGCCAACAACGACAACCAGAAATTCCAGGACCCTCCCATGCTTTCGCCATGCATCGTTCAACATATAACACGTAACATATTCGGAGGGGACCAGCGAACACAAAGCTAGCCAGAGGACGAGTCTAGGCACGAAAACTCGAAGAGGCCGACTTCCGCGGTCTGCTGAAACAAAAGCAAATAGAGGAAAAGAACTCTTCCTATTAATGCTCCTGCAACTCGCCGTACTTGTGGAGTTCCCCGGACAATGAAGGGTATCGGGTATCTTCTTCATCAACACGCTTTCGCCTTCGATTTTGTCGTCGACTTCGTAGCCACTCCTTCTCTCTATGCAAGAGCAATTTTGCTTGCTCACGCCAGGAATGCTCGCTTACTGCGACGCGCACTGCACGCGCTCGCCACCGCCGCCCATCTCGTCCTCGTCGTCGTCCATGCCGTGGGCTCCGTTGGAGCGGGAGTTCTCCAGGGGGTCGACGCGCTCGAGCTGGAAGTCCTCGGTCATGGCATCGGGAGGAGGAATCGATTGAGGCTTGCGAGGAGGAAGAACAGACTCGAGAGCCTTGATCTGTTCTGCGGACATGGAGGTGGGCTGACCGTCCTTGTCGGCGGGGCCTTGAATGGATGTGGGGAACTTGACGTCGAACTGGATGTAAAGGTTGCCGTGGTCGTGGTGGCGGTATGAGGGCATACCCTGGCCGCGGATGACCTTGACCTCGCCTGTGGAGAATGTTTGTTAGTCTGCTGTTCTGGTGGGCTCGGTGGGCTTTCAAAAGCTTACCTGGTGCGATGACCTCGCCGGGCAGAATCTCGACTGTCAACCAGCGCTCGTCAAGGTGCTCGACGTAGATGGCACCGCCGGCGAGCGCAGTAAGAAGATCGATCTCGGCGTGGTAGTAGAGGTCGTCACCCTTGCGCTGGAAGCGAGGGTGAGGCTTCTGTTCAATCTCGAACTGCACATCACCGGGTTCGACGCCAGGCATCTGGTCACCCTCTCCTCTGAAGTCGATCTTGGTGCCGCTCTGCACACCCTTGTCGACGTGAACGTGGAGCACCTTGCGCTCGATAACGGTCTTCTTGCCGGAACACTGCTTGCACTTGTCCTTCTCGCGGACCTGCTCACCCTCACCGTTGCAGTCAGGGCAGACAGTCTGGAATCGCTGGATCATGGGACCCATCTGGCGCATCATGGTCTTCATACCCTGACCGTTGCAGCCCTGGCAAGTCTTCACAGCACCCTCCTTACCACCGCGGCCATCACACTTGGAGCAGATGACGCTCTTCTGCAGAGCAAGCTTAGAAACCTTGCCGCGGTAGATATCCTCGAGAGAGACCTTGTGAACGTGGTGGATGGTGCGAGCCTTCTTGGGGCCGGGGTCGCGGCCGCCGAACATGCCGCCCATGCCACCGAATCCTCCGCCTCCACCGCCGCCGCCGAAGAACTGTGCGAACAAGTCCTCGGCAGCCATTCCTCCGCCGCCGCCCATTCCGCCGCCCTGCTCGAGGCCCTCCTCGCCATACTGGTCGTAGATTTGGCGCTTTTGGGGGTCTGAGAGGACTTCGTATGCGTGTGAGATCTCCTTGAACTTCTCCTCGGATTCGGGCGAGTGTGCGTTCTTGTCGGGGTGGTGCTTGAGGGCGCCCTTGCGATAGGCGGTCTTGAGCTGGGACTCGGTAGCGTCGGGCGCGCAGCCGAGGGTGTCGTAGAATTTGGTGTCCTTGACCATGGTTGCGGTCTGTGGGTGGTGAGGAGTAGGGAGGGGTGTATGAGTGTGATCAGGTCAACGCTCGGAGGTAGGTGTGAGAGTGATGGAGAAAGTGAAGGGGAGTGAGGAGACTTTTCTAGAAATCTAGTCAGCGCACTGCCCTGGGCGGCGGCGTAAGTAGTTGAGCGAGCGGGCGGCGAGAACAGGCAGGGCTCAGCGGAAAGGCTATCTAATCGCCGCTGCCGGGTGTGGAGAGGCATGAGACAGCGCGCGCGAGACAGAGCAGAGCCGCTGAGGCGCCTGGTTTGGACTCGACATGAGGATGATGGTGGTGGTGCACGTACCTGTCGGTGCAGAATAGCCACGGGGTTTGTGGTATAGTAGAAGTGTGGAGGATGAATAGGCAGATCTGGTGGCAGGGAGAGGGCTCCGTGTTAATATCGACGACGATTTCCAGCGCAACCAACGGCGCCCGCTGCTAAACGTCAGTGCAAGGATGGAATCGCAAAGCGGGAAGAGCCGTGGCAGCGTTTTGTTTCCATTTGCTTCCATGAGAATTGTCACGCAGCCCAAGGTGCTTTGACATTGCTCTATTTCGGGTTTCGACTGGCTTCTTTATATCAGCCTCAGGCTACGCGCAGTACGTACGCATTAGCAATTCAAGGGTACAACTTCCTTCTATGCTGTCTGCCATGTTTGCTATCTCTTCAAGCATCGTATTTGCCTCTTCTCAAAGAAGGTTTCTGTAAGGCTGAAAAATCTCGGGAACGGCAACGCCCAGAGATCAACAGAACTCTGCTGAACCCTGTTTGCTTTGCTTGTCTAAACCCTTCCGAGGTTCTCCTTCGTCGTGACACCGCTGCAACATCACGTGGGCCGGGCGGAAGTGAGGTGCTTTGGTCCGATCGTGTTTGATGTTATATTCTATGAGTTTCCAACCATGTCCCGCGGTCATACCTCGCATTTACGCATGACGTCTCGCAACTATTCTGATCACTACCCAGGATTCCAGTGCCTTGCGCAATGCCGAGTATCGCGAAAGATTTCGTGCGTCTGTATCGAGACCCACGGGTATCAACATGCGGAGCTACGAAGAGGAGAAAGAGCACAACATGCACAACAAACGTTTCAATTGCATCAGAAAGAACAATAACAATAATACTCCATGCCGAATCAACGAATTCAGACTGGATGTTAGCAAACAACATTCCATGCCATTGATGGCACACAAGATCCCAGAATCCCAGACCCTCTACCAGCTTCTCTGCAAGCCTAATCACTATCATCCTCAATCTTCATCATCTCATCCTCCATCTGAACCGGCAGAATCTCAGGCCCCATCTCCGTCGCAACAATCCCCTCAATCAACCTCGCCGTATCCTCCACCACCGCACCCGCCAGCGCCGGCTCCAGCAAAACATCGACATACCTCGCCAACGCCTTCCCAATACTGCTCAACGCCATCCCGCCAATCTCGCTGCAGTGATCAAACCCAATCGACCTCTCCTCTCCGTTCTCGCCATCATCGTCCACACCTCTGGCTCTCTTCTTCTTCGGCTCCACTCTCCCATTCCGCCTCTGACTCCAATGCGAATCGATCGACCCGATGAAGCTGCTTTCCTTCCTTGGATGTAGCTCCGGGAACGCGAGGTGCAAGCGCTCAGCTCTCTTGCCGGGCCAGAGTTGTTTGGCGTAGGCTTGCAGAAAGTTGTAGACGCACGTCTGCTGCTGTGCGAGGTCGTGCCAGTCGAAGAGCGTGTAGATGCTGTGGTGCAGGAGGTGGTGCAGGACGAGGCGGCGGAAGAGCTGCTCGCGGCGGATGTCCTGGTTGCCGGTTGGGGTTGAGGGTTCGTAGCGGAAGGTAAGTTTGAGGTACGCGGTTTGGAGGCGGGTGGAGTGAGATTTTGTTTGCTGCATGGGTGGGTGAGGTGGGGTGGTGAATGGGTTTGGGGGTTTTGTTTTTCTTCTTGTTGGACTTGATTGGTTCTGCGGGTTTGGTTCCGTTGGTGGGTTTTGGATTCGAGGTAGGGGTTGAGGGGTTTTTATTCATTGTGGTGATGGGGATGGTTAGGTGCCACATGCTTTCACTTGCTGCTGACTGCTGAATAGGCGGCTAGCGTGTTGGAAAGCACGTGAAAGCTCGTGATAATTGGTGCTGGCGGGTTGCTGTGTGAAGGTCGCCTGGAAGGGTGTTGCTGAAGTGAAGATGGCATGTGAAGCAGGAAAGAGCATTCGCTCGTGAGGAAAGAACGGGCAGGCACGTAAAGCAGCCGCGACGTCGCCCGTCGAAGGCATCCGACGAGACAACTCGCCAACACCTTCTGCGAGCATCTCTTCGCTATGCGCCGTATATCCCCAAGGCGAACAAAGTCGGGGCATGGCGCGATGGTATAGCCGACCACGCCAAAGCTTGCAGACGATCGTCGGGGCCCATCAATTAAATCCAGCCAGCTGGGTCGCGACTTCAGCGAACCAGGCGGCCAGAAGGGCTAAAAAATCTCCTATAGCGAAGCAAGAAGTGCATGGAGAAGTGAAGGCAATGAAAGTAGGTGGCTACCCGACAGGTGGGGTGAGTGAGCTAATGTTATTGCCAAATACCCTCGCTTGAACACGGGCGGCGCGTTTGGAGCCACAGTTCGCCCTCGAACTTGCATCGACTCACTGCAGTGAGCTATTGAGATTTCGTGAGGCTCTTGATTCAGATGACACAGGTCTTTACTTCCATCAGGCAGGTTGCCGTATAGATTTGGCAAGAAGACACTATTCCAGATGCCTTGAACAATAGTATTGCCGACGGAATATCTGATAGAGCCGGACGTATCCCAAATTGCAAGAGATGGCGGCAATCTCCTGGTGGGTCACTGGCGCCATAATGGCGAGCTGGCCGTAGGTTGTGAAGAAGGAACTCCCGATGCCAACTGATAGCCGTGCTGTGACCAAGAGACCGTCTTGCGTGGACGCTTGTTAAAGGTGGGTTTGGGATACGGTGCCGAGAAAGATGATTGACTTTACATGTACCGTTCTTGCTATAGTGCACGCACGCCACCAGGTCTTGAAGCTGTGCTCACGTACTGCGAGATAGTACACAGTGATGGACGCCAGTAGTTTCCGGACCAGGAATCTGATGGCGAAAAGATGGCTTGAATCCTGTGCACTGCGATGTTCAGCGAGTCCGTGCAAGCACGAGAGTCTGAGCTGGAGGTGGTCGTTGTCGATGACGTTCTAGCTCATACGCCATGCCTGGAAGAGGTAGGAATACAAGCACAAAATTATCCAATAGTTTGGTATGCATGATAATTGGTAATCAGAGCTGCGAGTGTCGCACTGCTTATAAATGAATTGGATTTTATATAGTGCTCTTGAAGATGATGTATTCCTGCATTCAAACACCTCGCTGACCCAACTGATCGCCACAACGTCACAATGGCGCCCAAAATATTTCTGTATGAGGATCAGCCTACTGTCTCAACGGGGACAACACTAACATTGATCGTAGGACTGGTGGCACCGGGTTCATTGGCGGCTCAGTCTTGCATACTATTGCAACTGCACACCCAGAGTACGAGATCACTGTGATGCTCCGAAATGTTCCCGACGCTTTCAAATCGACCTATCCGAACATCAAGATCGTCCAAGGTAACTACGACAGCGTAGAAACCATCACTCAGAACGCAGAAGCAGCCGAGATCGTCGTCCACAATGGCGATTCGGACCATGAGAAATCTCTCAACGCCATAATCACAGGGTTGCTCAGTCGCTCAACACCAGGGTATTTGCTCCATCTGTCTGGTACTGGCATTGTTTCGGACTGGGCGGATGAGGAGCATCTTGGAAAGCTCAACCCGAAGATCTGGTCTGACATCTCCTCTCTCGCTGAGATACAGTCCTTGCCGTACACTGCTCTGCATCGAAACACGGAAATTATCTTGCACAACACAGTCGGGCTGCATGGCGACAGGATCAATATCGCGATCATGTGCCCGCCAGACATCTACGGCAAAGGCAAAGGTCTTGCGAAAACGCACAGTGCACTTGTTCCCATGTACGTCAAGGAAATCAAGCGCCTTGGAGGCCAGGTGTTCTATTACGGCGAGGGCACCAATACCAGGAGTTGGGTCCATATCGATGACCTGATGAGAGTGTACTTGAAGGTGATCGAAGCTGCAGCGTCAGGCAACGCTACTGATTACTTTAACGAGAATGGGTACCACTTTGCCTCTACGCAGGAACACTCGCAGCTTGATGTGGCCAATGTTGTTGGTAGAATCATGTATGAACAGGGTGCGATAGCGGATCCAAAGCCTTCTCCGATCAGCCTAAAGCAGCTGGATCGTTTGCTGAAGGTCCCTGGATATGAGAAGTTGGCTAGATATCTGTTTGCCAGCAACTCTCGCACAAAGGCTGAAAGAGCTGAGCGACTCTTTGGGTACAAGGGAGAGGCGCCTGGGTTGTTGGAGAGCTTGGAAGGCGATGTTCTAGATGCTCTGAAGTCTTGAGTGTAAAGACACGAGCAGGATACAAAGTACCTTTGAGGACTAGCAAAGGTCGTAATTTGGTGAATGTGGAAGATTGACGGTACATGTAGGCTCCGTGAGAGAGCAAGAACGATTGTTACATTATGGTTGCCGTAAAAAAGACCACTTCGCCCCTTCCATGAGAGTTGCAAGTATCAACAGTCAAGGTGCAGCGTCGCATGCAATTCCTTTGTATAAAACGTTCAAGCACACTTGACACGCCTCACCCACCAGTGACTCGACTCTCGCCACAACTTGTTCAGAAAAGCTAACCAGCCACCAAAACGTTCGAACTCTACGCAGCGCGGTCCTCACGAAAACTCAGAGAAACACTTCTCACCATGGCTCTAAACGTCGAAGATGAATCCGAGACCGCGACCGAAGCATGGAAACGTGTACCTCCACTCGACTTCGATCACAACACATGCGACGAGAAATCGAGTCCTCGTTCGTCGCCACCACCAGCAAACAAAAATGTCTCCTTCAAACCGTTCGCAATGAGCAAGGCGCAAAAGAAAGCAATTTTCGAAAAGCCGAATCGCGAAGGATCAACATCGATTGCGACAACCACAAGCGAGAGCGAGGACAGGCAGACCAGCAGATTTAGCCGGGTTGGAAAGGGGATTAACGAGGAAGCAGGAAGTGACAAGAAGTCTGGCCGGGCGGACCTCAAGAGTCTTATTGACGTCGCAAAACAAAAGGCTCTGGCCAACAACAAACCAAGGAAGGCCGACAGGGTGGAGGAGCTTTACCAGCGAAGCCTCAATGACCAAAGACTCACGATCCTGCTCGACACGGCATTGCGTACGAACGCGACCTCAGAACAACAACACGAGCTCCAGCAGTACATCGACGGAATAAAAATGATAACTGATGTCTCACGGGATACTACGCCAAAAGATGTCACGATCATGACTGCCAAAACTGCCATGAACGTCTCAGAAGCGCAAACAAGCAATGCTTCGACCGAAGAGATGACTTCTACCATAACACAGGCAAAAGAGCCCGTCACTCCAGACACCCTCGCCACCTTTTGCGCCACACAACTCTGGCCACGCTATTGCCGCCTCCCGCCCGGATCCAATACCACTCTCAGCTTCAAAACTTTCACCTCCAACACAATCAACGATCACCGCCAGAGCGTACCGAAATACCCAGCTCCGTTGCTCTGGCTCAAGCAAGTGACCAAGGAGCTATTGTTCCTGCTGGATATGGCAAGAGTGGATAGATGTGCTTGGATTAAGGAGCTAATTGCACAACCTGGATATCAAAGCCAGGATGTGCATGCTTTGCTGGCGGAAGAAGTGAGGTGGGCGACGCATCATGCGTACAACAAAAGAGAGGTGCGGAAGGAGATTGGTGTGCTTTTGGAATGCGTGGGAATCGAAAGGAAGGGATCGTTTTGGTATCCGGTTAAGACTCAATGAGAGATTGTGAACAATGGTTCTGGAAAGTCCGTTGGATGTAGCAGAGCCGTATCCTGTATGTACATCCTGGAAGATTACGTCAACATGATTCAACACGCGAGTGAGATCTGCTCAACCTGTCCAAAGTGAAGCCTACATTTCACCTCATCAGGAGGGAAGTGGAAAGCCCGGCCACCGCGGAAGTGCTTTTATTTTGAGCTTTGCGACTTCGCGCTTCTTCTTTTCCCTTTCTCTTGTCATCGTCGCATTACCACATCGGCTGCATCTGCTTGCAATGCGCCTTTGTTTTTGGTTTTCTGCCTGGCCTCTCGCACCACCACGCCTTGCGATTAATAGCGACCTACGGGTCAAATCAGGCCACAGAGCCTTCTTCCGGTGATTCCCTGGGTCGCCGGAGCATTCCTCAAACCGCGACTATGTCGCAAAACTGAGACATCCAGTCTCTCATCCTTGCATCCCCTGGGTCCGAGGAGCAGTTAACTTCTTCCATTCGTGGATCCCCTGTGTCCAGGGAGCATTCACCCACTCCACAGCCGAGCTCAACGAGCCAGGCGCGAGAGGCTCCTACTGGCACGCTAGTAAACGCGCCTCAAACACTCGACCTCACTAGTTGATGCTCCGGTGGAGAGATGCTGGCGGTGTGCTCGAAGTCAGTGCTAAAGGTTGGAAAACAGCGTTCGCTCGGCGAGCTGAGAAGACTTGAGTGATCCGCTGCGCGAGCAGGCGAAATGGCGTACTGTGCCGCACTTGACAGATGAGTATCTCAATTGCCAAATATCTTCACACTGACCACGAAGTATTTGGCCAACGTCATGACTTGCTAAACTTCAAAGAACCTGTTGCCACCTTACAAGCATGCACTCATGGTCCGCAAAGTCAACAAGTCCGAGACATCAACTTGATGACCGTGCTCGTCCATCTCGTCCAGCTCAGCCCCGATGATCTCCTTCCACCTCTCCCAGTCGAAAGCACCATACTCGTCACTCGCCGCTTCCCAGGCACGTAGTGAGATGCGTCGGTAGGCGTTGTCTCCTGTGACCGACTTCAGCGCGAGGAACCGCTTGAACAACGCTTGCAAATCGATCCTTAGTTGGTTGGGGTCCGGTGAACGAAAGCGTTGTTCGTGTTCCGCTCCAGCGCACGAGGATGTGCTTGAGCAGGGTCCTACAACAAAGCAGGTGGGATTGAAGTGGTTGTACTCTGCGCAGACCGCGTCGATTCGCTCGCGAGCCGTATCAAGGCGATGAGGGGCCATAGAATTGAGCCCGCTTTGCTCGTCTCTCACGACAGCTGGCGGCAGAAAAGTGTTCTCGTCAGGCATGGTATGGTTGTTTGAATATGCTGACCAACCGGCTAGGTACGCACAGAGTTTCTTGAGTACTTTGATGCCGGATTCAATGGTGTGAAAGTTGTTGTAGATATAGCACCTGGTCCTGGAGACAGCTCGTCCAAGTGAGGGGAATCTAGGTCGGACCCACGTGGGTATGTGCCCATGTGATACACTGGTTGTCGGGTAGTACGCAAATCTCCCCATGGCCGAGACACAAGCGCCAGCGTGCATGTCTTCCGCAAGGCAAACAAACACCAGACTACGATGAGTTTTAGCTCGAAGTATCCAGAATCTCGTCGAGAGTGAACTCCACATCTTCACCACCAATCTCTCCCGCGGCTTTCCAGAACTTGCTCAAATGCCTTGAGCCACTGTCGCAGATGACCGTAACAATCCTCTTGCCTGGACCTTCTTTCCTGGCAGTGATCGCAGCGGCGACGCAGTTGACAGCACTGCTTGCCCCAACAAACAATCCTTCCTTCTCCACCAACCATCTGGCCATGCGCATGGCTTGCTCATCGGTGACTTTCACGGCATCGTCGATCAGGCTCATGCCGGCGGAAAAGTTTTGCGTCAAGCGGTTGATGCCGACGCCTTCGACAATTGTGTCAACTTGATGCCTTCGTCGTGTGCCTTCGGCTTCCGTAGGAGAGAACATGACGCCGTACTTGATCTTGTTGTACAGGCCGCTGCCTTGAGGGTCTGCGAGGATGACTTTCATTTCTGGCAGTAATGGTTTGAGAGCCAGGGCAACGCCACTAATAGTGCCTCCGGTTCCAGCGCCAGCAATGAAGACATCAAGCTGACCATTTGTTTGCGCGTAAATCTCTGGGCCAGTCGAACTTTGATGCGCCAGGTAGTTTGCGGTGTTCTCGAATTGATCGGCGAAAATTCCACGGCCAGGTCTGTTAGGGTCATCGGTGTGTTCTTGAGCTCTGCGACGGGCAAGATTCACGAATTGTTCTTGGTCGACGATGCTGGCTGGCTTGACCCGCTCGACGGTGGCACCCAGTCGAAGTAGAAGATCGGACTTTTCGATAGCGACATCACTGGGCATACAGCTGAGATAGCGTTAGACATGGTTGCTTTTTGCAATGCAATTCAGTATCACTGCCACTTACATGTGAGCTTTGTAGCCTCTGGCGCGACATACAGCCGCGAGGGATATTCCTGTAGAGCCGACAGTGCCTTCGTAGATAGTGTCGCCACGATCAGGCTTCAAGAGCCCTTCTTCCTCGGCAAGATTGATCATAGAGAGTGCTACGCGGTCTTTTGGAGAGTTTCCAGCGCCATTCAAGAATTCTGCCTTCGCAAGAATCTCGCATCCGGTTGCCTCAGAAAGCGCTCTCAGCTTGAACAGAGGAGTATTTCCGATGAGTCCTTCGATACCGACGGAAACGAGCTTCTCATCAGGCGCCTTGCTTCGTCGAGCATCGGTCTGATCAATGACGGTCTTGGAGGCTCGTCGCGTGTGATCCTCTAGACGAACATAATCCGGCTGTCCAGGAAGTGGGTGGCGTACATCATGGTGGCGAAGTCTTCGTATACGCTGCTGGAAGGAGTGTTCCAAATCCGGGTAGAGGTCTTTGAAGGTTAGTGTGAGAATGACGCCGACTATAAGGCCTCCGGATGCGGTCAATTTGCCCTTATTGTCGAGGATGCTTTCCCATAGTTGGGCCCACACGTTGGCGAATATGCCCATCTTTAGGTCGATGATGAGACGCTGGACTATAATCTTTGCATCGGTGGCAAAGTTGAAGTTATACGGTGATGCTGCTAGCCAAGATCTTACAATACGAAGGTGATAATATGGAAGAGCTATCGTCATGGAATCGCAGCAGGCCACCTCCCAGGAGCGGCGCGTGTTCGTCGCTTCGGCTGTGCTGCGGGCGAACAGCTCACCTCCGCGAAGCAAAGCTCCGTCACGAGCATCCACACCTCTGTATTGTTGCTTGGAGCCGAGGAATAACACTACATACGCATACTGGAGACTTACGACCATGGAATCTCCAGCAGTGAACGGTCTGTTCAGACGCCTTGCGACACACCGATTTTGCCAGCAAAGCAGACATCTGCAACCGACTATCTACCACCAACAATGGCGCCAGAACAGCAGCACGGCACAATCTACCGCCCCTAAACAGAAACCAACTCCTCGAGCGCCGCCGCCACCCAGGGAAAGAGCACGCAAAGATGTCAAGACGACCAGTGAAAGTAATTGGCAACAGCGCACCGATGCATTCCCCGAGGATCGAGGAGAGGAGTTTAAGAAGTACCCGACAGTCACAGCGGATGCGCTCCGGACACGCAAAGAGCGCCCTAAAAGGGTGAAGATGCTCATGCGAGACTTCATCGAAGACAGCTTGTACAATCCTCATTATGGCTACTTCAGCAAGAATGTTTCCATTTTCAGCTCCGGCGAACCGTTTGAGTTCAACAAGATCAAGGACGAACCAGAGTTCCAGCGCATATATTCAGAGCGCTATACACAGTTTGAGGATCAGTTGGATGAAGTGGAATACAAAGAAGCTAGACAACTATGGCATACGCCGACTGAGTTGTTCAAGCCATTCTATGCAGAGGCGATCGCGAGGTACATGGTAGCGAACTACAAGCTCAGCCTGTTTCCATACCACGATCTTGTCATCTATGAGATGGGTGCTGGAAACGGTACACTCATGCTGAACATACTCGATTACATACGCGCCACAGATCCAGATGTATACGCGCGTACTCGCTTCCGGGTCATCGAGATCAGTGCTTCTCTGGCTTCTCTCCAAACGAAAGCTGCGAATCAAGGCCACGCGGACAGAGTTGAGATCATCAACAAATCGATTTTCGACTGGAACCAATATGTGCCAACACCTTGTTTCTTCCTAGCTATGGAAGTCTTCGACAACTTCGCACATGATGTGATTCGCTACGACCCTTTCACCGACGAGCCTCTCCAGGGCCAGGTCCTGATAGACAACGAGGGCGATATGTTCGAATTCTATACCAAGCAAATCGATCCTGTTGCGTCGCGTTTCTTGCGTGTACGAGATGTCGCATCAAGGGGGCGTGACTACGCACATCCGCTACGGAACCCTCGATGGTTGCGCCAACTACGACACAGGATGCCCCTCGCTCCAAATCTGACGCTCCCCGAATACATTCCCACACGACTGATGCAGTTCTTCCACATCCTCTCTCGCGACTTCCCAGCGCACAGACTCATCACGTCCGATTTCCACTCTTTACCGAATGCCACCCCGGGCTTCAATGCGCCTGTGGTTCAAACAAGATACCAGCGCAAGACTGTTCCTGTGGGGACGCCTCTGGTACAGCAAGGCTACTTCGATATCCTCTTTCCCACAGATTTCGGAGTTGTGGAAGACATGTATCGTGCTATCACCGGCCGCCTCACAAGAGTCTCGACGCATGAAGAGTTCTTCTCGCGCTGGAGCTATCCTGAGGAGACGCAAATGCGTAGCGGCGAAGATGCACTGCTGGAATGGTACCGTAATGCGAGCGTGCTTGTAACCTGCTAGATCACTTTGCTCTTGGTCGGAGGGTTTTGGGGAGGGAAGGGGGCGGAAAACGGGGTCGAATCAACCACGCAAGTAGTTGGCAGCGCGAGAAAGTTCAGCTCTCTGCACTATAACCACGAATCACACTCGGAATACCGTACAATTCATATCATACGAGTGGGTTCTTTATTTTCGTTGTTGTTTGCGTTCACGCCAATTCTTGTGACTTGCAGACAACTGAGCACAGTACCTTCTGGTACCAGGCCATGAAACGCCCGCGTCAACGGTCAATAAACCACGTGCAGTTGTCATTGCGACACTGTATGCCAATCTTAGTCAACACATTGGTATATGTACGCGCCAAAGCTTGCCCCCCGATCTTACCAAAGAACGGCTCATGTGTCCCACAGCGTGTATGCAGGTTGACATTACACAACGTTAGCGTCAGATATTTATGCAGCACAAAGGTCGCCCACCATCCATAGCCTCCCATACAAGCGAGGTACACAGCAAGAGCATGCTCAGCCTTGGTTTCCGTGCCGGCTCAGCCTTGGTCAGCACTGCGCTGGAACCATTATGTCCTGGTACATCACCAACAACTCCCCGTTCTGGATTTTGTAAATCGTCCAGATTAAACACCAGACAAATGTGAACCATGTTCAGCTCTATACCACACCCCGAAGCGCCGAAGGGCGAGTCTGACGATAAGCACCAACAGATACGAGCCGACAAGGCTCTTGCGGACACCTTAGCGTCGATGCCCGCCGGTCTCGAAGTCGTCCCGGCAGATGACAAGCACTTTCATCATACCGCGAAAGAGACGGTGCAAGCACTACCGGAAGCCATCTCGCAGGATGGGGAAGACGTGTTAGAAATATAGGCGCCACCACATGAGACTCTTGCTCTATCGGAGGCAGAGCGCAAGAGATATGGTCTCAAGCCTCGAAATTTCGGGCTTTGACTGCATCCCTGGCATTTGTACTGGCGCTCGTTGTAGGGCGTACCAGCGGTTTCGGAGTGAAATGATCGCGGAAAAAGTCAACTTACGATTCGTGTATGCATCGTGTGTTGGCCAGTGTTGAGGCATGTCTGACACTCTGCAGCTATCCTTAGCACAGCGAATTCCGTCGTCAGCCTACTGAAAAGCGGCGTCTCCGGGGTGGTCAAGGACCAAGATGATGCTGGCAGGCGATACACTATTGCAATGACACGATAATTGCGACTCGGAACCCCGGACAAGGATGTGCTCACCTTCCGCAACACGGCTTCAGTTTTGCATTTCCACAAGAACGCCGCGTACTGCCGTACGAAGTTGGATCTTGGCCTAGGATATACGCCAGAATATGAGACGTATTTCTTTGACTACGGCCAGTTCACACTAGGGGGACCTGGAGGCTACACTAATTGGTGCTTCGATGGCAACTACACGTAGACAGGGAAACAGGTGACTTTCAATGGCATTTCACGTAGGTCAAATATCCCTCGTATGTTCGGGAAAACTCACTAAATGGTCTCAAGTACCGGGCAACGAAATGCAAGCACCTGCGCCCAAAGCGCCAGCACTGCCGCCTTCTAGTCCTACGCGCCTGGACTCAGGCAACGTCGATGGGAATAATTTTGTCAACTGCTCCATCCTCAAAAGAGCTACTTCAAGCGGCATTGCCTACTACGCCCAATTGAACCCAGGACACAATGTTGGTCATCGACCTAACCGTTATGTCGACGTCAACAACAGTACCTACATCAACTGGACACATCCTGATTCTGGTATGACATACGGAGCAGTCTATCATGTATTGAATTGCTGACCATCGCAGTAATCTGTCCCGACACAAGCCAACACAAGCACCACCGTGTATTGGTCTATGTTTGGCGGATCCGAGACACATCGAGTTAACGAAACTGTAGGTACAGCGAACAACGGTTACGAGTTTTTCTGGATATTCAAAGATGCCGGACAATTCTTGTATGAGGTCGGGAACTGGACTTGCTACTCGGAGTTCTGGGCTCATTGAGCGAAGTCTCTTTGCCAGTGATGTCGGCATGAATCCGGATGATCGCCGTGCTATGCATTCTTAATAGTCCTTCATCGTTGATGATGCAGTCTGGCCTCTGGACTTCCATTCTAATGCGCGTTCAGTCAAAGTCGTGAACCTCTCTCACTAATAATACATCAAATGAGCAAAACACTGCTAATGCTCGCGTGGAAGGGGCTTAGTTGCTCCAAGACCAAAAAGTCAAAAACATACAACAGGCGGGATTCCCAGATGGTCACCCACTCTAGTA
>JACWFM010000014.1:252618-312637 GCA_019775565.1 Melanodothis sp. VS III C KN 2
GTTTTCACTGACCTATGGTCGTATGTGCTTTAAATGGCGCTACATCAATCTATATAGTTACAATCTGTCAGCCTGTCAGCAATCGTGGATCAGAAGATGAAGGCGGACGATATGGATTTTCAACTTAAGGTAGGCAACTTCAATAACCAGAATTCAACTTGGGCAAATTCCATGACATTCTTATGGCGCAAACGTCGGAGCGCTGTTCGCGAACGCCCCTCTGAATCGCAGACGTCATGTCTGCATTAGATTTTGTTCCATATACAGATGTAGTTGTATCTTCCTTATGATTGACGCCACAGAGAATCATGGCTCCATCAGATCACGGAGAACTTGCCTCTGTCTTGACTGGGCTATATACACTACTCGACACCCTTGCTGCCATTCCCGACAATGCCAACATACTCCTTCCATCTGATTCAGGCATACACCCTGCAGATATCTCCGACACCAACGCCGCAAGGCAGGCAGGCTTTAGCGATGAAGCTGTACATGCACTCTCTATCGTTCCCTACCTTGAAGATGGCACGCTAGGACCAAGGACTTTCCCACAATCCTACTCAGGTCCAGACGCAGACCCGAAAGAGCTCAGACGGCTGCGGCAAATGTTTTATGATGAGGAAAATCTCACGCCGCCGTCAGCAATGCAATTGACTTTCTCCGAAGGAGGTCATGGGGTCGTCTACGTGTACGACTCTGATCAAAGTACAAATCCTCATGGAACAGCTTTCTCCGAACGCTTGTTCGCTAACAACAGATCCAGAAGTAACCTAATTCTTCAACCGACGCTCGCAACTATATCCATGTACCGCCAAAATCCCCTCGCGAAGCTCTGCAACCGACAATTGACAGTTTCCGCCGCTTCCGCTGGATGGACGTGCCTCTGTATGAAGTCGAGAACCATGAGTTGGTCGAAGATGTATTCGACAGAGGCCAAGAACCTGCAGACTTTGGCAATGATGAGCAGCGGGAAACTTAACGACCACGAACGCAGACTATGGGAGGCTCAGCGAGGGTTGAAAGATGTGTACCTCGAATGCGGTTGGGATGTGGAGGCCGAAGAGCAAACTACATTCCGCCGTGACGAATTCTTGAGAGGAGGAAGAATTATCTCAAGGATATTGTCGCACCTCTGGATGAATGGGCAGGGGACAGCGTGTAGGTTTGTGAGCATTCTCTGGCAAGCAATACACCATCCAAGTTGAGAATTATTCCATCCGCTGCATACGATCTATCTGGTACTACCAGAGTTCACTCACCATACCACCAAGTAGCTTATCCTGGAAGGTATGGCTAAATACTCGTCAAACTCCCAGTAACCGAAGGGAGCGAATGCCTTGCATTGAGTCGAACGCCGGCAGATACAGTGACTGCTTTTGCGCATTACTTCTATCCCCTCAGTCATCACTCTGCTTCTTCACATATCCATTGATCATTGTCTGACGTCCTGAGCCCGGCAATTGAAAGAGAATTGGAGACCGGACGCTTTTGTTTTCGAATGATGATACAGCTTCACTGTATAGGATGAAGGGCAAGTCAGAACAAAATGCTATATACCCTGAGCAGCTCCACAGATCTTGTGTATCTATCCATACGCATTGAAGCCATCTTGTTGGTTGGCACATTGCCTAAAAGACCAACTATGATTCGTTGTCCCAAGTCTGTATCACGATATCACTGTCAGGTCTTGTGCGTCGCATTGAACACGACGAACAGGAGAGGCGAGAGGTAGTATAAAGTATTGAACCTGCTTTTGAAATTTTGATGGCCAGCGACACGTAGCACAAAGTGCTACTTGTCGGCTGGACCGAGCTGGGTCTATTCTATGACATTGGGAATCATCAAAACGTAAGAAATAGCATCCGCGTAACACTAACGCCATCCATGCTTTCTCTAGGTCATTCCTGAACAAGAATCTCAGAAACGCATAATTACTCCTCGTCGGTGAACACCTCCTCACCCGCCTTCCTGCGTGCCTGCGAAATTTGTCAGTAAATTGATGTGGCAATGGGGCCTTTCGGTGTAAGAATTCACTCACCATGCGCTCCTTCTTCTTCTTACGCAGCTCAGCGGACGAGAGCTTCTTAGCCTTCTTGGTAGACTCGATCTTGTTACCCATGGCGTCGAACTTCTCCTCTTCCTCGCCCTTCTCGGTAAGACGGGGACCAGCACCCTGGCCCTGAACCCAGTTGTGACCGGAAGGAGTCATGCGACCGTCAAGGACAGCCCAGACTTCCTCAGTCAAGTCCTTGGTGAACTCGGCAGAGTGAGTGATGATGATAACACCACCCTCGAAGGACTTGATGGCCTTGGAGAGAGCACCAAGAGAGTCACGGTCGAGGTAGTTAGTGGGCTCGTCAAGAACGATCAAGTGAGGACGCTGCCAAGAGCAAGCGGCAAGGACGACCTTGACACGCTGGCCACCAGAGAGACCACGCATGCGAGAGTGAGAAACAAGCTCGGCGTCGAGACCGAAGTTGGTGCAGTGCTGCTCGATCTCCTTGCGGACAAGGGGACGGAACTGACCAGAGGCAAGGGCCTCCTTCTGGTCAACCTCGGCAACCATCTTCTGGTGAGAGTTGATGAGCTCGGAACGGGGGATCCAGGCGTTGTCAGCAGTCATCATGGGAGTCCACCTCTCAGACTTCATGCCAAGGTTCTCACCAAGGGCGAACGAACACTCGTACTCGTAAGAGTTCTTGAACTTTCTACGGGAGTGCACGCCGATGACGCGACGGTCAGTGTTGTCGATCTTGTAGATCTTGTCCATGGCCTTCTCGTCCTCCTCGGTGACGATCTTGTTGGCACGGTCCATGGTCTCACGATCCTCACCAGTCTGGAAACGCCACTGGATGTACTCGGAGGGAGTAAGGTCGAGGTGGTGGTCGATGTGAGCGAAAGCGTGCTGCTTAATGTAGGCAATACGAATGTTCTCGTGCTGGTAGACGTCACCGGAAGTGGGGATGAGCTCACCAGTCAGGACGTTGACAAGAGTAGACTTGCCAGCACCGTTAGGGCCAATGACGGCGATACGGGAGCTGAGCGAGCACTGGAAGTTAATGTCCTGAATCTGGGGCTTGCTGGAGCCGGGGTACTGGAAGGACATGTTGCTGACACGGACAATGGCCTTGGCCTTGGTCTTGACACCCTCAAGGAAACCGGGCTCAGGGAACTTGAACTCCATCTCAGAGGCACCAAGCTCGTAGTAGGACTTGGCGGAGGGGACGCGCTTGACGAACTCAGAGAGCTTACCACGGTAACGCTTCAGCTTGAAGCGCTCGTAGTGAATGACGTGCTGGACAACGTTGTCAAGGAACTTGCTGTCGTGAGAGATGATGATGGATGTGCAAGGGGAGTTGATAAGGTAGTCCTCGAGCCACTTGACGTTCTTCACGTCCATGTGGTTGGTAGGCTCGTCAAGAAGGAGAATGTCAGGCTTCTCGAAGACGGCACGGGCAAGAGCCAGCTTCATCTTCCAACCACCAGAAAGGGCAGTGATGGGACCCTCGATCTGCTCCTGGTTGAAGCCGAAGTCGAAGAGACCCTTCTTGATGTCCTCATCAGGAAGGTCAATGCCGACAGAGCGGAGCTTCATGATGGTCCAGGCGATGGTGGTCATCTCAGTGTCAGCAGAGTCAAGATCGTGCTCGACGTAGACAGTCTTGACCTCGCTCTGCTTGGGGAAGCCCTCGACCTGCTCGTTGTTGATGGCGCGCATGAGGGTGGTCTTTCCAGAACCGTTGGGGCCGAGAAGACCGTAACGCTGGCTACGCTTCAGGCGGAGAGTGGTCTGGTTGAGAAGAATCTTGGCACCGTAGGCCAAGTTGAAGGTGCAGTTGCAGAGATCCTCACCCTCCTCCTCATCGGGCTCGACAACACCGGCGGCCTCGCCCTCGGGCATGCAGCGGAGGCGGAGGTTCTCGATAACGGCCTGGGGACCGTCACCGATGATAGCAGCAACGTAGGGGCCGAGCTGGGTGGACCAGCTGAGGGCCTGCATGTCCTTGTCGTCGACCAAGTGGCCGGCGATGGCGGAAATGTACTCAAGGACGGGGCCGAACTTCTCGACGGCGTTCTTGTGCTTGGGGGTCAGAAGGTCGGTAAGCTTCTCGAGGATGGTCTTAACGTCACCAGCCTTGGAGACCTCGGGGAGCTTGCCGTCCTCACCAACGTGGCCGACACGCTTGAGGGTGGCGAGACCCTGCTGGGTCTTCTCACGAGCCTCGGGGTCAGCCAAGTTGTCGTAGTTGTAGGTAAGCTGGGGCATAAGCTTGGGCAAGAAAGAGGCAACAATGTTGGGGTCCTCGACAAGCTTGCACATGTTGTCGACAATGACGGCAGATTTACGCTTGATGGCGGTCTCGCGCTCCTTAAGACCACGCTCGAGCAGAGGGGTCATAATGGCGAGAGTGGGCTCGTGAACGTCAGTGACGAAAGTGGTGGCACCGAGCAAGTGAACGGTCTCGGGGACGTTCTCAGGCTTGGCAATACACTTGATAAGCTCGGGGATGAAACGCTCGATATCCTTGTTGGAGATCAAGGCGCAGATCTTCTCCATGGTGCCATAGGCCTTCTTCTTGACCTCGGGCTTGGTGTCCCACATGGCCTCAGAAACAATGGGGAGGAGGTCGGGAACACGAAGACCGGTCTGGACGGGAGCGCTCTCGGCAAGAGCCTCGATACACTCGAGATCGGTCATCTTCTCGGCCCACTTCTGGGCCTCGCGAATGCTCTGAGTGTAGTAAGGAATGACGATCTTGACGGCGTTGGGGTTGATGGCCTTGGTGATGGAGAGGGCGGCGTTCTGGGCAGCGACCTTGACGGGAGCCATCTTGTCACCGACAGCGGAGAGGACGGTGGGCAGGAGGGCGGCCAGGTAGGGCTGGACAATGTGGGAGACATCGGAGTGGTTGGCGATGGCGGCGATGGTCTCGCAGGCGTTCTGGCGAGCATCGGCGTCCTTCTTGTTGGCGAGCATCTTCTTGATGCCCTCGAGGAACTTGGTAGGGGCGGCCTCAGCCTCGATCTCGCCGTTGATGAACTGGGCAATCTCGATGGCAGTGCCCTTGGCCTCATCGCCGACCTTGCTGATGGCCAGCTTGGCCATCAGCTCGTCGAGGACGGCGACGGACTGCTTGTTCTCTTTCTTCTGAGCCTCGGCCATCTTGCTGGACTCTAGATGTGGTGTAGAAGGTGGGTGAGTGTCGAGAGACTGTGGAGGGGCGAGAAGGGAGGGTGAAAAGCTGCGAAAAGTCGCCAAGCGAAAATTTTGGTGGGGCGGCCGGGAGATGCTACTGCGCTGTCTCGAAGTAATCGGCTCGCTTGTGGAGGAGTGTAACAACAAAGTCGTGCACTGCGCTGGAACCGCGACAGAAACTCGCAGGAAAAGAGGCGAGTGTGCAAAGAGAGTGGAAGAGGTGGTTCGGGAGGAGGTAGACAGTTTCGTGCAACAGCAGCTGAGCTTCTCGTCCTTATGTACGTCTATTCATGCTGATGAGAGAAGTTTCTCACATCACACTAGCGCCCAACAGGGTCCTCCAATCATCAACAGTGAAGGCAAATGCCTTTCGACCAGGTGGCGTGGCCGGCTGCTTGTGATACGTCGTCTGTGATGGGACACCGCTTCCGCCTCACTTCTACTTTCACTGAGCGGCACTATGGCACAGAGTGTGCTCTTGCATGTATGCCGCATTACTATAGATTTCAATGTCATGCCCGCCCTCGAACAGAACGTTCGAACCGCGTTATCGTGTCTTATCGCTGATAGGAAGCCCCTCATCGCTTTGACGATCGTCAGGTGGCAACGTGGTTTCAACCGTCGAAATGAAAGACACGGATCGCACCATATCAAACGCACGTGTTCAGTTGCAATTCATCGATGGCTCGTCGACTCCCGTGGTCCATTCAACCTCATGCGAACAATCCTTTCATTTCTGTGACGGTAATCCCCCATGAAAAAGTCTATCTCCCACCCCGTATCGATGCATCCAGTAGGGCTGGGAAAAAGCGCTTGCTGACCGCACCCACGGTCGACGCGCCAAAAAAGCGTTTGCACGTCAGAAATCTCAAACCTCGCCACACCCTGGCGTGGCCGAATCCCTCTACTTGCAGGCCCGCATCACCGCCTTGCCGGCCGACCGCCTTTTCCCAGTCTCGCGCCAGACAAGCCATAGATCAGCCGCACTATCCCGCCGCCGCTCAACACATTATTTTCTTCCGGGACCGCGAGCGGGCCTCGGCTTATGGTTTAGCAGGCGTCTAGAAGATGATGGCTTCTCCAGTACGACCATTGTTTATTTTTTGTTGAAACTTTACCTTGACAGATGACGTTTTGTTGGTCAAGTCTGATGTTCATTGTCGAAAGTGTCCACTCGCGAGAACGGTTTTGAGGTATTTGTTCCGCCTCTTTGCCTGTTTGAATGTGTATATCCAGGTATACACGCAGATTGGTCGTGGGCGTAGTAAATAAAAGAGTAGCGGCTTTTGCAAACCGTGAAGGAACATGGGATTGACGGTATCGTATGGTCTAGTGCATGCATCGCTGCATCCCTGTATGTGTATGTACATGTAAACACATCGTCGAAGGGCCGAGTCGCAGAACATGATTCTTGTTCGCTCCACCCGATCGGATTCGCCCAAAAATTACTCGCATAAGGGTAGGGGTTGGGGTAAGCTCGAGTTCGACGATATCCTATACAACCACGAATATCTTGCCAAACAAGCTGTAGTCATATGTAGTGCTATATTATGGTTATTTTATTGACTATTTGTTGTTCTGGCGTATCGTGGCGTCGTCGTTCGAAAGTTATATCGATTTCATGCGCAGTTACTTCGAGAATCGTAGATCCACCTAAATATAACACATATATGTAGGTTGTCTCTCACAGGTTACACTCCACCGGGGTCAGCTACTACAATCAAAGTCCCATGGAGCCATCGATTGTCGACAATTGCTCGAAAGGAGCCACTAGGTCGCATAGCTACAGATCAATGCGGTCTGTGGTATTGATGCATCACCAGTGCCTCGCAAGCACAAACTATAGACATCGAACATTTGCAACCATCGACAAGAGCACAATCCTTTCTGTGTAGGTGTAAGCTGATCTCGAGACATCAAATGCGCTTCGCTGACGTGTATGAGCTTCCCTGCCGTAGACTTGCAGTTCGGGCCGCGCAAACAAGCTTAATGCGTGCCTTCCTTACTTGACCCAACCCGACCCCAACACCTCAAGCGCACACATGAGTACTTTGAAAAGTCGCAAAATCACAAGGTCGTTTAATCAATTAACAGATATCATACAATTGATCCCCACAACTCAACCTTGCGTAAAGCTGTACCGACCTGGCCTGACCCAAACATATCAACTGGAAAATCATGAAACGACCTGCCGCAAAAGGGGAGTTGAGTTGCATAATCCAAAAAACCATCAATCTAAGCTGAGAAATTACCCAATCCAGGGGCAAATCTAGTTCTTCGGGGGGTAGCGGTTCTTGAAGAGCCATCTGTGGAAATGTTAGAGACGAGTAGCGAGTTGTGTCACGGACGAGGCAAACTTACTGGCTGACGTAGTAGTCACCAACGGCGAAGAGGCCAACAACACCGGCCCAGGCACCGGCGACCTTCCAAGTAAGCTCGCGAGCGTTGTATTTCTTGTAGGCGCCGAAGCCGAGCAGACCACCAAGAGCGGCAACAGCAACAACGTTACCAATGACAACGGGGTTGCCCTTATTCTTCTCGGCCCACTCCTCAGCATCCTTAGCCTCCTTCTTGGCCTTCTTGCCCTCAATACCGGCCTTCTTCTTAAGCTCCTCAGCCTTATCATCAGCCTTTCGGCCAAAGTCTCTTGCGCTCTGCTCAGCCTTAGTAGCGGCGTTGTCACCGGCCTGCTTGAGCTCCTCTGCGATCTCGCGGGCGTGCTGGGCAGCCTTCTCCTCGGCCTGCTCGGCCTCGCGCTGAGTGTCCTCGAACGAAGATGCCGACTGGAGATGAGTGCTGTCCAGAGAGTCGAGGGAGTGCACTCCACTGTCGTCGTGTGCGATCTCGGGAATGTAGTCGGGCATCCTGAGGGATTTATGTCAGCCTGTGGACGCGATTTGTAAATACGACATGATGACATACTTCTCCTCGTCGGTCTGCTTGGGACCCTTGGCGGCAATGTCTGCGTAGCTCATGTCTGCAGATTGAGGTTCTGCTGGTTTGCTTTCAACAGGGGTGCCGTTGGACTGCGACTCTTTGGCAGACTTGGTCTCGGATGTTGAGGGTGCAGGCTTGGTTGCGTGAGTCTCTTCGTGGTGCTCGGGTGCTTTGACGGGCTCAGTGGCTGGCGCTGGGTCTCCTCCACCAAGAGGTTCGATGGGTGCAGCTACAGGGAGGTCGCTGTCACCGTTGGGGCGTTGCAGGAATTCGAGGTTATCCGAGGACACTGTTGTTTAGGAACTCGGTTGGCTTTTGTCTGCGGGAAATACGCGATTGTTTGGTATTGCAAGAGGGATGGGGTAGAAAGTCCTTACTGCTGGCTGAGTGGCTGACGGGCGTGTGATGCGATCAAATGCGACTTGGGAATGCAGGAGGGTAGTAGTTGGCTGGCGCACCTCTGGCAGGCGCATATGCGGGCATGATCTTGCCTGCTTCGGAGCTTGAGCGCCTCCTTGGCACGATGACGTGTGAGTCGCGAACCACCGCGGCGAAAGCCAAACGCGCGACTCAGGTAGACATGTGATTGCGAGATATACCTTAGCTTGTCTGTACCTTAAATCGCATACAACATATTCACCTCGGCATAAACACTCACAAAGCCCACCACACCTCACATAAACCAACATGTCAGGCGGCTGGAACACAATCGAGTCGGATGCTGCAAGTATATCCACGCTAACGATCCGCCCACTATGATAACAGCTGATAGCTAATACATATGCTTCTTTAGGGCGTCTTCACATACCTCATCGAATCTCTCGGCACGAAGAATGTCCAATTTGAGGAGCTGATCTCACTTGATTCTGAGTCACTCCAACAACTCAACCCCATCGGCGTCATCTTCCTATTCAAATACCCTACTGGCGAGAAGCCTCAAAAAGACAAGCCTCAAGATGGCGAGTTCGACTTCGCTGCTGTCGAAGCCCAGGGTGAGGAGAATGTGTGGTTCGCAGCACAGACAATCCAGAATGCTTGTGGAACTCAGGCGCTACTGAGCGTGCTTCTGAACAAGGATGGAGATTCAGAGGACGGCAAGGTCGACATTGGCCCGAACCTCAGAGAGTTCAAGGAGTTCACCTCTGGCTTCCCTGCAGACGTATGTTGAATGACAAAGACTCTTTTTCATGGCGAATGTAACGCTGACTCGCTCTTCACAGCTCCGTGGCGAGGCGCTGTCAAACTCCGACCTCATTCGCGACACCCACAACTCCTTCGCTCGCAGCTCGCCATTTGTGAGCGATGAAACTCGCATGGCAACAGAAGACGACGACGTCTACCACTTCATCGCTTATACCTCAATCAACGACACACTTTACGAGATCGATGGCCTACAACCGGCACCAATCCGCCACGGCGATGTTGGCGCTTGCCCTCGGGAGATCTTTGCCGACGCTGTCGTGCCTGTACTCCAGACCAGAATCGCAAGATACCCGCAAACAGAAATCAGATTCAACTTGCTGGCCATGTGCGAGGACTTGAGAATACAGGCCAAGGCGATCGGAGACCAAGAGTTGCTGGAGCGCGAGGAGAGGAAGAGAAGAGAGTGGAAATGGGAGAACGCTCTGCGGAGACACAACTTTGTCGGCTTCATCGGTGAGACCATGAAGAGCGTCACAGCTGCTAAGCTAAAGGAGGGAACCTACGAGAAGTGGGTGGAGGATGCAAAGGCGGTAACACAGAAGAGATCCGATGACCGGAAGAACAAGGGCCACGGCGCCGACGAGATGGACATGTCATGAGACATGCGTGGAACATGATTGGGAGGGTGCCAGGCGTTGACTAGTCTATGGACCTTGTTGAGGTACGTCTCGTTCAAGTTGAAAGAGTATTGTGCGCGAACAGACCAGAGAAATCAGAACAAACGCACAACGCATCGAGAAGACTGCTTTGCTATATGAAACGGCAAACACCAATCGATTGCTTCTGAGCACGTTTCACCGTTTCACCGACCCTTCCGTCGATTGTATTTTGAAAAGTGCTTTTGTCCGGTCCGCAATGGCTGATTGATCACGCTAGTGCTCTTCTAAGACATACATCTTCTTTTATGGGCTAGTCGCGGTGCCGCAGCAGCAAACCAACAAAAGGGTAATAAAAATGGCTACTAGCAACGCCAAAACATGCCCACTTACAGCCTAACATTTAAGACTGTAAGCAAGATATCATCTGGGTACCACTACGTACCTACCGATTCTGACGCTGACCCACCAGAAATCATCCTCGGCTATTTTCAATGGTTCATCGATCGCGTGGTGGATCGAGCACTCGCTCACCATGATCCATACGATGAAGCACAAGACACAGTCACGGCTTTCCTTGAATCGCATCACGACGATCTCGACCGCACTTACAATGCTTTCGTCAGCATGTACCGCCGCCTGGACATTCCACTCAATCCATCCGATGTCAACTCCGGTAATACCAGCCCCACACCTCATGTCACACATACCACATCGAACCAATTCACTACCTCGCTGCTGGAAACGCAAGTCAATGACGTGGTCAGACGTCTCGGAAGTCTTACGACCAACACGATAACGCCCGAGGAAGGGTCAGATGATATACCACATCACGGAAACGGCGACAATCAGGTCTCTAGCCCATCTTGGGTCGTTGCATATCATACGAGACAAGCTTCTGTCATGGCAAGGTCTGCACAAAGACACTTAAGCGCCATTGACAGGCAGACTGTTGCCACGACTGCTTCACTCCATCAGAACAGTGTCCAAAACGCAGCGCATACCAACGGAAATGGGTTCCATAACACAACTGCTCCAAACCATCAGAATGGTGTCCGGGACGTCACACATGTCAAACGAAACGGACGGCATTCTACCGTGGCGGGGCAGTTTGATGAGTCTTCAGTAGATGATGAACCTTTTCTTCCACAAGCCGCTTACATCCCGCTGGCTGTTCACCAGCGACGTGGTGCTCGTCGAATAATGATGGGCGTGAACGGGTACAGTGTTCGTCATGCCCCGGAAGGGTTCTCTGACGATTCTTCCGGCGGCAACAATGACTCTGTTGCATCCGCGACAGGTATCGCGTCAACTCAGCACGTATTTCAGCTGCCGATGGTGATAGACAGTGGCTCACCAGCGCGTCTTCAGACTACAAGTGGTCATAACGTGCCTCGATTCGGGAACATATCTTGGGCTGCGAGGGTGAGGAATGAGTGAAATGTTCTTGCAACTTGCGAGTAGCCATGAGGTAAGGAACAGGCTATGAAAACAAGACGCCGCGTCTCACGGCACACGGCATCATGGCCGTGACAGAAACAACATTTTCGGGTAGCAGAGCAAAAAGAAGCTCGCCAATCTGCGATTGCGGAGATTCAAGCAATCAGTTGTCTACCTAGCAATTAACGGCCGAAGAGTTAGTGAATGAACGTGGAGTGATATGGACACAAGTGCAGCGACGTATCGACAGGGGACGAAGAGCATGTTTTCTCTCGTTATCTATGCCACACACGCCAGAACCGATCATCAATTGCCTCGGAACTTCGTAGCACATGTGTAAGTGATCTCTTTACCCTGAGGCGAAAGGACGAACAGCAAGCGCCCGACCCTCTGCTTTTCAATCTCAACAAGCATCTTTCTCACAAAGTCAATCCTTACTTGACTGCTTGCGTCTTCGATACAGATCTGCAGTTTCGTGCCATCAGTCCGATGCGTAGACTCGTCGCCCTCGGCTTCCCAACGATCATCAGGTGCCGCGAACTTGTAAGCGTCGAACAAAGGACGGTCGGCGGATGGACAGGCCCTCAGAACATGGCTCACTCCCCTGTCTATGTTGTTGTGCTTCCAGAAAGACTGCCCGATGCGGAGTTGAATGCTTGGAACGAGCGAGAATTGATGGCGAACTGTGCCCAGCAGATATCTCCAGGCGTTTCTGTTAGTGACAAGACCCAGTTGGTCTTCTGGCCAGTGGTAGTAGAGCACCAATTGCTTCACCAAATTCATGTGCTGTGCATGTTGAAGGCCTGCTCTCGCGCCCTCTGCGCTGCATTGTGAACAAAGACTACGGCTGTAGAGGTGCTGCAATGCCAAGTCTGAGATTGACCAAGAGGTGAGCAACACAGTTGCCAACCCCTCTGCGAGGGACATTCTTGGAGCCTTGAACTTTCACCGAAAGTACGTCTTGCAGTGATCCAAAGTATGTTGACATAGTGCAGTCTCCTCTCCAGAAGAGCATTTGGGTCATTTTCGATTCGTCTGGTATTTTTGACCGGCGAGGATATTCGTATATGTATACCCTAGAGCCTGGAAAGCAATGCTGCATGATGCGGTCGAGAGTGCCCTTGTACATTGCAAAACGTGTCAAGATACCACCGCTATAACGGCCGAAGCGTATGTGCATATCTCGGTCCCAGTCTCCATCTTGACCCACCTCTCGCTTGGAATCACCTGGTGACAAAGCGCCTATGATTGCATCTTGTCTGGTTTTTGAAGATGCTGCAAATGGTCGCAGGCCGTAGTTTCTTGTCGTACCTTCGTGCAGCATGAAACTGTTCCTGCCGACAAGAGCGTTTTCCAAGCACAGATTCCTCCAAACGTCATTCTTGAAGCGCAACTTGAACAAAGTGACGCTACGCAGCACGAGGCAGTCGAATGTTGCGTGAGTAAATTCGACGTGGCTAAATGCCACATTTGAGAGCGTCACATCCAGAAAGATCCTACGCCTGAACTTGCAGTCAATGCACTTTACGTTCACGAACTCACTTCCTGGCGTCAGCCTTAGGCCATATCCCTCGCACCCTCGAAATGTGACATTGGACAGTTGAGCACCGCCCGCTCCCGGAGTATCGCAAGATACCCAGGCGGAGACACAAGGGGCTATCTGTGGAATTCGCCGCTGAGAGTATGTTCGCAAGCTGTGACTTTGCTGCCATTGGCAGCACGGACGGTACCAACGACGGGTACCATTCTTACATGGTGCGCTTTATCGAATTGGTTGTGGGACTGGGAATGGCCGCAGCTCTCCAGACTTCGCCGGTCCTGTGGTCGAAATTCCTCCTCCAGAATAGCGTCAGGAATTCGAGGCGGCTCAGTTTGATACCGTTTCGCATCGTCTTGTACAGCACTAGGTTCGTTCACTGGTAGCAAGTCGCGTATTGACGCAGTCTTACCACCCTAGGCCTTCGTTGGTTGCCGCGTTGAGCTGTACTCCAGTCCGTTATTCTGTTGGCTTTCGTCGAAAATTGTGCTAAGCTCTGGCACACCGTCCCGAGATCGATCAATGCTCCTGGTGCTGAGGTCATTTTGCTTCGACATTTTGATCGCAATTGTGACATGGAATGCAACTTTTGGAACAACTTCTGGTCTCTGTGCTCGTTGCTGCCTCTTCCACAACTGGTACCGACGGTGTGCGAGTCTTCTATGTTGAGCAAAGTTGTTGGCTCGGTCGCGAGGAGTCTGATCTCCAACTTCGGCGAGTTGAGCAAAGTTGTTCGCTCCATTGCGAGCAGTCTGCTCTCCGACTCCGGTCATGGCGCATTCGACTTCATGTCTCCCCTTGCTTTTCGTCCAAGCGCCAAACCACACAGCAAGCTCGTGGATCAGCATGTTGAGGAATATTGTAGTGTGTTTAGTGTAGGATCGACTTCGTGGTTTGTTTGTGTAGTTGAATCGTGCAATGTTGAAGTAGTGCAGACCTAAGGTTGGAACATGAAGCTGAATCAAAGTAATAGGTTGTTGTCACATACAAGTCGTCTCCGACCAATCAAGTGATAATCAATGACTTGAATCGCTTCAAATGAATCTATAGATTGTGAGCGAACACTTCACTCAGTGAGCTGAAATAAACAGAAAAAGATCTTCGCCAGATATGCAACGTGGTGGTATATATGCGAGTGACAAAACAAATGAAATCCGACAAAGCACTCATCACTCACCCCTCATGAGGCCTCTCCGCTGCCTTCGCGTCCCTCAGCCTCGCCACCTTTTCATGCCTGATACAATAAAGACTCCACGCAACGCCGACGACACTGCTGATCAGCGTCAGATAGTACGCACTCGAGTAGCAGTCTCTGCCTTCGCCACAGATCATCTCGCCAGGGCTACCATTCTCTCCACCGGAAGAGTACGAGTGCTTGTCCAGGATGCTTCCATACACGAGATTGAAGACATTGCCTGAAATGACGGGGGCCATGGTCATGGCGCCCCAGTTGATGCCCATGCCAGATGGACCGAATGCGTCTGCGACCAGAGCCGGGTAAACGCCGAAGAGGGCGCCGTAAGCAAGGCCAGTGAGGCCTGACAGCAGGAAGAGTTCGTTCGGATCCTGCAAAGTGAGACCAACAACTTGAGCGGCAGTGAAGATGCAACCGGAGCCCACGAGGGTCCAGAAGCGTGATGCGTGGTGGTGGATCAGCCAGTCAGACCCGATTCCTGAGATCAAGCGGCCGAGGAAGGAGCAGAAGGAGATGATGCCGACATGCATCAGCTGACGCTTCTGAACGAAGTCGCGGGAGACAGAATCGTCGTAATGGTACCACAAGGCTTTGGCGACATTGCCAATGTTGTTGATCGACATGAGGCCGACGCCGCAAAGAAGACCAAGCATGATAAAGAGCTGCCAGAATTTAGGCGTCTTGACCAGAGCGAAGCCCGTGATATCTGGGTGGTGTGCCGCGTGTGTGTGACGCGGCTTACGGTCGGCGATGTCGCCTGGACAGGATGATGTTGGGGACGAGACGAGAGATGATGTTTCATCGGCGTTTTCTGAATTGATGTTAGCAGGGTGTCGGCAGGGTATGCAATTGTGGTCTTACCATTATCAGCCTTGGCGCTGTTGTCGCTGTTGTGTCTCCCGTGTTGACTCCGAGACCTCATCATCGGGTTACTGTTAGTCCTCTTGTAGCCAGGTCTCTCCTCCTCAGGAATGGCCTCGTAAGGCGAGGAAGCCGGAATAATTCTGAGAAATAGCATGCCAACAAAAACCATGCAGAAAGTGCCGGTAGCCAAGAGTAACAACAGGCCAGCCGTGTCATCAGGGAAAGCAATGCCGCCAACGAAAGTAAACAGGAAGGCGCTCAAGCCAAATCCGCTCAGCGGAAAGGCTGTTGCCGTTCCTCGATGGCGCGGCCAATTGGTAGCACACGTCTTGATCGAAGCGCTGAAAGCACTGCAGCTCCCCACTCCTGTCAAGAAGCAGCAGAAGCAGAGCAGACCGACTGAGTAAGCCTCTCCGCTAGCCTCGTACGCCTTGTGTAATGGGAAGTATCCACAAGCCAAACAAATGCACCCCAGCAATACACCCCATCTCGGACCTCTTGAGTCTATCAGCAGGCCAGCTGGGATTCCCGTTGCGTACATTCCCAGATTTCCTGCATTTCCAAGGATATTGATCTCGGTGGCAGATAGGCCTAGACGTTCGGCGAAGGAGGGCGCCCATGCTGAGAAGCCATAGTTTGTGCCGCAAGCGAGTGCTATGAGGGTGCCGGCGATTACTGAGATGATGCGGGCTTTCTTATGTGTTTGCTCTGGCGAGAATGGCGCTTGGAGTGTCATGATAGGCGAGGAGGGTTGGGTGTAAGCGCACGATGCGCAAGTGGTGAGTGTCGAGTCGCAACTATGTCATCGGAGTGTAAGGAGCAGGGATACGCCGTTGAGAAGGCGGCGGCGGAGGTGTCTTGGAAGCGCGTACGCTGGTCAATGGTGATGGTAACAAAATCAGAGCAAGATACAGAGAATGGAAGGGTAAGCAAGATGCAGCAGAGGAAGGACAATGAATTGATGTGATGTGGAGTTGAGAATGCGTGATTATCGCAGGTGCAGCGGCGCGAAAGACGCCCGAGATAGGCAAGAGAGAGGGAGACACGCCTTATCTCGGCAAGCAAGCAAGCATTCGTTGAAGTTGATGCACGTCGGCAATCCACTTCCGAGAAGCTTGCATCATCACAAAAAGTCCCGACAGTTTGTCTTTCTTTGCACGTGTATAATGCACATGTATAGGTACTTGTCTATATGGTGCCCTTTTTCCAGTAATCGTTGGCTTTTTGCCACAAGACAGCACGATTCTTGGGCTTCGTCGCTGTATACATCACACCGTAAGCCCCTTGCTATGTCTTCTCAACATCACAGCAGGCCGAGACGCGCAACGCGTGCGTACGCGTGTAGAAGGACACGCACGGATCTGAGGTATACAGGGGGTGTTCGAAATAACGCTGCCGGTACAATCTACCTCATACTGCACGACTTTGCCGTCAACATTTGGTCCGACAGCCGCTGGTATTAAAATATCCTACACCATTTGTTCTGTGCAACTCTCCAGTACAACCTCCAGCATGTGCGGTATATCAAACGCACGAGATGCCGACATCGGTGCCGAGAATTAGGAAGTTGATGGTCAGAAGATGGAGAACGAGGCGGGGTTTGATGTTTATCGCGGGGCCTTCGGGGCGAGCAACAGCATCCTTCGGCTCACGACATGGCCAGCATCGGCTATCGTATAGCTCGATGCAGCATGACCACTGGACACATCGTAACTACTAGCACTAGGTAGACAGCTAAACTTTCCCTCTCACACATCTCTCTCAATTGCCAATTCACCTCCAAGTTCCTTCAATACCTAGAACGGCCAGCAGGCTATAACATCAACAAACATGGCTTCTAGCGATGGAGCTAAATCAACACAAAGGTATGTACTTGCAAACACTTCCTTGTGAAGGGATGCTAATCATGCCTCCAGCATCTACACGGCCTCCTTTGCCTTCTTTGAGGCGCTTTGGGAGGCTGGCGTTGAGCATGTCTTCGTCAATCTAGGCTCTGATCACCCTGTAAGGACCAATGACATGATACTACCTGAACTTTACGAATACAGCTGACCCAAGTTCTCACCATCAAACAGTCCATCATCGAAGCCATTGTCAAAGGCCAGAAAGAGAAGCCAGACCAATTCCCCCGCATCATCACATGCCCAAACGAGATGGTCGCCTTGTCAATGGCAGATGGATATGCTCGCCTGACAGGCAAGCCACAGTGCGTGATCGTTCACGTCGACGTCGGAACCCAGGGCTTAGGAGCTGCCGTACACAACGCCTCTTGCGGTCGGGCACCAGTCTTGATATTCGCCGGTCTCAGCCCATACACTATCGAGGGCGAGTACAGAGGAAGCAGGACAGAGTACATCCACTGGATTCAAGATGTGCCGGATCAGAAGCAAATCATAAGTCAATATTGCCGGTACACTGGCGAGATCAAGAGGGGACGCAATGTCAAGCAGCTTGTCAACCGAGCTCTGAGCTTTGCTCTCAGCGAGCCAAGAGGGCCGGTGTACCTGGCAGGTGCTAGAGAGGCTATGGAGGAGGAGATCGATCCTTACCAGGTTGAGCAGCAGTACTGGAACCCGATCGAACTGGGCGGCCTGAGCAAGAAACAAGTGGAATTCGTCGCGGATCTGCTTGTCCAAGCAAAGGAACCACTCGTCGTGACTGGATACAGCGGGCGTAACCACGCAGCCGTAGGCGCACTGGTCGAGCTAGCAAGCACGGTCAAGGGCCTCCGAGTCCTCGATACCGGCGGATCCGACATGTGCTTCCCAGCCGACCACCCTGCCTGGCTCGGCCTCCGCTACGGCATCGACGACTCCATCAAAACAGCCGATTTCATCCTCTGCCTCGACGTCGACGTCCCCTGGATAAACACACAATGCAAGCCAAAGAAAGACGCCAAAATCGTACACATCGATGTCGACCCTCTCAAGCAACAAATGCCTGTCTTCTACATCGACGCCATCGCCCGCTACAAAGCCGATGCCGAAACCTGCATCTCCCAGCTCACGGAACACATCAAGACCACCAAATCAGACACCATCTCCTCGCAAGCCTTCTCAGACCGCTGGACAGCACTGGAGCAAAGCCACAAGTCCCGCCTCGAAACCATCGCATCTCAAGCCAAAGCTGCCGACGACGGCACCTACGCCACGTCGTACCTCATGTCTGAAGTCCGCAAGGCGGTGCCCAAAGACACCCTCTGGGCCATCGAAGCCGTCACGCAGACCGGTTTCGTCGCCGACCAAGTCCAAGCTACCATTCCCGGCTCATGGATTAACTGCGGCGGCGGCGGCCTTGGCTGGTCTGGCGGTGGAGCCCTTGGCATCAAACTCGCAAGCGATGTCCAAGCTGGCGGCACGAACAAGGGCAAGTTCGTGTGCCAGGTCGTTGGCGACGGGACGTTCTTGTTCAGCGTGCCCGGCAGCGTGTACTGGATTGCCCAGCGCTACAACATCCCCATCCTCACCATCGTGCTGAACAACAAAGGTAAGTTCCTTGAATCACACTGAGTCAGTCCAACTGACCACCGCCACATCAAGCTAACCAACACATTCCCAGGTTGGAACGCCCCCCGCCGCTCCCTCCTCCTCGTGCACCCTGACGGCGAGGGCTCGCGCGCCACCAACGAAGATCTCAACATATCGTTCTCGCCCACGCCCGACTACCCCGGCATCGCCAAGGCCGCTGCAGGCCACAAGTGCTGGACCGGCGTGGCGTCGACAGCAGACGAGCTGGTGAAATTGTTGCCCGAAGCGGTCAAGGCCGTGCAAGGAGGGCAGTGTGCGGTGCTGGAAGCGCAGCTCGAAGGGCCTCAGGGCAAGTTTGGCGGTGGCAAAGCTGTGACTGTCGGTTAAGTAGGGCTTGAGACGCTTCGATGCGGGAAATAAAGTTTGGGTATTGGCGAATGAGTCGAAGGTTGTGAGGGTTGGAAGTCGCAGGTGCCTGCGCTGTCGATATGCTGGTTAGTTCTGTGACGATCGATGCGGAAAATTATGGCTCTCGTCATCGTTGAATGAGTCGAAGTTTTTGTGAGAGCGTGGCAAAATGGTGTGACTGCCACTTAGAGTTCAGACGCGTGACGTGAGAAAGCAAGGTATGGTCGTTCAAGGAATGAATCGAAGTATGCAGCGTGGCGATACTCTGACACTGCCGAATTTGACTGTTCAAATGTTCGATGGGAGAGTGTGGCTATTGATTGGGTTGAAGTTGAGATCTGTAACCCGAGAAGGTATGGCTATGGAGAGAATGAATCAGAGTCCGAAGGGTGGCAAAATGCTGTAACTGCCGCTTAGAGTTGGGACGTTTGATGCGAGAAAGTATGGCTATCGTCGACTGACACGACCTCGAGTGAGGGCAGCTGTTTAACATTCAAACGGTGTGACCTGCATAGATTGATTGTGAACGACAGGAGACCGTACAAGGGCAATCCTTCGACTGAATGGCGTGAGTTCATAGGTTTTCTGGAACGAATCGAGCTCGCGCACAATTATGCCGAGTGCTGTAACTTCGCCGTTGGACTTCGCAATGAACGCCTGAAGATATGTACTATACTTGTTGCTTAGCAAATTTCAACAACAATGGCCACTAGAAGTGAGCATGCACTGATCATTAAGGTGCTGTCGAAGATTGGTTACCGGAGCAAATTACTGCGCCAATAAAAATGCAAGTCATCAATCCCTCAAGGACCAGAATAGATCTCATGTCCTCTTGGTCTTCTCGAGACTCTGAGCATGAAAACCAAGCACAATAGACGCAAGCGCCGTTCTGAAAGGTTAGCTTGAAGGTTAGTCCAGATAAACCTTCCGGCGAACATGCTTGGTGGCTTTAGCATGTGGGCCCCGAAATGTGATGGAACAATTGCGTGTTTATGCGAAACACACGACCTTTCCCATTGTGGTGGAGCAATTCACGGGCTTCTGCCCGGCAGTGCGTGTCACTAGGATCGGCTAGAATCGACTAGGAATCTTTTTAGTGCCAATTTGGATGGAAGCGAACCTAAAGGCCTATATTGCCCTATATTGTACAGTAAGTAGTCGTGTGTTTGTCATCTCGATCAAAACTCCTCATGAATACACAAGCAGTCAACCCAGGCATTCGCGGTGTCGGTGATTGAAGTCCCATGGAACCCAGAGATCCATATCTCGCGTGTACATGAAACAGACAATTACTCGAGCGCCTTGGCAGATATCTTGGCGTGCTTGGCAACCCTTCTTTGACAGGGTTCTACAAGCACTACAGACGTCCTGTAAATGACCTCAAATGATCTGGTCTGCTTCTTTCGCGAGAATTCGACCGCCTGTCCACGGTTCTGGATGCCGCGCTATGGACGATCTGGACTAGCTGAACTGATATCGCTGAGCAGCGGTACGGTGCCCTCAGTTCTGCCCTTTCTCATCACAACGCAAGTGTGCCCTCGCAAGAGCTCTTGAAACAACGTGTGAAGCCCGAACTGCCTTTCTTGCGTCACGGAGAGTTTATGCTGGCCGTTTGACGATGCTGTGCATACAGGAGAAGTGTATGTGCGACGGTGGCGACACCTGTGCTCGACCTCCATTGGACGCCGTAGAACCGGCGCAGTAACTCAATCTCCTCTACGCACCGTCATGCACGTGGCCTAGTACTGGGCCCATGAGGGTCGCTAGTCCGCTACCAATCTTTGACGTCGATCGTGCGGGTAACCCTCACTTACAGATTAGGTCTGGCATCGATTTCTCCACTTTCCAGAGCGCGTTTTCTCCGGGAAAACTTGTCAGCGTATGGCCGCCACTTTGCAGTGAGGCCTAGAGCGTGTGATTACTGCTCGTTCGCTTGACTCCTGGCCAGGTATAGCCCTACTTGTGGTTTGCTATATAAGAGAGGCATATCCTGCCACGAAGGTTTGCTATCCAGATCATTCCAATCCATCAAACTCACAGTCACTCTTTACAAACACTTTTTTTTTCTCTCTCTAGCTATCTTATTCAATCTTATAATCCATTGACTGGATTTCAAGCTCGACAGCATCAACAACAATGCCTTCTTTCACCACCATCGCTACCGCCCTTCTCGGCGCTCTCGCCGTTGGCACATCTGCCGCCCCTGCTCCCGAGATCGTTGAGCGCGGCTTCAGCTTCAACATCCCTGCCTCCAAGGGCTCCGTTACCTACAAGGCCGCCCAGTCCATCAAGGGCACCTTCGACGGTGGCTTCAAGACCTACGGCCGTGGCGTTAAGTGCACTGGCCAGGCCGAAGGTGGCAACAAGGACGCCGTCTTCCAGCTCGAGAACGGTGCTACCCTCAAGAACGTCATCATCGGTGCCGACCAGATCGAGGGTATCCACTGCATGGGCTCCTGCACCCTTGAGAGTACGTTCTATATCTACCACACAGCCTTCCAAACACACACTAACAAACCCTCCCAGACGTCTGGTGGACTGCCGTCTGCGAGGACGCTCTCACCTTCAAGGGCGCCGGAACCGCCGTCGTCAAGGGCGGTGGAGCCCGCGGCGCCGAGGACAAGGTCATCCAGAACAACGGTGCCTCGTCCGTGACCATCGACGGCTTCACCGTCCAGAACTTCGGCAAGCTCTACAGGTCTTGCGGTAACTGCAAGGGCAACGGCGCCAAGCGCACTGTCACCATCAAGAACGTCAAGGCCTCCGGCGGCAAGCTCCTTGCCGGCGTCAACGGCAACTACGGCGACACCGCCACCATCACCAACACCTGCGCCACCGGCACCAAGAAGATCTGCGAGAACTTCGAGGGCAACAACAGCGGCAAGGAGCCCAAGTCTGTCAGCTCTGGCCCCAGCAAGGCTTGCATCTACTCCAGCGTTCCCGCTTGCTAGATCCTCTCTTCCATACGCATGCTTTAGGGCGAGTGGTTTGAGAAGTGGTGGAGGTGTTGTGACATTAGGAGCTGTGAAGGCGTTTTCAACTCTGAAGAGTTGGCTTCTGTACAGTAATATCGAATTCGTGGTGTTGTTAGTCAGGCATCAGAAAGAAAATGTACCGGTTGCATTTTCCGGCAATAATAGAAATATAACATGCCTTTCTACTTTTACATGTTCGTTCAGAGTCATTCCAGGTTGCCATATGTCCGTGGATGGAAAACACTGTACTTGCCATCTCAATGGCGAGGTTGACACTTCCGAAACTATACCAGACAGTATTACTCCAAACATCACTTACGTACCCGTATCGATCTGTTAGTGTCTCACCAACAAGGCGTTCTCTCAAAACACACACATGCAATTATACTAATTCGTTATATCTCACATACATACAAGGCTCGTCACTAAGCAGACCCGTCAGTACCCTTCCTCGCATGCCAATCACAACCGCGACCCCTCGCCAAGTGCAAACACATTCCGACCTCCTTCGACACTCCACACCTTTCCTCGCTTGCCGATCTGTTCTTCAGACATGCTGCTCAGTGTACGCAAGGTGCGTTCGTCGGCATGGTTCGCTAGGAAGCGATGATCGTTCGACGTCAGACGGCCAACGATGTGTCCCCGATTGGGAGTGCCGTCTCTGGCGTATTCGACGGTGTAGGTCTTGATTGGTCAGTGGAGGGATTAATAGCGGTTTTCTCGTGGGAGCGACTGGAGGTTGAGTAAGGGAACCCGGCGAGAACTTACCTCGATGATCGCTTCGCCCTTTGCTTTTTCCTCGATCGTTGGCGCGGGATCCTCTGATGGATTTGAAGACAGTGGATTGGCGGATGGGTAGGGATTCTCGTCTTTCCTAGGCTGAGACGACAGAATAACGACGTGCTGATAGGTCATGACTCCGCCGTTGGCGAGGATCAGTCCATTACTGTCAACGCCTGTACTCTTCCTGTGGCGAAGCTGGCGGGTCATCTCGGTGAAAGAGTGCATGCTGTAATTGTTGCCCGCTCCTCCGAAGGAGGTGAGACCACCAAGAAGAGTCAGAGGCGTGGTGTCCGGAAGTGATAAGTGGTGTTTTGCTATCTTTGGGACGATGGGGAAGCAGCTTGGAGGCATTAGTTGAGTCATTTCGAAGATTGGGACGGTGGAACAAACGAGTAGAAGTCGAACAGGTCGATCTCATCTTTGCTGGTTCCAGACGCTTGGAGCGCCGCATCGAGAGATCGCGAGATCGACGGGCTGGAAGTGAAGTTTGGGCGTTGCCAGACTGATAGCGGTCAGCTTGAGAATCGTGCACAGTTGAGATGAGTCTTACAATCATCGCTATCGGTTGCTCCAGCACCGCCCAAGGGATAAATCCACTTCTCTTCAGGAACACCGAGCTCGCGAGCGAAGTCGACAGACGTCAAGATGCATGCTCCGGCCAGATTGATGTTGTTGAAGGCATTCATCAATAGAGGGTCTAATGTGATAGTCAGCGGTGAACACCATCTTCACTTCATCAAGACTGACATGGGTGGCAGATCATTCGATTCTTCTTGCTCGGCGTTCCAATGCTCTCAGCCGTTTCTGCTGGTGTACCATAATTCCAAGCGTACTGATTTCCTTCAGCCACTTTGGCGAAGTCTGCGTAAAGCTGGGAGATCTTTATCAGCCACCATGATTGGTGTGGCCAGATACAACAATGTCTTACCGATGCGCTTTCCTTGTGGTTGTCCATAGCGGATTGCTTGCGAAACGCGCGGAAGCCATTCTCAAATAGCGGGTAGATGTGTATAGGATTCCCGATGTGATGTTTGGCTCCCAAGTCTGGACTCATTAAGTTAGGT
This sequence comes from Melanodothis sp. VS III C KN 2, assembly GCA_019775565.1. Lineage (NCBI taxonomy): Eukaryota > Fungi > Ascomycota > Dothideomycetes > Cladosporiales > Cladosporiaceae > Melanodothis > Melanodothis sp. VS III C KN 2. Next base: position 276,285 of record JACWFM010000014.1, read on the forward strand.
AGGTCTGGCTTCAGAGCCCAAGGGAACGCACCGGGTTTCATCTCCCGCGTTGAGGGCGAGAACACTTTGTCGACAGACACTTTGGTCGGTGTCCAACCAGCTGGAGGCAGTTGCTTTGCCGCTGCACATGCAGTTACTACAGCACAAGCATGTTAGAGAATATGAGCATCGACGAAGCATTTGAGGATTGGAGTTCATATCGGAATGAGCGCAAAGTGCTGTGAGAAGAGCATTATCTCTTACATGAAGCGAGTGCTTCGCCGCCAGTGAGTATTGCCACCTTGGTTTCTCCTCTCGATATCCGCCGAGCAGCTACATCGAACCAGAGCCCGGGTTGGTTGCCACCATTGTCCGTGTAATGTTTTCGACTTGGATTTATGCTCAGGCGTTGAGCAATGAGGCCGGGTAGATCGTCGTACGGCCATGTCCAAGTGCGCACCACATCGAGGCTGTCGACGGCGGCCCTCAAGACCTGCGATGAGGTTTCTTTGATACCGGTGTCTCTTATGGCCTCTTCGATCGCATTCAGCATGAGCTGTAGCGGCTCCAAGGCATCTTCGACCCGCTTTGACCTGTTGACGAAGTCGCCAACTCCGATCACCACTGGGGTTGAGGAGGGAGGCGACATGCTGTGAATCTGAGAATTGTCGTTACACAGAGAAGTACCAGTGAATCGACAAGCCACCCTCTGAAGGTGTCCGTGTGATTTAGTGAATCCAAACAAGTGTGAAGCCGCGGCAGGGCATTGCTTCACTGATGCATTCTACGTAGGTGGCAGCGGAGTCCATTCCTGAGCCTCGGCTCATTGCTCATTGTATCTCCTCGAGTGGGTGTATTGCCCATCACGACATGTGCCTGAGCAGTAATTTATCTTGACGAAGTGATGATACCGGACATACCGCTTTGTAATGATTTCCATACTTGCATATTCCGCTGTGTACAGACCCAACTCTCAAGCACAAGTCACGGCTGTCGAGCAGCTGGGCGCACGGCTTCAGTAGCATGCAATTACACCAAGCAGTAGAGAGGGCGTTTGTAAAGCCTCCAATCATATCGTGAAGTGAAGATTACTTTGCTCAATACTCTGCCAAGAATCCATTGCTGACCCCTGTCCTTTAGCTGTACCGTCAACGCGGACAAGTCTCACTGCATACTCTAAGCGGATCTCGTGCTCCTGCTTCGTGCACGAGCCTTGTCTTTACCACGCACTCGGGTCATCAATGGTGTAGCTTATCCTCGCACGCTACTTAGCCCATTTTCCCATACTGTAATAGACTTTTGCAGCTCATGTCCGTCGGAAACGACAGTCGGACGTTGCAACTTAAAATCAGAACTCGTTACCATCTATGGATTGTCCATCCTCAGACAGCCATAAGCTGACTTCTTCCTGCAACCGACTATCTGAATCCGTAGGTGGGAAAAAATGTAATATGGTGATTCTACTCAAGGTAGTGCCATCAATCGTGATGAAATTTGACGAGAGAGGTTCTGTGCTAAGTCTGATTCGACAGACTTTACTCCAGTTCCTCAAATCCGAATTATACACAATAGCTTCAAAGCCTTGAGTATATGGTAGCACAAGCGCAAGAGCTGACATGGACAGCATCAAAGTGCACATGAGACCCGCCCGCGTACGTTGCTCAACGATAGAAGATGGTTCGTGGGTATTCCCGGCATTATATATTGATACGTGGTGTCTGTGAAACTCCCAAGCGTCGAACAGAACACCGACCACCCAGCAACAGCCAACCGTAAGTCCACCAGCGTCGACTTCTAAGTTGATACGCATCAATTGTAGAATCTGGTGGAAATGGTAGGTGACTGGAACCCACTTCGCCGAGATGCAGCGATGGATTATCAGATCCAGTAGATTCCAAGCAGAAGCGCACAGCTGTATGCACACAATCTGAGCATCCGTTCAACGGTGCGCTGACCGATGATGTTCGGTCTAAGAATTCAGATCCGTACTGGCCTTTTAGCGGCAAGGCGAGCGGTATGGATTTTGGCGCTTACCGCAGACCCATGCGAACGGGGAAAGCATAACATTGACTTGTGAGCAACGAGAGTATGAGAAGCTCTCGCGGTGTAACTTCAGAGTCCGTACGTACTCGCCCTGCCGCTGAGACGGTGGTACGGGGTTTGAATCGAGTCCGGGAGCTAGGTAACTTTCGCACGGCACTTACGCGCAAGCGCTGGTGTTGGTAAGTGCTGTTCAATAATTTGGACGCAGTCCGAGAGCAGGATGTGAAATGTCTTCATCGCAAGTCGTGCAAGATTTGATCTTGTTCCGCGGTAGATGCGCGCACTGCATTATGCATGAAGACAAGCCCCGTGTGGATCAATATCAGCTTGATATAAGCGAGTCCCGCTCATCCGCAGTGTGAAGAAAGTGGCTGAGGGGCATTGAAGTGTGCGTGTATGAGCGCCAACACCTCAGATGTGCGTGCATCAACATTGCTTCGTATGAGGAGGACTTTCCAACAAGAGTCACTTCACCGAGGCAGAGCACGTTGATGTAGCAGGCAAACAGAGGAGGAATGCTCGCAGTTCAGTCGGACAAACCCGGATAGGCCTTGGCTTGCGCGACGAACAAGGCCCGCAAGGACAGCACCCGCGGCAAGTCGCCGATGGCTGGCGCCAGTCTTTTGCTTTGGGGATTGCTGCTTTTGCTTGCAGATCAATACCACCAGCTACACCACCCACCTCCCATACCTTTCCGACACGCATATACACACATCTCTCAAAATGCTGGCTGGTCGTTCTTTCGCCGCGCCTGCGCGCCAGTGCATGCGCTCTGCCCGTGTCCAGCAGATCTCCAGACCCGCATTCGTGAGTTGCACTACCACCACCAGCTTGCACGAGCCTGAATGAATGCGCGCATACCACCAGCAAGAGCTCGAACAAGCATACCTACACCCAGGACTAACGGGCACCCTCTAGACAATCGCCCACACCCGCTTCGCCTCCAGCCAGGCCGGCTCATTCCCTGGCCAGAAGGGCAGCGACGGCAAATACACCGTTTCCCTGATCGAGGGCGACGGCATTGGTCCCGAGATCGCGCAGTCCGTCAAGGACATCTACAGCGCCGCCGACGTGCCCATCAAGTGGGAGTCGATCGATGTCACCCCCTCGCTCAACAAGGACGGCAAGACCGTCATCCCCGACGCCTCCATCGAGTCCATCGAGCGCAACTTCGTCGCCCTCAAGGGCCCTCTCGCTACTCCCATTGGCAAGGGCCACGTCTCGCTCAACCTGACGCTCCGAAGGACCTTTAACCTGTTCGCCAACGTGCGTCCCTGCAAGAGCATCCAAGGATACAAGACCCCCTACGACAACGTCGACACCGTCCTCATTCGTGAGAACACCGAGGGCGAATACTCTGGCATTGAGCACGTCGTTGTGGATGGCGTTGTCCAGTCGATCAAGCTGATCACCCGCGAGGCCTCTGAGCGCGTGCTCCGCTACGCCTTCCAGTACGCCCAGGACATCGGCAAGCCCAAGGTCCGCGTCGTCCACAAGGCCACCATCATGAAGATGTCCGACGGTCTCTTCCTTAACCTTGGCCGTGAGATCGCCAAGGAGTACCCCAACATCGAGTTCGACGCCGAGCTCCTCGACAACGCCTGCCTCAAGGTCGTCACCGACCCCACTCCCTACAACGACAAGGTCCTCGTCATGCCCAACCTGTACGGCGACATTCTCTCCGACATGTGCGCCGGTCTCATTGGTGGTCTCGGTCTGACCCCCTCCGGCAACATCGGTGACAAGTGCTCCATCTTCGAGGCTGTCCACGGTTCCGCTCCTGATATCGCCGGCAAGGGCCTTGCCAACCCCACCGCTCTCCTTCTCTCTTCCATCATGATGTTGCAGCACATGGGTCTTACCGAGCACGCCGACAAGATCCAGGCCGCCATCTTCAAGACTCTCGCTGAGGGCAAGGTATGTTCATGGAATATTCTTGAAATTTCACAGCGATCACGAATTGACTCAATCATTTATTTAGACCATCACCGGCGACCTCGGCGGCAAGGCCAAGACTCACGAGTACGCGGCTGCCGTCATCAAGAACCTGTAGATACCACCTCCTTGAAGCATTTTGTTGGGCGGGTTGCCTCAATCATTGTTTGAGAGGAAATTGTTTTTCCGATGTACAGCGCGATCTGGTGTGGGAGAAGTAGTAGGGTGTAACCATATTTCCACGCACACTCACACACATTATAAAGCAGCTACGGCTTCTTCCTCTTTCCAGTCTTGCTGGTTTCCGAACAATGGATGCTGTACATTGAATTCATGGTGAGATCTGAGTAGAGACAGGAGACCTACACGATTCGTCGCTGGCAGCTAATAAATGATCTTGTGTTTCTTGTTTGCCGTATCAAATCCGTGCCGCCAACGATTGGAACAGTCCTGGCTACAGCAGTCACTCTCTGCACTGTATTTCGGACAAGCTCAAAGACAGCACAAGGGCTCTCGTAAAGGTCAACATACTAGGGCAAAATTCCGGTGCCGTTGGGTAATAACACAGCTTAAAGAACACCTTAGAATATCACAACAACACGTCTTCATAACATACTAAAACATCTATACCTATACCTCGTATCCTGTTACATATATCACTGTACTTCTAGAGCTCTTATGGGCCATCTCATCGACTATGCACTATATCTGGTAGGATTCCCTGTGTGTTAACCTTTGTGAACCCTGCTGTGATAGGCATCCTGGTGGTGAATATACAGTAGATTGCCAAGGGGTGACGTTCCGCTGGCCATCCGCTCAGATCTGCGTGCCTCGCGTGCGTGTTTGACTTGACGATCCTACGTGCAGGCAGTGTACTTACTCCTGAGGACTGACGCGTGACGGACGGGCACGGAGATGGCTGCCGATGGGTAAGGTGTGTGCAGAGATGACGACTTGAGGATCTGGGTGGCGTAAGGCACGCCTCGTGCATTGTGCCTTTGTATACTTGCTCTTCGATCCTTTGTAGCCGTTGCATACAAACACGACAGCAGCACAGCAGAAAGGATACCCAGAAGGCCGAACGACCACTGTGGTAACAATTATACTTTTTATGCAAGACCGAAATCAGACCAAACAATAGGGCTGTCACGCAAAACCTTGGCTCCCTTGGGTTGAATCATGTCTTTCCAGCACTCGGAAGGGTACATAGGCCCTGCGTGATGGCAGATGGCGAAGGCAATCTACCCAGGGGGCGAGCCAATCACGATCGCCCAAGACGCGAGTCGGAAGTCTAATTTCAAAAGATGGTTCGATCTTTGCAGGGCAGCGCTCTTTCCCTCGAACACGCGTGGGTGGGGCGCTCACAGCGAAGGGCAATTTCTCGCCTCTCACTAGTAATCAAATCGTGCCATTGCTTCCGCCGCGCTCGGTCTCTTGCCCTTATATTGTCGTGTGCAGGAGATTGGCCATTCTTTTCGCCCTCCGTGTCTCTTGCTGCTTGTCGCGTGCGAGCCGATTTGTGTCTTTGTTGTTGAGAGGAACTCGACATACACACTTCGACAACATACACCACTGCACTACCACAGTGCTATCAATCCGCGCCAGCCGGACTGTTCGTTTGCGACATTCCCGCTGTCGACGCCATTCGCTTGCTGTGAGCGCGTGCAGAAGAAGCAACACTAGAAGAAGAGCTTGGGCAGTGCGCTGTTGCTAGGGAGGGAAAAGGAGCCATCTTGCTCCCCGGACAGGAAACAACATATTACAGCTGCAACACAACATACACCACCGCCGCCATGGCCGCCGTCATGGACGCCCTCAACTCCACCTCCAGCATCGTCCCAGCCTCGACCATTGAGGCCACCGTTGGTGCCATCAACACCAGCTTCTTGGGTGCGATCGCTGAGAAGACCAGCACATTCGGCATTATCGTCACACTGCTCGCTGCCGCCGTTGTCTACGACCAGCTTTCCTACTGGCGCCAGAAGGGCTCACTCGTTGGCCCGGCATGGAAGATTCCCTTCATCGGTCCTTTCCTCGAGAGCGTCTGGCCTAAATTCGAAGCATACCACGCCAAATGGCTGTCCGCTCCCTTGAGCTGTGTCAGCGTTTTCCACAAGTTCGTCATTATTGCCTCCACCCGCGACATGGCTCGCCAGATCTTCAACGCGCCTGCGTACGTCAAGCCTTGCGTCGTCGATGTTGCTATCAAGCTCCTCCGACCCGAGAACTGGGTTTTCCTTGATGGCAAGGCTCACGTCGAGTACCGCAAGGGCTTGAACGGCCTATTCACTCGTCAGGCTCTTGCCGCGTACCTTCCCGGACAGCAGGAGGTCTACGAGGAGTACTTCGAGGCTTTCCACGAGACCTCCGAGAACGCCAGGAAGACCCAGAGCGGTGTTGGCCCTGACAATGGCGGCACCAAGTTTGTCTACGCGCTCCGCGAGCTCACCGCTGCCGTGGCATGCCGCACTTTCGTTGGTCACTACATGTCTCACGCTCAGGTCAAGGAGATCGCCGACGACTACTACTACATTACCGCCGCACTCGAACTTGTCAACTTCCCGATCATCATCCCCTTCACCAAGACCTGGTACGGCAAGAAGGCCGCCGACAAGGTGCTTGAGACTTTCGCCTCTTGCGCCGCCAAGGCCAGGATCAGGATGAAGCAGCCCGGCGCAAAGGCTGAGTGCATCATGGACAGGTGGATCGTTGAGATGATGGAGAGTGAGCGTTACAGGGAGCGCATTGCTAGCGGCGAGACCGTTCCCGCAGAAGAGAAGCCCCAGCACGTCCTTCGCGAGTTCACCGACTTTGAGATCTCCATGACCATCTTCACTTTCCTCTTCGCTTCCCAGGACGCCACTAGCTCTGCTGCCAGCTGGCTGCTTCAGTTGACTGCTGACCGCCCCGAGGTCTTGAAGAAGGTTCGCGATGAGGGCAAGGCTATCATGGGTGATCGCTATGGCAAGTACGGCGGCATCACCATCGAGGATGTCGACAAGATGGTCTACACTCGCGCCACCGTCAAGGAGACCCTCCGCTACCGCCCTCCCGTAATCATGGTTCCCTACATGGTCAAGAAGGACTACCCCGTCACTCCCACATACACCGCACCCAAGGGCTCCATGCTTATCCCTTCGACCTGGCTTTCTCTGCACGATCCTGAGGCTTACCCTACACACGGTGGCCCCGACGAGTTCGCACCAGAGAGATGGACAGAGGCGGACGCTGAGGACAAGGGCAAGAACTGGCTGGTGTTCGGCACTGGTCCTCATTACTGCCTTGGTCAGACGTACGCTGTTATGAACCTCATGGTGAGTTTACGATCCGATCCGGTCTTGGAAGAAATGCCACTAATCAACCACACAGATTATGCTCCACCTTCTCTCTGCCAACTACGACTGGCACCACCACATCACCCCTACGTCCGAGGATATTCGTGTTTTCGCCACCATCTTCCCTATGGTTCGTCTCAACCCCATTCATGCCATCGCAGTTCTTCCAACTAACAACAAACCCCAGGACGACCTTTTCCTCAGCTTCACCAGGCGCGATGTCAACGCGGCTTAAAGATATAAACTGCAAAAAGTCCTTTGCACCTTTCTTCACAAGGTGCTTCTTCCATAGCATACCCTGACTACTCGAGTGGTTGTAATCTAATTCTTGTTCTAATCAACTCTACGATTGAGCGTGGCGTTATCGTGCAGTGGTCAGTCAGACCTATCTGGGGTCTGAGCAGGCTGGCTTTTTGGTGGACGTATGTTGCCTTCTTGGGCGGAAGTTGGTTTTGTCGCTTACGCTGGTTCTCTAGCTGGGCCCTTTTGCAGGTGAAGTAAAGTATAGTCGCATTGCTACTAAGAGTTAGACACCCTACGCTGAGCCCAAACGATGATCACAATAGTACTCGGCAAGTCGTTCATCTCTTGCTTGAGCTTCCCCTCTCACCCCCGCTCGGCTGCACCGTTTCGTCTCACCACCATCGAGATATATACTAAGCCCGCGCTCCATGGGTACAGTATATATCAACTATCTATTAGACGATCGATACCATTGATCTTGTCAACTATCTCACAACACAAACAAGAAAAAGCAAACAGCGAATCTCGCAAACTACACCAATCATTTCAGCCCCAAACACCACAACAAAGGATCCAACAAATCCCTCACCCAAACCAAACTAACCAAAATCCAAATACTAACACCATGTCTCCCCCCCTGCAAACCAACCTCTTCATCAACGGCGAATATATCCCCTCCTCCACCGGCGACACACTATCCATCTACAGCCCTGTCGATGACTCGCTCGTTTCCGACCAAATTCAAGTCGCCAGCGAAGCGGACGTCGATCGCGCTGTGGCTGCTGCGAGGGCTGCGTTCCCAGCGTGGAGGGACACGGCGGGACACAAGAGGGCGAAGTGCATGTTGCGGTTTGCGGAGATTTTGGAGAGGGAGAGTGGGAGGTTGGCTGAGCTTGGTACGTGATTGATGTTTCTGTGGCTTGTGCGCCTTGAGCAATCAAGGAGGCATGCATCTTTTTTTCGCTCCCCTCTTTTCCCCCAATGAGTGACGATTGATGTTTGTGAATCTGATGGTTCACATTCTTGGAGAAGGGAAAACGCCACTGCTAATGCGGAGAATTAGAGTCGCGTGCCATGGGCCAGCCGATTACTCTGGCGAAGCGTATGATCCTCGGTCCTGCGGCAACGTGGCGGTATTATGCTGGGTACGCTGGCAAAGTCGCGGGCGAATCGTACCCACCTGATGAGGACGGGACGTATAAGATTGTGCAGTATGAGCCGCTGGGTAAGTGATGTTCGTTCATTCTGTGGTCACCGAAGGTTCGATCGCTGCTCACACTTCATCTCCGTAGGCGTCTGCGCTGGCATCTGTGCTTGGAATGGATCGCATGTACTTGCGGCTTGGAAGATGGCGCCGGCGATGGCGGCGGGGAATACGTTTGTGTTGAAGTCTAGCGAGAAGAGTCCGTTGGCTCTTGCTGCTTATGGGGAGTTGATCAATGAGGTAAGGTTGTGCTGCTGGGTTTCTCTCGTCAACCTCAGAGATTCTTGATATCAGCTCGATCATCAGCATTTCACATCGGCATTCTTGCTAACTCCTCCTAGGCCGGCTTCCCACCCGGCGTGATCAATATCCTCCAAGGCGCTGCGCCCGTCGGCGCTCTTCTCGCCTCGCACTTGCAGATAGCCAAGATCGCGTTCACCGGCAGCGCAGCCGGCGGCAAAGCCGTAATGGCAGCAGCAGCCAAATCAAACCTCAAGCACGTCTCGCTCGAACTCGGCGGCAAATCCCCCAGCATCCCCTTCGACGATTGCGACATCGACAACGCCGTCCAGCACAACAGCGAAAGCTTCCTGCGCAACAGCGGCCAGATCTGCTTCGCTGCCTCCCGCGTCCTGGTGCAAGAAAGCATCGCCGCCGACTTCATCAAAGCCCTGAAGTCAGCATTCGAGAACGCGGCACAGAAAATGGGCGACCCTTCCGCCGCAGAGACGTTGTACGGTCCCTTGGCCGACAAGAAGCAATTTGACCGCGTGATGCAGTTCCTCGACGACGGCAAGCGCGAAGGCGTCGAAGTCCTCGTCGGCGGCGAGCGGCGCGGCGACAAAGGCACTTTCGTCCTGCCGACAGTCTTCCTGAACCCAGACGTCAAATCGCGCGTATACAGCGATGAGATTTTCGGGCCTGTGATCAGCGTCAAGACGTTCAAGACCGAGGACGAGGCGATTGAGCTGGCGAACGATACGTCGTATGGTCTTGGGAGTGCGGTGTATACTAGTGATATTGCGAGAGCGATGAGGGTTGCTGGGAGGATTGAGGCGGGGACTGTTGGGATCAATTCGGCGTTCGCGACGAGCCAGCAGACGCCTTTTGGGGGGTTCAAGCAGAGTGGGTATGGGAGGGAGAGTGGTGTCGAGGGGCTGAAGCAGTATTTGCAGCCGAAGACGATTCATATTAATATGAACGTTGGGAAGAAGGTATGAGGCAATGTGATTTGCAATTGATAGCAACAAGTTTGATATCTGCCTTGTCTTCGATATTCCAGGTCATCACCAGGCTTTCGATTAATACGAATAAGAGAGCCGTAGCGTCGATTCACGCTCAATCGTGTTTTGTATTTTTCTTGACGTACACTATGACACCACCATGTAAGGCTTGTCCGGGTAATAAGGCCCTCCCTGCGTAGGATGCAAGAGGGTATCATCCGGACCCATCGGCGGTGTTCCGGGAACTAACTAAGATCAACACAAGACTCTCCAAGCATCCGCAGAACACAGCAAGGCAACAACTTACAAACATACTTCTCCCTCTGCACCATCATCCAAAAGAACGTAACGAAAGCCGCGACTTCCGCCGCGCTCAACGCACTTCCCCGAATCGAACCCATCATGCGCTCGCTCACGTAGTGCACCAGCAGGATCGCCGCCGCACAAGTGCCTACGTTGTACGCTCCGTAGGAGTGTATGGACATTCCCGTCTGGAGGCGCACGATGGTGAGCAGCACGTTGAAGGCGCCGAACTGGCGGGCAGCGAGGCCTGAGCATTCTTGCCATGCGCAGGATGGGTAGCGACCGAGGAGGATGCGTTTGGAGAGAGATGGGACGAAGGCTTGGAGGGCGTCGTAGGCGGACATTGCGGCCGTCTGGATGATGCTCTTAGATTGAGCATTCTCGGTATAGTTCTGAGGTGGGGTTACGAACGAGGTAGAGCCATATTGGTAGTATTTCCCAGCCAGGGGATCGGCTTCTGCCGTTGGGTTGGTAGACGTATTCGTTGTAGTCCATGATTTTGGTGCTGCAGTATAGTAGCGGCGTTGCTTTCACCAGAATGCGTGCGAAAACCGAGGATTGCGTATACAGTAAATCATTTTACAGTTCAACGGACACGCATCTACCTTTAAATACTACGCTTTTTCCAGGTGTTGCGCGAAAATGGTGGTTGAAGAGAAAGTTAGTTCAGGGGCGAAGGAATCGCTAGTCTAGGTAGACGCCGCGGCGCAGGCAGCACGGCGGTATAATTTCCACCTTGGATTCGCGTATGTACTGCAGTGTAGGCTACACGATTTGTCGACACACATTAAGCGATATCGAACAATTTCCCCCAACCCTCAACTCGCTTCGTATCGACACCGACCATTCGTAGCATATCCCATACTACTGTGGCCGTCGTGTCAAACACGTAGAGACCTTCGTACTTGGCCTCCCAGTGCTTCACTCTCTGCGCTGCCCGCAGATTGGTACAGAATGTCGAAACCACTCTCGTCCTTTGCCCAAGCTGCCCGATCACTTCCTCTAGTTGGCCGTCAAGCGTGTCTTCGCTTACTTTGGCGAATTCGACGTTGACGGTTTTCTTCAGATGCGACTCCGCCGTGACTTCGTAGCCGGCTGTGCCGTAAGTAGAGACGATAGCAGCTTGCACATCGTCGAGATACGGAGTCACAAGGCCGAATTGTAGCGCCTCGCTGCTTCTGTTTCGCACAATATCGAGCAGCCGGTTCAAGGCGAGTACGCTGGTGGTGGCCTTGATACCAGTAGCCGACTCAATACTGCTACACAGTCTCTCGTCGGCGTCGAAGCCTAGCCATCCGCTGGATGTCCCGCTCCAGCCTATGACATCGACTTGAGCATCTGCCAGGAGTTTTGCCGCGGCCAAGATGGCAGTATCATCGAATTGTGAAAGCGCTGTCTTCGAGAGAGCGATGTGCGTGACGGGAAAGCGAGAAAAATGTACGCTCACATTGCTAAGCGAAGAAAGCATTGAGCATGTCAGCGGTTCGAGGTTGGTGTTGGAAGATGGCACGAGGATGCCTAATTTGATGGTGGCCATGTTTGCGGATTGTAGCACCTTTCCGTCGATGGCAGAATGTCCGCAGTGGTTACCGACATATTGAAAGGTTCACGAACGATATAAATACTGCTTGATGTTCGAATTGTAGGAATGGCTCGGCCAGCTGTATCTGCCCACGGCCAAGCAGGCGCGCTGGCCGATGCGATAAGCATGCCATTGATTGCTATGGATGTGTCTGCACATCTGTTGGTTCCCCATAGTATCGTCTGTAGCTTGCGATGCGTCGCCGCTCTGCATAAGCGTCCCTAGTACACGAACAGATAGACACGCAGTTACAACGCCAGCAGTTGCTGGAATATCTACCCTCACCGACTGAAGATACAAGATACTTAAGAACTTATTCCAGGCACGTGTAAGGAAAGGTTTCATGGTGTTTCGCATTGCCACAGAACTGCCGAGGTCACCTGCTCTATCAACAATCGTGCAAGCTTATCTCCCTCCGGCCATTCAGGTATAGATCGTCATTCGTCATTGCCCGTGAAACCATCGACGATACAATGTCGACATCACCTTCCTGTAGAACTCTTTCAACGATCCCAGAATAACAGTCGACTTCACATCCTACTTCGACAACCGTAGTATCGATATACCTATACCTTCTCATCATCTACATAAACAACCATGCCTACCGAACAAATCCCTCTAACCTTCCTCACCCTCCCACCAGAAATACGCAACCAAGTCTACTCCTACATTTTCACCCCTCATGTGCACAACGAACCAATCCCCCGAGCGCCAGAGATCGCATCACCGTTCGCGATAGCTCTTCAACTAGACTCGCCGCCCTGCACTTCACTCAGAGATAGCGACGAAACCTCACCACGTTCCTCCGAACAACGACCCACACCGCTTTCCACGCTCCTCACCTGCCACCAAGTCCACCGCGAAGCCCAACTCCTAGCCCTCAGCACCTCAACCTTTCACCTACACTCCACCAGTGCCGAGCCCGAACACTTCGCCGTGCGAACCCTGCCGCTCTCGCCCGCTAAGCTAGGCGCGCTCAAGCATCTCACTCTAACAGCGCGCATAACGCAGCTACGCGCCCTCAACGAGACGTGGAACGGGCAGCCGTTCGGCAACGCACATCTCCACCTCGACACGCTCACGCTCGTGCCGCGGCGCCCAGACGCGACGAAATCGGCATGGGCGGAAGTCGCGGAGCTGGACCAGTGTCATACCCTGGCCCATGTACTGGCCGAGACACTGAAGACGTTGAGGAACGTGGGGGAGGTGAAGGTGGTGAATATGGGGTGCTTTGGGGAGGGGGTGTGGAAGCTTGCGTATAGGCATTTGGTGTTTAAGGTGTGGAGGTGGGGTGGGATGAACTGTGGTGTGAGGTTTGAGTGTTCAGGTGCAAACACGGAGGATGGCGATGGTGGTTGGTTTAAGGCGTTCCTTGGGCGGGTTGGAGATGAGTGCGTGAGAGGTAGTGATGCTTCAGATGAGGCTTATAGGCTGTTGACGGCCGAGGGTACCACTCTGGGTGCTGTTGCTGGGATGCCGTGATGATGTCTGTCGTTTTCGTGAAATGTAACGTCTTTGCCTGGTGAGATAGATTTTGTACAGATCAGAGAAAGTGACAGTATAGGTGTCGTATATCGCACCCCATCGCTGAAAACGCCTGGCGCAAAGTAAGAGAAAACTCCCAACAATAATGATTTCCTTCCCTTCCAGCATCAAAGATGGCGACTTCAAGCCTCCACCCTACCTCTTCCTTTGCGCACCCCTAACCAAGAGACCGCCGACAATACCAGCAGCAACAGCAAGGCCTCCCACAATGGCGACACCAAACAAACCCTCCTTCTGCACCTTATCTTCAATCAAATCCTTCAAGCTCTGCGCCTGCAGGTTGCCCTCCTCCAGCTCCAGAAGACTGTCATTATACCGCCTGGCCTCAGCGTAGTTGCCCAGCTTGTAGTGTCCCAGCGCGAGGTAGTAGAGGCACTCGCGCCTGCGGTCGGGGCTCTGGCGGAAGATGTCTGAGAGCAGCTGCACGCCGAGCTGTTGCTCTTCGCGCTTGTTGGATTTGATCAGGCCCCAGGCATAGTTGAATTTTGTTTGCAGGGAGGGGTATGGGTCTTCTTTCTCGTATTGCGAGCGCAGGACGGCGAGCTCGGCGGGTTTGAGGGCGGACTCGGCGTCGGCGGCGTCTGGAAGGCGAGAGGTGTTAGGCATGGGTGTGGATAAGATGGTGGTGGTGATGGGTTTATGGTTGACGGTGAATGCTTACATGGAAGTCTGTCGGCAGGCATAGTGGTGGCGTGAAATGTGTTTGCACGTGGCAGTTTGTTCTAGAAAGATCAAGTGTTTTACTGCTTGCCTGCCTGTCGCCTGCGATAGCCAACACTTGAACGCTGAACCCTCGAGTCTGGAGAGCGAAACAGCGGCACGTCATCTGCCTCGGCTTCTTCCGCCAAGCCGTTGCGTGGGGGAAAGCGCTATCAACAAACAGCCCCGAAGATTGAAGACGAGATTATACAAATCAACATCGCAACATTCGTATACAACCCAAATTGACGGCGCAAGACCCCCTCGCTGCGCACGTAGCATACAGAACACAACTCTACGCACCTCCATATGGGAGCAAGATGGTTCTCTTCGACGAAGACCCCGTGACAGTACGTTTCACGGTCAAGACATATATACATGGAAAACCTATCTCTCTAACACTCCTCCTCAGCTCATCTCCGAAACCACAAACCAATTTCACATCGCACCCGACAAGGACAGTCTCGCGCGCATCTCCTCGTCTCTCTCAGCACTCGGCTCGAATCGCAGCTCGCGCCTGGCAGCTCAGCAAAACGCGCTCAAATCCCTCTCGCGGCGCCTCAACAACCTCCACTCCCAGCACGAGTACGAAGAGAACAGACACGATGCCGGCAAGCACGCGAGCGAGATCCTAGCCCTAGATGCAGAGAAGTTCAGAGTCGCGAAGAGCGCGTACGATGTTGAAGTGGAAGGAGAAAGACTGGAGGGAGAGTTGGCTGCGCTCAAGGCACAGCTGGATACTCTGGATAGGGAGGGTGTAGAAGGTGGTAGGAGAGGCAGCGAGAGTGAAGGAGATGAGGTTCTGTATGTGCAGTCACAATCTGTGTGTTCAACAGGAGCTTTTACTGACATTTGCGATTTCAGACTGAAACTCCAAGTCTACCGCTCTCTGGGCATCGACGTTTCTCAGGACCCGAATACAGGCGTCTTCAACCGTGCTGTCATTCGTAGACCAGCGAAGGGCGACGTGAATGTGGTTAACGTGGATGCAAAGGTCGACCGCAAGGTTTACGCCGACATGTTTTGGGAGAGTCTCTAAACTTTGGTGAACTAGGAGAGTCACTGTTGCTTTTCGTAAAATCGGAGTTTTGGCGTTTGGAATCGGGATACCCTGGCGGAATATGTACCCTTTCACTTTTATGAGCACAACGAGATATTGACTACCCTATTGTCAGAAACTCGTGAACGGTATCATAAATCTTTGCGAATCACGGAGCATTTCCTACATCTGTCAGCACTTGCGCATCGTTTCCCAAAAAATCTTTTTATAAGCGTCGAGAGTGTCATGTCTACATTTCCGTCGTTGAGTAGAGTGCCACGCACACCACCAGAAAACCCACAACTACTCTTTCTTAGCCGGATGCGTCGGAATAGGATTCGCAGGCCCTTCCACCTCGCCACCAGCACCACCCTCCCCCTTCTCCAAATCTTTCCGATAAGCCTTCCACAACTCCTCCACCTTCCCTCCCTCACAGCATTCCCCAAACACCTTCTCCCCATCATACTCGCCCTCCCTCAAACACCCATTCAGCCGCCTCACCGTCCCATCCCCAAACTTCCGCTCCAACCACTCCAAAAAGTACCCCGTCTTCTGATATCCTCCATCCCACTCTCCACTCGCCTCCTGCTTCCAGTGCGCAGCGCCCAGTCCTGCTCTCAAACGCACCCAATCTGCTATCCCTTCGACCAGCCCGCCCGGACAGGATCCCTCGGCATCCCACTGGAAACAGTGCACAAGCTCGTGGCAAATCACGCCGAGCAGCTCATGCCTCTTGTCGCCGCCGCGCGCGCAGTTCTTGATGTACTCTGCGCTGATGTTAATTTCTTTGTGGTCAGAATCGAGGTCTAGGCCGGTGGTGTAGGCCACGCCGTCGAAGGCGCGGATGATGAACGTCACGCTGCGGGTCGCGGGGCGGTGAGCGGCGGGCGTTTCTCTGGGTGAGTAGTACAGGAGGTTGAGGACGTTTTGGACTTGGGCGGAGAGGTCTTCGTTGCCGTGGATGGTGGAGAGGAAGATTGAGGAGCCTTCGTGGGCGAGGTCGCGGAGCTCGAGGCGGAGGAGGGGGGTGGGGAAGGGGTGTTTGCGGACTATGGGGGCTGTGGTTGGGGTTGGGGAGGATGATCCTGAGGGATTGTTTATGGCGGAAGACATTGTGGGTCGTTGCTGTTGAAAGTAGGTTGGTGTGTTTGGAGTGGTGGCGGTCATGGATGGTGGTGGCGGATTTATAGAGTGGCGTGTGGCGTGTGTGGTACACTGTCAGGTGAATGGAAATGTGAGTCAACTGTGGAATGAAATGTTGAGTATTTTAAGTGGTTTTCGCCGTCAATTACTCTCGTGCGTATCAGAGTGAGGTCTCATGGTCGATTGAGCTGAAGCCAAAGCCGACGACGTCTGGTGTTGCGCAGCTTTGGGGTCTCATCACACTTTCGACTCGCGAAAATCAGCACATGAGAGTACCAGATTCAACGTAGAAGCCAGATCCACAGTGTCTTTCATCACATCGTAATAAGATCACGCTTACACCATTCGATTTAAATGAACAGTTCGATGACTCTACGCCTTGATGCAAGGGTCGACCAACCTGAGTCATGGGTCGCACGAGTACGAGCTTGATGAGAACCTGTACGCATGGATTGTGAGAATTAGAGATGTGGGTATCTAAGATAGATTACACGTACACACTGCCAACCCTTTGTTCCCGCCAGTCTAAACATGCGCCTCGCTCAAATACAGGTCATTTTATATGCTATCAATGAAAATCGCTCGAAGCTTCACACCTAGCTCTCAAGTGGCTTTCTCGTACTGCTTGTTGCTGTGCATATGAGCACCTCCAAGAGCTTTCCCATCATGGTCATCAAGCTTGTGTTCTGGCGCGCCGTTTGGTAGATCGGCCGTCTTGACGTGCCCAATATTGCTGCCTGCACCATCGACGTTAGGGATACCTTGCTTGGGTGCATCGACAACGGGTGAGCTTGATACTGGAGCTGCAGTCTTTGTGCTCAGTTCTTTCGCGATGGTGGCCTCGGGCTTGATTGCATTCTCATCTCCAGGTTCGATGAAAGGTCTCGTGCCGTCTGAGTCTTCCGAATGCTTGCCATTTGTCTGGCTCCGGACACTGCTTGCACGACTGATCACCGCACTACCAGCCTTCTCGGCCCTCAGTCCCAGTCTTTTGTCTGACTCATCGCCCGTATCTTTAACACCATGCCAGTCGGCTGGTTTCATCTCCTTCGCTGGCTCTCCCTCTGCAGGCTCGTTGATTTCAATACCCGGTGCGCCTTCAACTTCAGCGACCTTCCACACGACGGCCATGCGATCGAAAGCCCGTGTGCCTTTTCGAGACGAGCCTTTGACGCCGTCCATTGCGTCCCAGTCGATTTCAAAGACGCCTGATTGATCTGGCTGGCCGCCCTTTTCTGGTCCCTGGCCTTCGAAGAAGATGTTGAACCACACATGAGCCACGGCCGTGACCATAGTAAAGCCACCCAGTTTTGTCTTGTTGCGTCTCTCCACATCGATGTTAATGTCGCTTGATGGCAGAATGATGCGAGATGTGGGACGGAAAACCACGTCACCGCCTATAGTACCATCTAATGTGTTTGTTGAAGCCCTTGACACGTTCTTTTGCTCTTTCTTCAGTAGTTCCTCGGGGTCTGGTCCAGGAGTCTCATCTTTCTTTTGCAAAGCGGTATTCTTGCCTCGACCCATGACATCTTGAACCACATCGGCGAACCCAGCATCCTTCTTAATATCACCTTTGATGATCTCACGTTCCTTGCCATTGAACGTATGGAACGTCTTGATCTGTTTTCCTTCTTCGGCGAACCCTTCTACCGAGAGTTTCACGCCATTCCTCAGGCCCCAAACGTGTACCTCCAGCACCTCTGCCGGTCGCTCAATGTACTTCTTCCCTCCCTTAGTCCAGCGGTCAACGTAAGTGAGCGTCCGGATCTGACTAGGAATGCTGATACCTGCTCCAAACCCAGGTCTCATCCGTCTTTCTGTGAACCGCTGCTTTGCCTCCTCCATATCCCAGCCTTCCTCAGCAATCAGGTAGCTGCAACTCACAGTCCCGCTTCTGCCTTTGCCAGCCTTACAATGTACCACGACGACTCTACTATCTTTCTCATGCAGCCAATTGCGCATGCTTCCCACGATCAGCGGTATCAGCGCAAACGGCGGCGGATGATGATCAGGCCATGGGTAGTGTCGCACGCGCCCATATACTTCTTCGTCTGGATATCCGGTGCCTTCTGCGCGGAATTCCCAGATCGTCCAATCTGCGCCGTGCTTTGAGTCCAAGAAGCTCACTACTTCTTTGAGTGGGTTGCGGTATGCGATCTGTGGGAATGTGCCGCTGGGTCCTGATGTTGCGATGATTTTGTCTGTGACGTAGCAGAGGTCGAGGCCTGCTTCTGGATGGCGCGCGCGTGGACCTGCTACTATTTGACGGAGGAGGGAGGCCATGGTGGTGTGCTGTTGTTGGGTGAAGGAAGGGAGTTGATTGGGAAAGTTGTTAGGTGCTTCTCATGTCGGATTTTGTGAATGTGCTTTGACTGAGTTGTCTTTGGCAGGATTTGGAATATACGTTGGACTTTGTGGGAAGCGAGTGAGTGGCGACGTATGTGCTAATGAAATGGTATTGGTACAATGTTTTGTTTTAATTGTCTGCTACGAAGAGACGGCATGGAAGATGGAATCAGGGCAGTCGGATGACGTCGTGTGTCTCGACGTCAGCCCTCCGCGCACACGACCTCCTCGGAGTCCGTCAAATCGCCCTTGGAGGTCAGCAACAGCAAGACAACATCACTCACGGGCGTGTATGTAAGTCTTGAAGACCAATGCGGTATATCATGATTTTCTACCTCCTATGAGAAGGCAACGATCTATGCACTCGAATTGGACCCAGCGTCCCGTGGCGATAGCGATTTGGCTACTATCCAGCATGGCTACTTACCACTACTGTACTCGTACTGCCTGGCCATCGGGACAAGTACATTTTGTCTCAAATTTCCAGATGAGGCAAAAAATGAACATCTTCACAAACGAACCATTGTATCGTTCCGTATACGGACTAGATATTGACTGGGCACAGGCGATCCAATGCTTCACTCAAACAGTTAATATTTTCTTGCTTAGGTACATCGAGCACTGACTCCGAGTATGGTAGCCATTGATCGTGCACTCGAGTATACACAAGTCTGCTACTCTGCATCTTAGATCACGCACAATGGCACAAAGAACTACTCCACTTTCCTTTGTTTAGTGACAAACTTCGCACCCATGGCACAATAGACGACTTGCTTCGAACGCCTACAATGTATTATGATCAGCGACAAGCGAGGACTCAATCCATACAAGAGGCCATGCTATTCCACCTTCACTGTAGGGTTTCATCATCAGCTTGCCTGAAGGTGAACGCACAGCGACACTCACAGGCACATTGATACGACACATTCGGAAGCAGGCCTTTCGAATATCAGCTCCCAGCATCAGCGAAGAACCCATCACATGGCGGACTTCACACTGCCCGGATTGCTCATCACCATGGCACTTGCGTTCGTTACCACTGCCCTCGTCGCTGCGGTGAAGACCACCGTCGGCATCGCAACCCAACAGCTAGCGGCTTATTCTCTTGCTGGTGCTTCTGGCATGGTCTCTCCCGGTACTTCGATGCAGCAGAACATTCTCCTCGACACTGTCGGCTCGATCACCTTCGTCTTGACCACACCAGCAGAGCCTGCAAGCTCGACTGGCAACTCTTGCAGCGATGCAATGTCCACCAGCTTGATGGTATCACAGATGGACAAAACCGAGCCTCCGATCGGATCAGCACCGACGGTCCGCAAGACAACATTGATCACCAGCAGCCCCTATGCCCGAAACGAGGGCTTGGAATTCTCCAAGGGCACTTCCCTTTGGCAGCCTCAAGCTGGCGTCCAGGCGAGAACGGTCCGAGGCTCACCATCCATCATCTCCGACAGCTCCTTCGCCATAAACGAGGGGGTCAAGTTCGCGCGTGGCACCTCCCTTTGGCAACCCATTCGTCCCACCACCACCCAACAGCCCTCCGTTGCTCCAAGCCTCTGGACTCCAGCCAGCGCTTCTGAGCGCAAGACTGAGAGCAGCGCACCTCTAAGCATGCGCCCAATGACGGCTCCTCTTCCGGCTTCCAACCTGATCCCTCAGTCTCCTTTCTGCGCTAACGAGGGTCACAAGTTCCCTGCGGGCACCTCCTTGTGGCAACCTGGTAGCGCTTCGGCTTTCAAGGTGAAGGGGTCGACCGGAAAGACATCGCTAGTCACTTCCTCCCCCTTCGCCTTGAACGAGGACGTGCGCTTCCCCAGGGCCACTGCTGGTGTCCCGACACACTTTTCTGGGTCGTGCGTGCGTTGTTCTCTGTTCACAATGGAGTGAAGAACATCAGATTGGCTTCTCGGTGTGCACTTTTTGCGGTTGTAGCAACATTGGGAGCAGGAGCCAGGCAGCGCTTAATTAGCTGAGAGCATAATGACCGAGTCGTCTATAAATTATCAGTCAGCGCATGCAATTGAATGGATGATAACAACCAATATAAAAATGCCTTCCCTATTACATTCTTATTACGCCCTGTTCCTTCCACCCGGTCATCTGCATTTTGATACATCTTTTCTTGGTCATGCACGCCAGTTCCCTTAAGAACAAGAACCTAGCCAGTGACTGATTATTCGAAAGTCGAATGACCGAATTCGTACAAAATAAACCCGCATCCTACAACTGAGGGGATGATGACAACCAGTGGAAAAATGATGGTTCCAATTCCCGCCAATCATGCCCTCTCATCCGTGCTCCCCTCCGTCCTAGTCGCTCTGCTGTTTCTTCGCGATTTGCTATTCCTTCGTGAACTGATGGACGCAGTGCTCCTCCCAGCCGCACCATTGTTGAAGTAGCTCTGCGGACTTCCGCTTTGTCTAGAAAGCGCAGTGCTCGTACTGTATCGTGGGAGCGAAGGTGTGTTGAGCATCTCCGGCGAGTTGATACCACTGCTTGAGGCACCGAAAGAGCGGCGGCGGAAAGTTGTAGGTGTGGCATCGGGCCTTATGCTTGGGGTAATGGCTGGGGTATCGTTGTCGTTGTCGATAATAGCACTTGAGTTGCGGTCATTGTCTCTTGGGATCAGCCAGCCTCCGACACCTAGTATGGTCAGTATCATCAAGGCAACCTAAATGGGAATAGAGTGCATACCCTCGTAATCACGATCAATTTGAGGCGCGTTCTGTAGCAAGCTGGCGAGGCTGACATTACTACCAGAGCGATTCGACCGGTTTGACTGGCTCCTTGGGGTGAAACTAGATGTGGACGACTGCGAAAAAGACTCCGAGCGCGATCGTGCTTCCCTTTTCGCGATTGCAGCTGTCCTGTTTCGCTCGGCAATCGCTGCTGGCGAATTTCTGTCGTCGCCTTGCCACCAATGCGTAATGCCGCGCCGGATGACACCGCCCCCTTTAAACAGTATCGTCCCGCTCAGCCACACAATTGCAATCGAGAATGTGACGGCCGCGAATGCTATGAGCGGAAACACGGCAAAGATTCCGATGAGCAAGGTGACGATACCGTAGAAGAGTTTCTTCCCGAAGCCGGCCATGGCGTCCCGTGAGTGTGCTAGTGAGCAGGTACAGGATGCTTTATCGCATTCCACAGGGCAAGAGATTGGTGAGAATAACACAGATGCGAGCTTGGTGGTCCGATGCACTGATCCCAATAGGGCGCGAAAAGGCAGCAACACGAGTGCGGTTGCCAGAGATGTCGATTTGACGATGTAGCGTGGGGTCTCGAGGGCAATCCGGATGCACCCTCGACTGAGCCTAATAGCTGCACTGTAACAGTATCCGAGAAGCCGAGAAGTAATTTGAGCAGCAGATAGAGTAGGCGAAAGCACCAGGTATCTTAGCAGCCTCTCAATGTAAGGCCAGAGTCCAACCTTTACAGGGCATTCGATGATTACTCCGAGAGGCACCCACACCGGCGAGAGAAGGAAGATGGTACTGAAGAAGAGTGCGTAATATGGAAGCAGAAGATACTCCCGTCTCAGCACCACGGGGTCGGATGGAAATGTGGTTCGTAACTCATAAGGTTCCGGTGGAAGTGGAGGGCGGGCAGCGACACGAGGCGAGCGTTGCAAGCCAGCCATGGCGATGGGAA
Source organism: Melanodothis sp. VS III C KN 2 (assembly GCA_019775565.1). Lineage (NCBI taxonomy): Eukaryota > Fungi > Ascomycota > Dothideomycetes > Cladosporiales > Cladosporiaceae > Melanodothis > Melanodothis sp. VS III C KN 2. Next base: position 298,558 of record JACWFM010000014.1, read on the forward strand.
GTTGGCTGGCGTCCATACTCACTCTATTGGCAAGAACGTATTTCAGATCTCGACTCACCCACTAGCATCGGTCAGTCAACGCTGCTTCAAATTGTTGAGGCTCGTTCCAGCACATTGCGAAAATGAAATGAAAAATTGCAAGTGGGAAATTTACACAACCACTCGTCTCGTAGCATTTCAGGCGGCTTCGGCTAGTATTTGCTGACTACTACATCAAATCTTCCATTCCCTGCCCACTGAGAGGCACTCTATTTCCTCTTACTGAGTCGAACCTCAAGGCCCTTTTCGCTCCCTTGCGCATCACTGACATCATATACACCTTTCATCTGCAATGTCAAGACGCTGATTGAGTCCTTCATCAAAGCATCCAATCTAGCGTTGATCTGCGCCGTAGTCTCTTCCCGCCCATCCACCACCAAAGGCACCACCTCGATACGGTGTCTGCGGAAGAGCGTCAAGAAGATAGCCGTGAATTCTACCTGCGCCATTTTCTGTCCCGGGCAGACACGAGGGCCACCGGACCACGGCACATATGCTCCTCGTGGTGGTTGGAAGAGCGCATGCTGCGATCCCGGCGGATTGACCCAGCGACTCGGACGGAAAGCGTACTCGTCTGGTCTGGGGTCGCCAGTTCGAGGAGATTCTTCTGGTGTTTTCTTGTTCAGATCTCTCCACAAGTCTGGATCCAGGTGCAGAGCAACACCATCAATATACGTGAAGCAACCTGCAGGGATATGGTATTTTGCGTGCGATGTTTCGATTGTCTGTGGCGCGTTTGTGTCCCGAGCTACGTGTATGACTGGCGTGAACAGCCTCAACACCTCGAGCATTACACTCATGATGCGCACAATCTTGGGGAAGACTGCGACGTATTCCACAGGCTCGCTTGGATCTTGTGGCATGACACTGTCCACTTCTTCGAGAACCCAGTCTAGCCACTGAGGGTGGCGGCAAAGAAGGACTAGAGCATATGACAGTGTGTTGGCGGTGGTGTCAAACCCCGCTGATGTGAAGACGAACAGGTTGCCCATCATCTCGTCTTCGGAGAGCAGTGCTTTACCGTCTTTGCCATCAGTCTCCGAGGCCTTCAAGAGCTGTGACATGATGTTGCTTCTTGTCTCTCCACTTTGGGTGCTCGTCCGCTTCCTTTCCTCGTCTAGGAGATGCTTGGTGTGGATAGGGAATTCTACCATAGCAGGCGCCAGATTCTGAAGGAATGCGTGCCCAGGAAGGAAACTAGGCCAAGATTTCATAAACCATACCGGCAGAATAATTGGACCAGCGACAGCTTCGATGACAGTCTTGCATGCCTCAATGTAGGTTAATTTGTAACCCTCGCGTGGCTTCGCATTGGCATTACTGTGCCAGTCCACGCTGGCGCCCATGCCTGCGCCAGAAAGCACATGGATCGTGATTTTCTTCATCATGTCAAAGAGCTGGTTGGTATCGGTCGTCTTTCCGTCAGCTTTGTCATAGACTTCGGCGAGCAAACCTTCAGTCTGGACAATGCTTTCGTTGAAAACAGTCTTTGAGATGCGCTCATTAATGACGCTGGCGACCACTTTACGCTGCTTGGCCCATGATTCGTCGTTTGCTGAGAGGACATTGCCCCCAAACCGGCCGATGATGAGATCGGTTGTGGCTGGCTGACGGAAGTCTCGAGGACGGCGAGAGATCTCCCAAGAGACTTCTGGGTCGCGAGTGCTGATTTCTGCAGTACCACATGTGACGAGAAAGAAGGTCTTGTCATTGCCAGGCTTGCCGTATCTGTGAAAGACTTCCAGGCCGTGGTGGAACTCCCACCCGTATGTGGCTAGACTGAGTCTTTCGTAGATGCTCTCCGGCAAGTATTTCTGTTGGGCGCGTCAGTATCTCTGTCGACGATATCACCATGGCTGGAAGTAGTCGTGGATGCGCGCAGAACCAGGATTGCATACCTTGAAAATGGGTCGTAACGGCACTGAGATCAGCATCCATATGATGTGATGCTGGTCGATCGGCACAATGATGATAGGCAATCCCAGCTTCCGAGCCGCGATATAGTTCCTAGCGAGGTTGTATGGGAACCTGGCCAGGTATAATGCCACAAGGCATCCAATGATGGTAAGTAGAGATAACATGATGAGTGCCGTTTTCGTTGTCGAAGCCGCCTCTAAAAGCCGCGAACAAACGAACAGCAAGACGATACACGTTCGTAGTGCTCTGTTCCGGACGAAAGGTAGTGTGATCAAAAGAGCTCCATTTTAGTATCATGGTACGACTTATGATACGACACGACAGAGCTTATGGTTAATACTCTGGCGGGAGATTGGTGCTAGAGCCCGGCAAGGCTCGAGCATTTCAGCTGACCAAGCTGTCTTCACCTTCTTGCGATGCTTGGCGAAGGATCGTAGGGCTTCATCTAGTCCAAAATCGGGCAAGCTGTGGTCACCATTGGTGCGCCTTGGTGTTGGAAGGCTCCAATGATAACGCTCGTCGAGAGGCACGAATGTTGGATGTTCAGGCTAAGGTGTTGGCCAGGGAGGGGACGAGAGCTTCTGGAAGGAGGAAGCCGAATATCAAGCAATTCGTTGATGTCAGGTTGTTGGAACGCTTCCGGTCAATGACCTCTTCATAGTACCTTCCTTCCCTTTGAGGGGTATGAACATACGACTGCAGCGCAATCCCCATATACAGGTACCACATAATTCCTGCCAATCGCACGCCTGTGCTAAATCACATTTTCCCACATCAATATATTACAACCCTACTAACCCTATCTACAACCTCTGGCGCAGCATCGTGGGACTACATGCATGCCTTTTCGCTCGCTGTCACTCACAATATGTATTGTTTTGTTAATCCACGAGGTGTCCACTGAATCTCAAGTTAGAATGTGAAGTTTGAGAATCATTGTTACAGCCTAGGAAAACGGCGGATCTTGTACCATGGGCTCGACGAGGGCTTGAAACTCCCTGCCAGCGAGATCGCGTGCAGTCCTTTTGAAAACCTCGCGATGCTTTGTACAAGTCTATGCATATATGGATTATTTTACAACTGGACGGCCAGACTATCCATCCAGGATCTTCAACATCTCATTAACCCCTCTGACCTTTTCCCTCACCTTGCCCTTTTCCTGACCTCTCTTCCGCTCGACAGCATCAATCTTCTCCCAGTCTGCCCAACTGACACTGCGAATTCCTCTCTGCTCAACTTCCTTCTTGACGACATCCCAGCCACCTCTGGACTCGCCATCCCCGATTTCATTGAAGCGCACGTTGTCCTCCCAGTCTTTCATGATGATGTCGGCAGAGTGGAAAGCGTCATCCATGGTGCTTGCGATAACGCCAGTGGGACCTCTCTTCACCCAGCCAGCACAGTACATGCCTGGGACATGCGCCGCAGACAGTCCTGCAATGGGGCCGCGGTCGGGAGCAATGACTCGGCCGTGCATGTCGTTAGGAATAATGCCAAGCTTCTGGTCAAACGGTATGCCTAAGTCGTCAAAGCCAGCTAAAGGCTCGCTCTGGTAGCCAACAGAGCGGAAAGCGAGAGAAGCATCGACCTTCGCCTTAAATCCAGTGCTGCGGACTCTGAGGTCGCGTAAAGCATTCAAAGCAGCGGGTGGACCGGATAGAGCAGGCCCGTCATCTTTAGGTATGACAGACTCAGGCTCGGCCACGTATTCTGTTCTCTCAAAGCCCACAGCGTTCAAATTCTTGCCGTCGGATGAAAGGAATTCTACAGGCGATCGCAAGAAGCCTAGCTGCCATGCCTTTTGTGCTTGTTCCATTGGTGTCTTGGCGCCCTTCTCCAGGAGCTCTGAGATGCGCTTGAGCTGTCGAGGAAGTTGCTTGCGGTTGACACGGATGAGATCCTCCCAGCCCTCTGGAGGCGCTGCGAAGCCCACATCGGACATGTGTAGCAGCTCTCGTAGCTCCTTGATTGTATAAGGCGCTTGGAGCGGTCCGCGGCGTCCGATGATTTTGACATCGGTCACACGGCTTTTGCTCAGAGCTTCGATGGCTTGCTCTGAGATATCTGTTTGTCGAAGCGCATCCAACGGAGCCAGAAGTATGCGTGCTACGTCCAATGCGACATTTCCTTGTCCGATGATGACCGCAGTATCTCCAGATTGAAGGTCAGGGTTGAGATGTTCGTACTCCGGCAATCCATTGTACCAGCCAACAAAGGCTCTCGCAGATACAACTCCATGTAGGTCCTCCCCAGGTATTCCGAGCTTTTTATCTCGGCTTGCGCCGTATGCGAACAGGATTCCATCATAGTTATCCGCGATCTTCTTTAGAGGCAGGTGGCCTGGCGCATCGCCAATCGATACGTTGCCGACAAAGTTGAAGTTTGGCCATTTGGCCACATCGTCGAGAGTTTCGGAGCTTTTCTATACGAGCTATGAGCGATCAGTCCTGCTCACTCTCGTTGGGTGGCAGTGATCCCTACCTTTACCTCTGGGTGGTCAGGAGCCACACCAAAGCGCACGAGTCCATATGGAACTGGTAGCGACTCGTACATGTCCACGTGAGCATCCGGCATCTTCTTCATAATTCGGTAGGCCGAGTAGTATCCCGCCGGGCCAGAGCCGATCACCGCCAGGCGCATCGGACGCCGGGTAGGCGATGTGCTGTACCATGAGACGCCATGGCTCACTCCAATGCGCCGTGAAGCGATATGGCGACAGCTATTGCAGACAAAAGAGCGGGTGAATAACATACCGCAGAGGTGGCGTGGGAAGACAGAACCTCTAGGTGGAAACATTTCAAGCCTCGAGTGACTTGTTCAGTTATCAGATGGCCATGTCATCGCCGGCCGGCCTCGGGGACGCCACCATCCGAATAAGGCTGAGATGATGCGGGACTAGTCAAAGTTGGGCGAATCAATAGTGGATAACGACTCCAAGAACTCCAATCCGGGGAAGGTGTTGATTGCCTGTTCCCTTGACAACTACGCTTGTTTGGATCAGCACTGGGAACTTCTAAGACAATCCGGCGTTGCAGGTAACTTCCTAGAACCCTAGGCTGGCCAATCTCACTTGCATTCCATCGAGTCGTTCGCATAGTTCGTTGATATATCATTGTCCATCGCTGCCTCCTCTCGCTCACAATGGGTGTAGGCGACGCCCCATACCTCTACGACCCGCCGTCTCGCCGCCAAATCGCCTATCCATACTCCGACTTTGACCCGAAGGCTGTCACTCGAGCTTCATGGATATCTGCCGCCGAAAGCACCATTTCCAAACCGAAGCAAGAAGGGCCACTCATTGATTTCAACCGCCACCCGGATAGTTACATGGTGGTGGCGCCACAGATCCAATACGAGCCACTGCCGCCAAACACAAAGACAAAAGTCAAGGCGACGAGATGGGTACAATTTGGCTTCAGACTTGTCCAGCTGCTAGGCGCAGTGGGATGTCTGCTGTGTGTGATCTTCGTGCGTAACACGGAGACGGCCCAGGGTTGGATCATGAGAATTCCAGTAAGTTCGGACAAGAGGCCATGATGTAGGCCGCCTGCTAACATCTGCTCAGCCGGCATGGGACATGTGCATTACCACCTATGGCGTCTACCACTTGGCTTGCCCGGCCAAGCGGCGCACACCAGCCTCGAGCGCTAGCTACCACATCTTCGGCATGATCATGGACAGTGGTCTCATCCCCTTCTACATCTATACCGCTTGGTTCGCGCACCAGAACTGGACTGCTGCGCCCGACAACGAGAACCGATGGGGCAACATCTTCAACAAGGACCTGACAAGCACTGATACACTTCTATTTGCAACTTTCGTCGTACCAACTGTTGTTGGAGGTCTGCACCTGATCACTTTTGGAATCGGCATCTACTTGACTATTCTTTTCAGAAAGATCGCCAAACTTCCACCAGACATGAATCCTCTGGAAGACAATCTCACCAGCCGTAAGCATCAGTATAAGAACTCCGAGGCGTCGGCAGTGTCAATGATGAAGCCTGGACATCTGAGCGGAAGCACTATCAATGTGAACGACAGCCGCTTGTCGAAATCGGCGCATGGAGATCGAACAGTTGACTTCCGTGACAGTCGAGTTGGTGCGGAAATGGATTACTCGCCTCACAACCCCCAATCTGCACGTCTCTCTCGGCAGATGACCGAAGAACGCAACTTTTGCCATAGTCTGGTTCAGAGCCAAGGTCCGGTCTCTCGCGCATCGCGCCAGTCGTTCGCCCCGATCCCCGGTGGGGAGCCTGTCAACCATGAAAAGCGTGATATCGACTCCTTCTCGTTTGTCGGCTCCCTGGCTGCAGCTCCGGCGCCGCCCCCTCACACTACTCACGCTCGCTCACACTCGCCTCGTCCTGGCTCTTCAGTCTCGGTCCGTGATCAGCCAGCTGAGCAGGCGCATTACGCTCCCACTCATGCCCATGCGCAGTCTCAGCAGAAGGAATCCCTCCTGAGTGACAACTGGTTTGTCCACGAAGAAACCAGAACGGGTGACCTCGGCGTGCCAATGTCACCACCCTCGCCATCTCAACGTCGTACACCAAACTTCTCCCGCCCGTCGCCTGTGGGCTCGCCTGAACCTGACCGTGGAGCTCGTTTCTCGCCGATGCTGTCGCCACTGACTGCCAAGCACCAAGCCCAGTTCATGCCCGAACCTCTTCGCATGAACCCTCCTACGCCACCGATTGACGAGAACCTACTTCAAGAGCAACGTAAGTAGCACGCAAACTTTTCATGAGACACACGACCCACTTATCCGATCGCTAACTAACAACGCATAGTGCTTCATACCGATCTGCGACACGATCCTCGCCACGACAGCTTCCAGGAGACCAACCACAAGCCCTACGACAACTATCCTATGTCGGAAGACGATGAGACATCCACTATCGTGGGTCGCGAAGAGCGTCAGCCTCTCAATGATGTGACCGTCAATCGTTCCCACACCAACGCGTCCGCACAATCCAGTCAATTCGCAGGCTCGAGCGTCTACTCCGAGTCAGCTCCCAGCCTTCGTACTGCGAACCACATGCAGCAGAGGTCCGTCCCCAACTTTGAAGAAAATCTGCAAGTCAAGTCGGTTGGAACCCCAAAGAAGCGACAGTACGGTGACCTGGCATCTGCAATGGCCGCGCGTGGAATTGCCCAACAGGACTCCTTCTCGCCGCGTTCCAATGACCAGCCTCCTTCCCCGCCCAAGCACTCGGCCTATGCTCGTGTTGTTTCGCGTACAGGCGCCGATATCGCGGACGAGACCTTGTATGTCCCTGAGAACACCAGCCGCAGACGTTATGTCAGTGGCAAGGCCGCAGAGGAAGGCATGGCTGGTGGAAGATGGTAGATAAACGTGACGACGGCCAAGAGGGGCCTCGCACATCCGAAATCCAACAGAGCGTGTGTTTATGGTTAACTAGAAACTTCAACGACATGGATACACGAAGGCGTCCAAGTGATTTTCGGGATTGGAGTGATGGATTTCCTAGTTTTCAACAGCGGTGTTTATTCGGAGTATTTCTTATGGTCTGTAACAAGGGATTAGTTTACGAAGAGTCTGTCTGGCTACATCCATGACTCGTTTGGGAGTGTAGCCAGTGTTTAGGTTGGACTATTAATAGGTACAACCACCTTCGTGAAAACTATCGACATTCTTCATGATGCGAGCGAGAATCAAAACTAACAATGTTCTTTCTTAGAATATACCTGAATCCCCCAACGATTACATGTAGAGTATCTAGCCATCTTGTCTAAGACAGCTCCATTTCCTAAGGTTGCACATAGGGCTCGCGACCCCTCGAGGATGTCTTTTCATGATCGTCGTCATCAAAATCAGATAAGGCCGAAGTCGGCGGCAGAAGTCTTACCCAAGTGGAACACTTTCATCGCATACGCGGACGAACACCACAAGGAACCTGGCCCGAGCCCTACATCCTGCATCAAATTGTAATATTCTACAACGTAAGCGACGCAGCTATGCCAATCAAACGTGGCAGCTAGCTGGTCTCGCACGCGGCTTCGGATCTGCGCTACGTCTATGCCCTACTTGCACCCACGTGGCATGGCTCGATTTACACAACACGCTCCTTGACCGCGAGGAACACACCTGCCCGAGCGCCTATATGCCCTATCTTTCGAACGAGCTTGCATGCTTTCGTAACGGACACAGCGAGGAATGAGTACGCTTGCCACGCGTATCGAAGCCATGGGAGAATGCCACGCTGCGCTGTCGATAATGCGGCTCGTCTATATAGAGATGCGCTGGTGCTCTTCTTAGTAGAAGCTACAACATTCCATCTTCACCGCGTTCAACCATACAACCAAACATGAAGCAATCCCACATTCTCACCAGCGCATCTGTGGCGTCTGCTAGCAGCCTGTCCAGCATCTGTAGCATCGAATACATCAAAGAAAAGCTTCCTACCGACAACACCGCGCTTCAAGGCCTGGTGTTTGGCGATGTGACCGCAAACAGCGTCTACAATGCCTCCGTCGAAGCGGGCGACAACTATCCTGCCGCAGTCGGTCGCAACTTTTGCAACGTGACTGTCGCCTACAAGCATGATGGCAAAAACGATGCGGTAAGACGCCCTAAATGAAGCGATTATCATACCATACTGATACACCATCACCTGCAGGTCAATGTGTGGTACTACTTCCCGGAGCCTGCTCAATACAAGGGCCGTTTCCTCGCTACTGGCGGCGGAGGCTTTGCGATCAACTCTGGTGCATCTGGACTCGCAGGCGGACTCGTCTACGGAGCTGCTGCCGGTTGTACCGATGGTGGCATGGGCTGGGGAGGTCAGCTGAACGATTTCGTTCTCAAAGCAAATGGTAGCCTGGACTACGACATGATCAATAACTTCGGATACCTTTCCATCCACGAGATGACCGAGCTGGGCAAAGCCATGAGCAAGAACATATACAACGCCTCCAGCCTTTACTCTTACTACCAGGGATGTTCCGAAGGAGGAAGAGAAGGCTGGTCTCAGGTGCAGCGCTATGCTGATCAATTTGACGGTGCAGCGATCGGTGCTCCGGCCTTCCGCCAGTCTCACCAGCAACCAAACCACGACTGGCCGCAAATTTACGAGCAATCGATTGGCTATGCTCCCAACTCCTGTGCGCTCGAGAAGATCGTGAGCGAGACCCTGGCTGCTTGCGATGCAATGGATGGTAAAGTCGACGGTATCGTCGCCCGGTCCGACCTGTGCAGTCTGCATTGGGATCCTAAGAAAGTTGTCGGTAAAGCTTACTCCTGCTCTGCTTCCACCGCTTTCAACCCGATCACAGGTGGGACAGGTGCCACTACTTCGGCTGCAAATGGTACTGTTAACGAACAAGACGTCGCTGTCTTCCTTGCCGTGCAAAACGGACCCTACGACAGCAAATCACGCCACCTCTACGTCGGCTTCCAGCCAGGAACAGACACTTCTTCTAACGCAGCAGGCACCTACTCGAGCACGACCGGAAAGTATGAGATCGCCGCCATCACCGACATCGGCGCCGAATGGATCAACGAGTTTCTTCAAGAAGTGAACAGCACTTCTCTATCACTAGACGGCGTAACAGTCGACACTCTCCGCGGCTGGATGCTTGAAGGCATGCAAAAATACGCTGGCACAATGAACACCGTCTGGACCGATCTGCAAGAGTTCAGCGAATCCGGCGGCAAAGTCATCCACTACCACGGCGAAGCCGATAGCAGCATCCCGACGCTCTCGTCAGTCATCTACCAGGAACAGGTCCGTCGCGTCATGTACCCCAACGCTAGCTACGAAGACTCTCTCGAGAAGCTGCATGAATTCTACCGTCTGTACATCATTCCCGGTGCTGCGCACTGCTCTCCGAGCGCTGAAAATGGCTCCTTCCCGCAGACGGTTCTCGGATCTGTTATCGAGTGGGTTGAGAATAAGGTTGTGCCGACGCAGCTTAATACAACTGTTCTGCAAGGTCCCAACAAAGGAAAAGCCGATAGTATCTGCACATTCCCGTACAGACCTATGTGGAGTGGTAATGCGACGGAGCATCAGTGTGTGATGCCGGGGAAAGATGCTTTAGACTCTTGGTTCCCGATTCTAGACTCGCTTCCGCTTAATAGTTATGGAAGTGCTTGATAGACGATAACCTGTTAAGGTAGCTTTAGATTTGCGATACCTGCTCCCTACTTATAACCTATAGTTTTAGTATACGATACTAAGGCTTTAATAACACTCGCTTATAAGCTCTCGATTACTCTTCATTTTCCTACTAACTTACTATGATTCTCTTATATTTAATCTCTCTCTCTTTATTCCTCTCTCTCTCTCTCTCTACCTCTAGAATAATATTAGATTACTTTGATTTGCTTTCTTTCTTAAAAGAGTTAATCTATTAAATAAGAGCTAAAATATAAGAATCAGCTTTAAAGAGCTAAGTTCATAAATAAGATTTATATAGTATCTCGTATATATAAGATAATCTTTATTATTCGATTATAAGTAGCTTGATATATTTAATCTTTTCAAATAATATACTATAGTAAATTAGGATAGTATACTTTACTAATAAAGGCTCTACTTTAAGGAGTTAAATTAAAGATCAATCTAAGTATTCCCTTTAATCGATTGTAGGATATATCGATACTAAACTCTAATACTAAAGATACTACTTATTTATTTTAGGAGATTAGATCCTTATATCTATAACCTTTTTTAGCTTTAAAGTTTATTAGTATACTAGTAGGAGAAGCTAGCTGCTTTTTACTTATAAATAAAGAAGGAGATACAAAAAAGAAAACTTAAGAAGAGTTAGGCTCTTAGAATTTCACTTATAGTTATTAAGTACAAACTTAATTTACTTTTAGAAAAATAAGTATTTAGTTTCTATAATTCACTCTTACCTTAATTCTAATATTTTGATTTTTAAAGAGGATATTAATATCTAAAAATAGAATCTATAGTTTTAAAATCTTAATTAGTTTAGATAGGATAATTATATTTTGACTACTTAGTAATCATTAAGAATATAAGGAGATAAGAGATAAAGAATAATCTCTAGAGTTCTAGCTAATATATCTGATATTACTATAGGAGAAATAGGTCGGGATTTAAAACTTTCAAATATTATAATATATAACTTCTTAATTAACGCCTACTTTAAAGGGCTAATTTGATCGTCTTCATAATATGAAATATAGGAAATTATATAGTATAGTATAAGGAATACTTATTCATAACTAGTATTTCTCTCTTTCTATTATTCTAGTAATTTAAAGGCTTAAATCGAGTTATAAGCTACCTATATATATGATATTCATTCAAAACCTAGCTCCTATTCGATATTAAGAAGGTCTACTTAAGAAGTTTTATATATAAAATCTAGCTAGAATTGGGATTTTTCCTTTTTAAAAAAAGGATTAGTAATAAAGTCGCTCTTAATATAGAGATATACTTAACTACTATAATCTACTCTTAATATCTATCCTACTTCTTCGCTTAATTTCTCTAGTATAAGGTTAAAATAGTTAGTCTACTTAATTAAATTAAGTAGGTTTAAAGAATTAGAGTTAGTTATTAGTTAATTAGCCTTAATTTTCTTAGTAAAATCCTATATTTAAGGAAGTAGTATAGAAATACCTAACTTAATTATATTAGTAGTCTAGACTTTAAGCTCCTCTTCCTTAGTAGATAGTAATTAATATTTTTTTATAAGTTCAACACTATATTTTTTAATTTAGAAGCTAATATTAAAGAGTTAAGGAAGGGATTTTATAGATAGCTAAAGTACGTAAAATCGATATATGGCTATACTAATAATTAGCTATTATATTTTAATATATATAAAGGTATAAGGGAAGGAAAAGAAAATCAGAAGAGAAAAGAGGACTATAAGTAGGTAACCTTAGTTAACTAACTATATACTACTTATTAAAGACCTAATAATCTTATATAGAATATAGTAATATAAGATGTTAATAGCTTTATTAATAAGATTATTTAGGTGAATCAATACGTAATAAGAATATAGAGTCATAAGGTTAAATTAATCATTCGAAAGATCAGATACTTTATTTAGAAAATTTAATTATATCTAGTAATAATTAACTATTTTAGGGATAAGAAGCGTAATAAGATTATACTAACCTTTAGAGAAATAATATAAGCATATATAAACATATTAAGATCTTTATCTATAGTAAGAATAAGCTACTACCTGATATCTTTAGTACGCTAAAAGATATAGTATAGTACTATTATATATATACTAATTACTCTAAGTCGGGAATTATAAATAATATTATAAGGATAGAGATTTTCCCTATAGCGTATATAGAGGATATACGATAGTTCTATAAGAGAGGATAGGGTATCTTAAATCAGTAAAGAGAGTCTCCTATTCTCGAACTCTATTAGATAGATTAATTAAAGTATATAAAGTACTAAAAGTAGAGTAGTAGAGTATAGCGAAGTAAAACTATAGATATACTAGTCGAAACTAGGATAGAGAAGGAACTATACTCGACTATCTCTTATAGGACGAGGATACTACTCTTTAGTTAGATAACTCCCTAAGTAAGCTTAGTAATCTAGAGGGAAGTAGAAAGAAGAGTAATCCTAGTCCTCGTAAAGTTAGTAAGACTAAGGGATAGAGAATATAGAAAGACCTTAACTAGGCTCCTAGATATATACGCGATAATTACGATAATAACGAAACTCCTAGCCTAACTATTTATATAAAGAACTTTAAGAGCCTAGTATTCGTGAAACTACTTACTTTTCGGACTATTAAGTCGATTAACTCTAAGCCGAGGACTAGGGTCGAAGCCTTAAGAGATTCTAAAGTAATAGAATACGATAAAGTAATATAAATATCCTTCCTATAATATATCTACCTATTAAATATATATAAATATATATAAGTATAGATAAGCTTAAAGTATTAGACTCTTAAGATTATAAGTCTAGATATATCTAGTATATCAGAACTACTTACTAGAATACTAAGAGATTCAACTTAGATTAAACTAATATTTATTATTATTATAAGAGATAGAAGATAGATAAAGATACTATACTATAGAATATAAAGAGTAGAAGAAAGTATTTATATTATATTAATAAACTAAATTGTTTATAATTGTAGGAGCTTTACTATAGAAAGATATAGATACTTATTTCTAATAAAGACTTATAATTCTTTATTAACTTAATCTATTATAGATCTAAATCGAATTAATACTTACTTAAATCAAAATTAATTAGAGAACTAGCTTTTATTTTATAATAAGAAATACTATTATATCTAGAATCTAGCTTAAATCGTATTTTTAGTAATTAGTAATACTCATCTATATAATATATATTTTTATTTAGTAGCTTACTTCTATCCTTATAATTTCTAAATGATATTAGTTACTATAATTATTACTATTATCTAGTATAGTACTAATCATATATCCATTATAAACTACTCTCATAAAAGGTTTATAGTTAATTTAATAAATATGTCATTACTCTTTTTATATGATCTGTATTTATTAATTCGTAATATATAGGTGATAATTTTAATATTTCTATTTAATACTAAGCTATATTTCTTTAAAGGATAAGTTATTATAAAAATCTGATTTATTTAATATAAAAATAATTTATTTTTTTAAGATAGATATTGTTTTCTGAAGTACTCTATTTAGTCTTATATAATAAAGAAAAGAAATAGGAAGAAAGAAGATAAAAGATTATTATATTAATCTAGGGAACAAACAAGGCTCCTAAGCTTATAAACTCTATAAATAGAATTTTTAAAAGTTACTAAGACTTATATATAATAACTTATATCTTGATTTCTCTAATTAGTTCTAAAGTATAAGTTTAGAGATACTAGATTACTTAATCTTATTCTTTATAAAAAATCAGAACTAGTATTTATAGCTTTTAGAATATATTCTTAAGCTCTATAAAAATAAATAGATATAGATATAGAAGAAGGGATATAACGAGGAAAAGAGTAGTACTTAAACATATTGATAGTTATTAAGTGTTTATATTATATTTCATAATTACTTAAGCTCTAAGAATTTATAAAATAAAAATCTACTAATTAGCTATAACATCAGTGTAGGGGAAGTCGGACAGTA